>OY740768.1:147908105-148293772 GCA_963513935.1 Aphrophora alni
TTTCTCCCTTTACACATAGATCGAAGTTGTTAATATACCTAATTATTTTTATTAGATATATTAAACTCTGTAGACTTACCAGCCTGCAAACATTTCTTTTCTCCCTTTATAATTCGTTTTACAGAACTAACGAAAAGCCCAGTTGCTTTTGCTACTGGGGTTAGCACTTTTCAGAAATTATTTGCACCTCCGTTCGCGGCTTCTTATTTTACAAATCGATACATATTTGAAATGATTATAAAAGACTTTACTCCCACCAAATTTCCCCCTGATACTTTCACCTTTTATTACCACACAAAAACCAATGTTTTTAAAATGCACGTACAACTAAGGAACACACAGTACAAAACTCACTGCAAGACCGAACGCAGTCTCTAAGGGACAGAGGTCCGGCTAAATCTGTGTTTGATGTCCTTTCATGAAAGTCCCGCACTCGGCTCCGACTGGTGCGGGAACTGTCCACTCACAAGGAAAAACAATAATTGATTTTGTAACGTAATATATGAGATAGAATACGCCAAAAAGGTTAGGATAAAATTATGTTATTATTAAACCGTTTTCTTCCAGCTTAAAGACGATCTTAAGTGAACCTGAAAATAGATGAGATAGAATACAATATGAAGAGTGTCAAATTTTATACAGTATTATAAAAAATATATATATAAGTCTAATTTCAATAGATTGAATGTGTGTTTATCTGTAAGAGGAAAAGTGTGTAATAAGAAAACTAATGGAATTTAATTCTAACGAGTTAGTCATAAACAAAATAAATAGCAAATTGTTTACAAAGGCGTCACACGTGCTAGTGAAGAAGAGTTCATACTGTCTGTATTATCCAAAGCCATTTTTCGAGGATAATATGCAGATTGTTCTCGGAAACTTCATCTCTTTTAGATAAAAAGTTATGCTGGTAGCGCACACGGGGGATTCAAACTTTGCTCCAGGTGGAGTTGAGGGGGTGGGTAACACATCAGTTTAGAACTTGTTGGATAGCTTAGCTTTTTCTTTAAACATACCTTGCGCCTGAAGCCGATTATCAAATAAAGACACATTGTTTCACGGACCTGCATCCATCCGATCAATTTAATCAACGTTCAAACTCAGGCTGTGTTCGAATTCTATCAAACTTTAGGAGGGTAGGAATGTGTTTTCGTTACATGCAATCTATTACAACACAGATTATTTTTTAACTAGTTCCTTTTGTGTGTTGTAAAAAAAACACAATTTAAGTTATATAAATATTTCAGATTAAGGATGTAAAAAACTATAAGCTCAATATAATAATTAATTATAAATTTATTTTTAATAAATGATAAAGACAAAGTAGACGATGTAGGAATATACTTTAATTCAATGTTTCACAACACTAGCTCCTAAAATAAATATTTGAAAAGAAAACGTAGAAATATATTTATTTAATAATAATAATTTATAAATTAATGTCCATAGAACACTGTTGCAACACAATAAAAAAAAAGCAAAGAACCCCTAAACAACAGATAGGAAACACGAACTATAACTGTATTAATAATAAAATAATGTTAATTTATACAATATGATAATAGTGATTATTCTAAAAGGGTTGGTTATATTTAAAATGTTGCTCAGAAAGCATTAAGTATATAAAATAAATATAATTAAACAAATAGGTTATACTTTATTTTTAATAGAGTCAAAATTTTGGTTTCGTGATTTTTTGGTTTGAGGATTCATTGTTTTCCTTAATATTAATATAATTTTAAAACATTTAAAATGGTTTAAAAAGAGAGGTAACGAAAGGTATGTAGATAACATGGAGGGGGCGAGGAAGTGGTAACTAAGAACATTAGGCTGGATGATGTCGTAGAGAAAACCTGAACTAGATGGAAGCGTGAATAATCATATATATTAAAGAAAAGAAATTAAGACTGTCAAATACTCCCTTCTATGTACACTCGTAACTAAATACATAATTAAAAATACAGTAAAACGTTTAATCTAAATACAAAAGATAACAAAAAAGTAGAAGAAAAGGAAACAAACAAAACATTAAAAATCAAAAACAAAAAAAAATTGACTTGAAAAACGTAAAACTACACATTACAGAATAACACTGTTAATTATTGTCTTCAAACTATATTAAAATGAATTAATAAATAATTATTTTAATTATTATCTATAGACAAATTATTTTCCTCGTACACCAAGGTCAAAGATCATTCCATTTGAGACTAAAGAAGTAAAGAGGGCCGAATCGAATGGAGAGCTGATGTGAGAGACGTCAGGGTTCTTCAAGAACTGTAACCGCTTGTGATCAAAAGCTAAAGAATTGGTTCTTATAAAAGAGTTATCACTAGTGGTCTATTTTATAAAATGACGCTGAACTATTAATTTTAAATGGAATTTGTTGCAATATTATTTTGTAACAATAAGATATTTTTGTTGAAAAAGTACGCGTTAGTACTAACAGGTAATCTCACTTAAGTGTCTTGTTTAATGTTTAAACTACTAATTGACAACATATGATTGGGAAACCCTCAGGACGTGGCAACCCCCAAGGAACCTACCCGGAATCATGCAGTTTTGGGTTAGAGCCTTAATTTTTCATTTTTCTATCAACTTCAAACAATAAGAACAAATAATAATGAGAGAAGGCAGCGGGAAGGACTACAGTCCAGTAAATTTAAATCAAAATCTTTACAGTATAATTTAATACCGTGTTTATTGTTTAACCCCCCCCCCATATGTTTATCAAAGCATTTTGTACTCACACATTTACATATTTTTAAACATACAAAAATATACTTCAACTATGAACGTACTTTTGAATTAAAATTGATTTTCCTATATAAATTTCTATGTAAATATTTTACACGTTAAATTCTTCAGATCATTAGAAATTCTATATGAAGTAAACAAGTTGAGAAATATTCTAAAAAAACATGAAAATGTAACGTTAATTAGAGGTTTTAATAAGAATTACTCAACAATAATTTAAAATAGTGAATTTTTAATCGCAGAATTAATATGGTATTTATGAAATTTATGTCAATAATTATAGTGTTTGTTCAAATAAATTATCATAATGTGTTGTATGTTATTTACAGGAAAAACTGGGATGGCAATAAAATAAAAAATTGTATTTTTGTATAACTTACTCTACGTAAATAAATTGACGTTCTGAACAAATATTTGCACTAAAATAGATTACTAAGCTATAAACTCAGAAATTGTTTTAAAAATCTCACGAATAGAGGTAATCTTCCTTGTATACCAACATTTCCCCAATGAAAAATATATGGAAAAAACTGGGATTTGAAATTTTTTTTTTGACTAACTGTCCCTAAGTATAAGAATTCATAATATGAACAAATATTTGACTGTAAAATATATTACTAAGTTCCCAAAAAGATTCAACGTGGTGCATTTAGGTTAATTTTGTAAATAGAAAATTAGTATTTCTTTAAAAAAAAGAATACATTCAGTAACATTGAACACCAATAATGAATAATATTATTAAAATTATTGTTACTATATTTTTCAATACAAATACATTATTATAACAATGTTTTTAATAGCGTGCGGATTCACAAAGGATAAACTGAGTATATTTGGAAGAACTGAAACGGAAAGCAGAAAATATCCTTTAAAAGGAAAATTAAATTTCTAAAGGACCTGTCTCAGGAAGAAGACATTCACAGGAAAGTTTTCTCCACAGCATTAAGGTGGCGACTTCTTTATTTGATGTTAGGAATTAACAACGCCCATCAAATAGTTAGTACCCAAGACAATTCCATCAGGAAGAAGAACAGGAAACTAACATCTATTCCGCCATCTCATTTCTATGATAGAACAGTTGACTTCTTATTACGTAATAAGGCTTTGTGGAATGTAATATCACTTAATATTTTCTTGTCAATTTTCTTTTTAGTAACATTTTTGGATTTAATTAATATGGTTTTCATTCACATGGTTTAATTTATGTGTATAACATCTATAACATACAATATAAAACAATTTTATATGAGCCATCATGATAATTACCCAACCTCTTTATACAATGTTATCTAAATACAAGCAGATGTCTAATTTTAATGCACAAAAGTTGGTTTTTGTATCTTATACAATAACTATACGAATATTACATTTCCCTGAGAGGCTAGGGTTTAGAATTACATTTTGAGTATAATTTCGTTATTTTTCAGAAAGGTGGGGGTTGGTACCATTACATGCAGAGTTGAAATCTGCAAATGTTTACCTATTTTAGTGTGCGATGTGTTATTAAGATGAACGAAATATGGAAAAAAAGAAGAAGGAAAAAAAAAAATAAAAAAAAAAAAAATTAAATCACAGCCATTTTGATATTTAAAAATTATTGTTCTGAATTTTAATAGTATTCTATATGAGCACAATAAAGCACCCTATATCAAATTTCATCCTTAAGTACAGAGAGTAACAACAATGTAAATTCTTTTAAGCTTCCCTGAGTCCATGAAAGTAGAAGATTAGTAAAAACTGTAAAGATTTCTCAGTCTCTTCTTGTAAAGGGTAAAATTATTATCTTTATTTATTATTTGTATCTAGTAGTATAAAAAACCAAAACAAAAATACGTGAATTATTGTGAAATGTATTTGATTTACAAATAGTGTATATATTTTTTATTTAAGAAAGTATGAATTCTTGTTGTTTTTAGGTATTTTTTAATTTCAGATTTATTCATTTATTTCATTTTATTTATTTTTTAAAAATTTATTTTTTGTTTACGTGTAAACTAACCTAACTAACCTGACCTAACCTAACCTAGTCACTTACTACCAATAATATAATTTTCAATAGTCTGCAACATTATTTAATAGACCAACAATCCGCGAAAAGCATATAATATAAACAAATACTACACCAAGTTGTTCAAAATAATCTTACAACAATGTCTATAAACGGAAAATATGCATATAAGAATTGTATCCTATTCAATTCTTAATTATATCCATAAACTACACTCTAGTATATTTTTGTTCCATTTCGTTAAAGGCGAAAAATCTGCCATCATCATCGCCTTATAAGAAAATAGTATAATAAAATAAAGGTTCCTAGCACTCGAATACTCTAATAGCGTCAGGGTTGAAAGATAACAAGAGTTGGTCGAGAAAAGATGAAAGAGAGGGATCTAGTCTAGAACTACATGAAAAAATCTAGTTCCAGCTAGGATCCCTTGGGATTGCCATATTCGTACTCAGTATATGTTAGGTTAGGTTAGGTTAGGTTAGGTTAGGCTAGGTTAGGTTAGGTTAGGTTAGGTTAGGTTAGGTTAGGTTAGGTTAGGTTAGGTTAGGTTAGGTTAGGTTAGGCTAGGTTAGGTTAGGTTAGGTTGGTTAGGATAGGTTAGGTTAGGTTAGGTTAGGTTAGGTTAGGTTAGGTTAGGTTAGGTTAGGTTAGGTTAGGTTAGGTTAGGTTAGGTTAGGTTAGATTGGGTTAGGTTAGGTTAGGTTAGGTTAGGTTAGGATAGGTTAGGTTAGGTTAGGTTAGGTTAGGTTAGGTTAGGTTAGGTTAGGTTAGGTTAGGTTAGGTTAGGTTAGGTTAGGTTAGGTTAGGTTAGGTTAGGTTAGGTTAGGCTAGGTTAGGTTAGATTAGGTTAGGTTAGGTTACTTATTATATATTCTTAAAATATACTCAATCAATGAAAACAAATCTTTAAATCGTTGTATATAGAATTATTGTCTTCATTATTTTTATTTTGTTCAGACGTGAAACTGAATTAGTTGCAATAGAAACAATTACAAAATAAAAAAATATAATAATTTTTAAAGCCAATATTTACTTCACGGGTGAAATAAATGATAAAACAATACTCACAACATTTAGAAACAAATAATTGCCACAACTTCCAGTTTCATAAGTCAAAGAAGGAGTATCTTTAAAGTAACGTCAACTGTCACGTATAAAATGGAGGGAAGAATAAATGGAAGGATTAACTAGTACGCTTGCTGATTGGTTGTACCGGCCTAATCGTGTGAGAATGACATACGGATTGTGAGTAATTTCTAGCTGTCCAACCTCATCTGGGTTCAATCCATCACCAAGTTAGAGCGTGATTAGAGTTGACCGATCGTTCAAAGTAGCCGTTAATACTCGCACCATGTTCGGCTGACTTTGGTGACATTTGTCACAACAGATATGTCATGTGATCAAAGTGTCCGCGCTAAATAAGAAATTAACATTAAAATATCAATAGTTTGACAAGAAATGCAGTCGTGAAATTAAATATGCGGTTGCCGGACTACGTTACATTGTTGAAGGATCACTGAAGTTGCAGATCTTTAAGAACTTTAAGACAATTTAATTCGATAATTTAGAAAAAAAAAACAACTACCCAGTCCCTTCGTTTAATCCAATATGAGTCTATCCTCTAAATGTAATTTGGTAGAATAAAACTCGAACAATAATTACGTTTTTTAATTCAAACGCGTTTCAACGTAAAAGTCGTCATCTTATTTGATACACGAGCTACAGTTATTGTTTAGTTTATAAAATCAGTTGCTGTAGTCCGTGCATAGCTAAAGATGGCGACTTTGTGGTTAAAACGGATTTGAATAAATAAGTTTACATTTGAGAGATATTGTGTTCGAGTTTATTCTATATAGTACACCACCAAGCTTGGTATTTATTTATAAATTCAATGTTCAAGATTAGTTTCTTGTAACGTGGTGGAAATGTTAAATTGTGTTGGTGGATTAAAGGGTCATTGGTAAAGCAACGAAAATTATACCTCAAGAAAATATCAATTAAACCGTTGTTAGTCATTAAGTAAAACTCTTATTGGTTGATTGGACGAAAATCCCAATTGGCTTTGTATCACAAGAGGTTATTGTATATATCAATTATTAGACCTATTTGGACTTATTGTGCAGAATTATGGGGATGTACGAAACCCTCAAATCAACTAATTATACAACGAATACAAAATCGTATTATTCGTACAATTACAAATGCAAGATGGTAACAAAGGAATGATGTCCTTCATTCTGAACTAGAAAAGAGACTTCATCGACATGTGAACGTGGAAGCAATCCAACTTTTAGACGTGGAATATGACAAAAGACGACTTAAGCGTCATAAACCGCAGGACTTAGTTATTATCTAGGTTTAATACATGTTATTTTATGTTATATGTATTACTTATTATTTAATCTATGGATTAAGATTGTAATAATCATAAAAAAAAATTAAGTAAAACTGAACCATTTACGTTATATTGGAATATATATATATATATATATATATATATATATATATATATATATATATATATATATATAAACTTGCTTCGCTTGTACCATAAACACGTTCATATTTGTTAAAATTCAGCTTTGATGAGAAGCATTCAAGGCTCATTATTGTTTCAATTATTACTAAACAGATTGTTTAACTGCGATTTTTCAAACAAGTTTGGTTCAATAATCATCACATATTACAAACATTTAAACATATTTGGTTAGGTTCTTTTAGGTTGGGTTAGGTTAGGTTAAATCGGATAAGGAGGTAAAGTAATATTTGTTTAAATGCGGTTTTTAGTTTAGTAACGAGTTTACATCAATAATCTTCACATTTCACAAACAATTGAACAAATTTGATACGTTAGGTTAGGTTGGGTGGAAGTTGTAAAAGAAGTTGGTTTAAAGTCCGACTCTAGAATCTAAATTACGGCTATGCTGAAAAGAGTGTTTTGTAGAAGTGTATCACATTCATCCTCAAGCAAATAGACAACAACGCCTGATTGTAGAAGGACAGGAAGAGGCGTATTGGATCTTGGAGTATTCATTTTGCAAAACGGTCCTAGGTATGAACTTAGAGGAAAGGGAGAAGGTAGATTTAGCGGATGTGAGCTCCAAACGTTTTAGGGGATACTGTACCCTGGAGTCGCCTTCCTCGTTTACTCGGAAATAATAAGAAATGAAGGACATTATGTTAGGTTAGGTAAAATTAGGTTAGGTAAAGTCGATTTTGAAAAATTACCTTCTTCATACCTGCTACTTGGCTGATTTTGAGTTTTTTTATAGATAACTCATGAACCAAAATAGTTAATGAAAATTGTAATTTTGTGAGTTTTATCTCTACTACCAATGTTACAAACCAAATAGGAAAGAAAACTTATTGAGGGACCAAAATATGACCATATAAAAAAATTTTATTAAAATTGGTAGACGTCTTTAGACTGTAGAACAGTGACAACAGACTTCATTCCAGACTCACAATGGATATATCAGGAACAATAGTTTTATTAATAGTTCACGTACTTAAATCTGAGAAAATAAAATAACAAATATATATATATATATATATATATATATATATATATATTATTTAGGAAACATATTATGTGTTATCAATAAAAGATTAAAGAATTCTACATATGCAAACTGTACTGCTAGGATCACATAACGCTTAATAACACATTCAATGAAATAAACAACTTGTTTAAACTATGCATAGAGTCATAGATATCCTGAAATAACAGTCAGGTTGACTTCATATGTAAACAAGGAAAGTGCAGCACCGGTAATATAGGGATGAGTGAATTGTCAAGTACATTGTGTGATCAATTATTAAACATATACCAACCCAAGACTTAATCGTTGAAACATCTGTCTATTGCATGCAGCTGTAAATGTATTTCAAAGGCCAAGTTGAATTGTGTTAAAATATCGCTCAGGTTAAATATTTTTAAATCTTGTTAGATGTAATACATAATTTGTTTAATGTAAAGTATTGTTTATGTTTTTTTTTTAATACAGAGACTTTTTTTAGATATATAAACATACTGTTTGAATTTTACAACGATTTTTAATACGCAAAGAAATAGGTTCCTAATATAAAATGCACAATTAGTTAATTTGGAATACTAAAACGTATTAAATGTTGAGCTTGACTTATGAGAAAAATTATACAGTATAACAAACACACAGAACACAATTCTCATAAAAAAATACGCCTAAGTATCAGACGCGTTTCAACGACAAGGTCGTCCTCTTCAGTGATACACCAGCTACACCAACCAAACTACAACTTAAACTAATCTAAAGCTTAAATAGGAGTAATCCTGAAGTTGGATCTAGGAAGAATTCTAGAGGAGGATTCCGAAAAAAAACTCTAGACGTCTGTCTAGGAAAATGCTTAAGTTAGACTTAGAAAATCGTAGGGTTATACTTAAGAAGAGTCCTAGAATTATATCTAAGAGTAACCATAGAGGTTAATCTAGGAGGAATCCAAGAGTCGTATTCAAGGAGAGAGCTTGAAGTTTGGTCCTGAAGGAAACCTTAGGGGAGAAGGAGGGGAGTTGTAGATATTAAAATACTCCACTTTAAAATTGAAGGAATCGTTGGAAGCAAGCTGCCTATGTGTATTAGAGACATAGCGTAGTTGTCATAAGCTGACGTCAGTTATCCACAAGAAATAAGATGTAAGTACATTTCAAAGATTCCCAGACTTCGACTATTTTGGAATTAACCACAACGAGGAAAAAAGGACACTCAAGTAGATTATGAATAAAATTATGAGAAGTAATAGAGAATACTATTCCCATCTAACATTCTGTAGGTCCACACATCCCTTAGTAAAGAGACAAAACTTAGGCTGTACAAAAATATAATTCGAATATAAATATGGAGTCTCTTAACTGGTGACATGTATGCATTAAGAGTGTTTAAGAGAATAATATCAAGGAAAATTTACGTTCCTCTGAAGGAGCGGATATTTGTAACAAATTCGCATCAACAAGCAGATAGAGGACGAGGTCGTAATGCATTTTGTGAAGACGCTAAGGATGAGGTATTTGGCTTATGTCACTCGAATGAAAGATGAGTAAATGACAAAAGAAATACTAGTACAGGGAATTATTGAACAAGGATGAAGGACCAAAAAGGAGATGGTTGCAGGATGTTAAGAGAGACGTGAGAGTGATTAATTTGAGACTGGCTCTCTTGGATAGAAGAATAGCGCCAAAACGTAATGAAGGCAAAGGCTTACCATTGGCTTTAATGTCGGAGGTAAGTTAAAATTTAGATAAATCAATATTGTTTAAACTGTATTTAATACAATAAGATTGTTTGCTTCTAAACATTTTGTCAGTAATAGAGTTTAACGATGAGACAAGAAATGATTTTTGTCTGTTAGAAATCGCAACGAATTAATGATTTTTTTAAATCATATTTCTCTACATTAGTTGTGACAAAATAATCTACAACTTACCAGAAACACTATTTTCAACAATGTACAATTTATTTGTACAAAGAAATTGAAAAAAGACGTTGTAATAACTAAATCATCATTCTCAGTTATAACTAAGAAGTCCATTGAATCTAAGAAGTCATAGCGTAAGAAAATGTGAGTTAAACAGTTGTAGTTATGTGGGTTTAGGTTCAGAATGCGCTAGTGTTGGATGAGTTGGAACATGCGCCATGGCGTTCTTGAAGTTACCATAAGTGGACCGATTAATGGCTGCACTGGGGAGTATATTTTCAGAGCTTCAAAGCATACCATGGAGATGGTAATTTATTTAGTGGGGGAAATGTTTAGGAGCGCGCGCGCGCGCGCTCACACAGACATACAAAAACCCTTCTGACACTAAAACTGTTCAAATTCTTGAATCATGAGTATCAAAGAAGGTTTATGTATGATACTGACATAGTCAATGAAGCGTCGTATTGTATTTGCATAGGTACAGAGAGTATTGTTGAAAAATATGTGTTTATTTGATTTAGTGATTGATTTTTCCACAATTTTTTATCATTATAGTGAAACGTACAAATTATTTGATCTTCCTGATTGCCTTTCAAACAGAGTCATTTCAATAGATTTGAGATGAACATCAGAAATGCTAGTAATTTAACTATATAGTCATACATATTTCAATTATTTAGTTTTACAAATTAAACGTATTTTAACACTTTGCACGCATACCGTTAACGAAATATCTACCAAGAGACATTGCACAGCTAACAGATACATTTCGAGGCTCACTATAAAGCAGCCTATCTTGTTCTACACTTTTCTTTATGTAATCTTGGGTTAGATACCTCTTTTTTTTATCTTCCAAACTTTTTTCTCTTCCTTTCCTGATACTACGAGAGTATTAATTTTTATTTTTATAATTTTTTTTTATACAGAGGTTATGACCGAAAGGTCATAATGTTTTTCTGACATGAACTTTTTTTAAAACACAAATGAATATAATCAGTGTTCATAGAATCAATATTTTGTTTACTTACCTACAGAAACAAAATAAAAAATCTAAAACAAATGTTAAATTTCTTGCTAAACATTAGGTTGGCTTAGTCGTTTAATTTGTAAGGAATTAAATCTTGAACTCCAAATATTATTCATGTTCACATTATATTTAATTGAACACCAAAATTTACCGTAAATAATCGTCTGTCAATTTCATTCAAATTATTTTTGCTTTAAATTATTTTATTTTACCGTAAGTTATTTATAACGCTGCTCATAACGTCTTTACATAAATGTTATTTTAATCATTTGTATCATACTATAACCCGGTTATTCCTGTACAGACTACATAAATGATACCATCCTCGTATAAATGCCTATTCTTTGCCATGGTACAAAACAAATCTCTTATGCGAGTTAAACTATTTGAGTTGTACTGACGTGGTGATGAGTCCATTGTTCAGATGTTAGGTCGGACGATGTCCAAATTAAACAGAGAATTCAAACTGTTTGCTTGGATTAAAGAGGATATAACAGAACAACCTTACTATGAAGAGGTGTTACATGGATTAAAATAGCTTCAATTATGGTTAATCCCAATATATATATATATATATATATATATATATATATATATATATATATATATATATATGAAAAATAAATTCTTCCTACTTGTTCAATCCATACACACTTAATCCATGATTGTTACTGGAATGAAAATATTTTGAAGTATACTCTTAATATTTAGTCAAGTACAGTATTGCACGATTTAACTTTAAAAGAAAACACAACACGGTTTATTTATGTCGGAAACATTAATTAAATTTGTAACATTTTATTACTAACAATAATTATAATACATGAAACCGTTCAAGAGAGGAGAGCGTCGAATTTGTTTTAATGCAAATTTTCAACTCTGGATTCAGCCTTCTGATAACACATTTTAAGCTAAATAAATCTGAATAATATTGTTAATAATCAGATATTTGACAAGATTATTCCAAAAATCATAAATTTAATTTGAAAGAAGCGAAGATAATACACAGTAAAAAAAACTAATATAAATTAAAACTAACTGGACAATCCTATCAATCAAACCAGTTTAGAAATAAAGTCATTATGGCTTGCGTTAATAATCACTAAATTTAAAATTGGAAACCAAAATTCTACTACTTTAAAATATTGGTGAAATTTAGGTCGCTTCAAGCCATTAGATCGTGCACTAAAGTTTAGAAAAGGAGGCAACAATTTGTTCACCCACTATTCTCTTGTAGGCTCAGGTTTAGATTTGATGTTAGCTTACAGGTTTAGTGTCAGTTTCCAAAGTGGTCCTAGGTTAAAATAAGCTATGCTAATGCTTTTCATTATTTTTATTTTATAAGTTCATCGCATAATTATAGAAATTGTTTATACTCTCGAAACGTCTTGAATTATTTACACAAGAATCCAACAATAGAGAATAATCCATTGTTATACGATAACTTTAAAGACAGAGTAATTACAACTTTCTAAATTTGATATATAATTGAGTTACGGAAGTTCGTAATTTTCTATAAGAATGTTACACTTTTAATGTTTTGTAGCCTGAACACTAGTATTATCTAAACTGAAAAAAGTTTTACCTTTTTCAACTGCATTTATTAATTCAATTTTTGGACGATTCTATTTTAATAAAAGTATTGATATAAAATTCTGAGTGGAAAAAAGTTTAAATTTTGTAATTTTCAAAATTAGTTAACATGCTTCAAAATTTGTTTGTTTATTTAAAAAATATAAATACATTTTTCCAATTTTAATTTAAATCTAATAAACAACAAAATTTACTGAACCAATTTTTAAATGCATCAAAAATTATCATATATTATCAAATAAAAAGCGTAAAATCTAAGAGTAGAAAAAAATTTTGTGTGAAAAAGCGTACAAGGAAGAATTTATATTCACACTAATGTACTAACGATTAGTAAGTCTTTCATTAACTGCCACATACCCACAAATATTACATATACATGTTGGACCTTTTTAGTACAAAGTGGTTCGCCAAACAGTTTTTCGGGGACTATAGTTATAAATGTAATCTTGCTTCGTTAATTTTTACAATTAATTTATTAAATTAGAAAGCTAGATATAAATAATTATTAAAGAACACGGGATATTTCAATAGGAAAAACAAATGTCCTGTGTATATATATTGCACAGAAAATTCTATATTAACTTGTTTTGTGTATTCAACGCTTTTTTTTAATGTATTTTTTACACAGTTTTCTAAACATTAATCTCTTTGTCTCTGTATAAACTATAAACAGAGTATGAAAAACTCGTTTGCCATTTGAGCTGGGTGTAAATCCAATCCTACCGCCATGACAACTCATTCATTTCCACCACACCCATAAAAATTCCAATCCAAATTGTGTCCCCATTGCTCGCATAAAGTTCTTTGTTATTTTATTTCAATATCATTAAACTAAGGACATTAAATCCTTTTTTTTTAACGACCGTAAAGGCCTGAAGATGGATTTAGTAGTAGTTTCATTTATGTGTCCAATCAATCAAATGTTATTAAAACACTAAAAGTAGTTTGTGTGTTACTGTCGGTGAAAGTTACCAAATGTAATTTATTTCGATAAAATGTATTAATATTAGTCGATTGCCTTTCTGTAATAGAAAAAGATTTATGCTATAACATAAACAATATATTATTGCGTGATAGAATGAGAATTATTTCTTTTTTTGTGGATCTTCTTGTGGTTGACGACCATGGTATAGAACTCTCGTAGACTGATACGAAGCCCACAAGAAAGACGGAATTTTCTATAATTCGTTTTAACATAATGATTAAAAGTTAACAAAAACTTAGTAAAAGAAAAAATGCTTATGATTTATGATACTTTTTGTAGTAAAATACAACAAATCCTAACCCAATTGCGATTAAGCTAACATACTAACATAGTTTTGTGAAGCTTTATATTGATAATACTTAACAAATCTTACTCTTATAACGATTAACCTAACCTAAACTACCTTTTATGAGAGTTCTTATAGAAAAATATAACATTTACACCGATTACCCTTACCTAACCTAGTTTTGTGAGACTTTTTATTGAAAATTTGTAAAACATTCTACACTTTACTACACTTTTACCTAACTTGGTTTTGTGAGAATTTTTATTGAAAATATACAACATATATTACTCCTATACCGGTTTAGTAAAAGAATATATACAAAATCCTACACTTATAGCAATGTACCTTACCTAACCCAGTGTTGTATCTTACCTAATATAGTTTTGCGAGACTTTGTATAGAGAACATAGCAAAATCTATAGTTCTTTACAAAATCTACGCAATCAATGTTTAGATATAGCTCGTTTTGAAAAATAAACTTACTAATAGTAGTCAAGTTGTATTCTATAGACTTATATACTGGTTTAATTTAGAAATCTTTATATTTCAGTACAATTATATCAAAAGCAATAAAAAGAACGCATTTGTATTTCGAATATTATAGTAACCAAAGAACCTGACATATTCTGGGAATGTTAATCAAAACAGATTTTTATGCCAACGAACATGACATATTCTGGGAATGTTAATTAAAACAGATTTTTATGACTTTGAAGTTACGTATTATGAAGAATGTTTATAAAAAGAGGAAATGAAAATAACTCAAAAAACTTATATTTGTGATTTTTATTTTGACAAACAAAATCATTTGACAATTGATTTTAAAGTTTTTAGAAATTAAACATAATTTTCTTCAAGAGGTCTATACAACAATTAAAAGAACTCCGTCAGCAGACACAAATGTTTGCAAATAATCTTTCAAATATAGAATAATTATTATTAAAATTACAAAGCCTCCTCTTACACATTAAAGATAATAAATAATAATAACATTTCTTTGTAAAAATAATATAAATAACAACATATAATATTTATTAATATAAATATGTTTTTTTATAAATGTACATCATTTAAATATTTCATTTATATTGTAGAATTTAATTTAGTAAAACTTATGCCCACATATATCCGAGCTTTTCAAGTTATTAATATTTTCTAAAAATTATCAAATATTTATGGTATGTCTTAATATATTCATAATAACATTCTTAAATAAAATCTCCCCCCCCCCCTACATAAAGCCACATTGATAGTTCTCCACAAGTTCTAGGTTGCGACGTTTAGTTCCTTCGGTTATTTCCCTCGCGATGCCTCTGTCACACCATGGAGTAATATATCTCTATAATTTTCAAGAGTTTTACAACTCTTAAGTTTAGCGCTCATAAACAACGTTTTCCTCATGTTCGCCATTTTTCTCGATTTTTTCATATATTATAGTAAATCGTAAGTTCAAGGATGTAATAACACTGGAAAAGTTTATAAATATCAAATGAGTTGAGGTTCACATGTTAAAATAAGAAGATAACATTCATATAAAAATAAAATGGAACCTATAAAACTTGCAAGATAAAATATTGTTGATAAAAATTATAAAGTAAAATTAAAAGAATGTTTATATAAAAAGATAAGACCATTTATTTTTTTAAATTGAATGTTTTAGTTTAATTGATTTTCAAATGGTTTATTAAATGAAGTTTGAGGACGTTTAGAACTAATAAGGCAATCGCAAGAGTACTGTACGTTTTAGATTTTCAATCTGTATTTAAATCATTTGTAAAATTAGTATCTCATATAAAATCAGATATCACGAAGAAAGTTAGCAAATGTGCAAAACAAGTAAGAAAACCGACAAATCTACTTAGACTATACGTTATATAGTAAACAGTGAGGTAACTTCAAAGAAAACATGTCTGTGAAACGAAAGTATAAATCTTAACGCCATTACTATGTATGTAAAACGCAATTACGATACATCTCACAATATTTTACTCTTAGCTTTCTAAATTGATAGACTTTAGTTATAACTTTTTTTTCTTGAGGTTTAAAGGTGAAAAATCTCTCGGCCATCATCACTTTATAAAAGAAGGAATAACACGTTCAATAAAGACTCCTAGCCTTCGAATAATCAAATAGCGTCAATGACGGAGTGATTCAAGAGGCTATGAAAACAAAGATGAAATAGATATATCTAACAGAAGACTACATGAAATAAGGTGTAGAACCAGCTAGGCTCCCTCGGGACTTTGAGTAAACTCGTGACGGTATTTTACCTTTATAAACATGTATACGAAAACACATTTTAAAAAATCCTAAGACATTTTAAGACTGTTCCAGCTCAAACTGATAACACACTTTTCTGGTAAACGTACAAAGAGAAAGAGCATCAGTTTAATTTTTGACATTTTATGTTAGCCTACAAACTAGCTATTTAAAAAATCGTAAAATATCTAATAAATTTAGATGGTAAAGTTGTTCAACCTGTCGAACATCATCGCCTTATTAAACAAGTTGTTGCCGCCAACTAGTAACCCAAATACAATGTTTACACAAATCCTATAAATGCAATAAACAAGACTGTATGAAATTGTATATTGTAATGGTAGAACATAGTAGGGGAAGTTTGTTTAACTGTTGTTACAGGTGTTTTCTGAACTTGCTTGTCTGAGTGTTGGTGAGTTGGCGCTGCCGAATCTCGCAACTGTACGAACATCACTTTTCTCGTCATGATTCAAAATTACAATTCTGATAAAAACTTCGCTATTTATCAATGTATAAATCTGAAGTCAGTTGGTAAAATAAAAATTAAATTTTATCTAATTTATTGTGTATCAAGTTTAATAAACACACGATATATGAATAAAAAACTGTTTAATGGTAGTTATTTTTACACTTTCAATTTGATTTTTCTTAATTGCAATACGATTCTATAGTCCGCTATCATGCTTACGCACGGACAACAATAACGATGGAAGTAGATACTTCATACAGTGAGTAAATGTCTAAAGATAAGATGCATGTAGGCCTACTAACCGGCCAAAACGTGTTTCAAGGTGAGCGAACACATCTCTCTTCATGATCACAGCTACAATATCAATTTCTCTTAAATTGATATAATCTAATAACGTTATTAGTTTATAATATTGCAATACGTAACGAAGAATGTACTTTCAAAACGTATATAGCGGTTTGTTTGTTGAAATTATGTAAACACTAGCAGGGAATTGTTTTCAAATAAAACAAGAACAGACCCGAAGTCAAATCAATTAGGTAGGCAATTCTAATCATGCCGGTAGAGCATTGATTTTGACCGCGCCCTCTTATTTAGAGAAAAGGTTAAATGCAGGTTTGATAATTAGACATACTCTCACCCCCTTCATCTCCCCCCCCATTTCCCAACGATAGCTAATGAAAGGTCGTACAATCCGCAACCAAAACCTGACGTCATTGGGGAACCACAATGGTTAAACAATATGTGTAACAATAAGGATCTGTAACTTTGTTTTATTAAATTACCTTTCCATTAACGATATACCAGTTTAAATACTTTATCCATTAACAAATTTAATGAAAACACACTCTGAACGTAATGTTTTTTTTTAACACAGCGTTTTGAGAAAAAAAATACTGAAAATGAAACGTAAAATAACAAACTACAATTAATCACTATTTATGAACAAATATATTCAATTAAGGAGTTTCAGTAAAAAGTTACCAAAAATAGTCGGGATAAAAAAAAACAGTTTGTAACGGTTTATCTCTTATTATTTATTGGGAAAAAAAACTGTCGGTCATCATCGAATTATAAAAAAAGAAGAAAAAATAAAGAATCCTAACCCTCGGATACACTAATTAAGTGTCAAAAGTGAACAAGAGTTGTTTAAAATAGATGTGTTAGGAAAGGTAACAGTGAAGGATCTAAAACAGATATAGATGGAAACAGGAGTAGATCTAGCTATATCCCTCTGTATTGCCGAATACATACTCACTAAAATGAAGTTTTTGAGGGCCTTTATTCGGTATCAAAAGCGTTTTAACGAGACACCAGTTCATAATTTTTCGAAAGAGAAAAAAAATTATATCTTTTATAAACAAATTAGTTTCTCAAAATTTACTGTAACGTTTTCAATAAAATATTCAACAAGATTGTGAATCAATCAACTAGTTTAATTAACTATCAGTTCTCCAAAATTCAAACAGAAAATAACTGTTTGTATTAGTTGACAACTAAAGGAAATAAACTTTGATAGTCGTCATTAAAATTTCTATTTCAATCAACTACGTAAAGTAGGTTTTGTAGGCAGTGTTTGCGACATAAGAAGAGCAATTCAGGGGTGTATTTGATTTACATCTAACAAGTATAAAATCATGTGATATTGTTTTCTTGTGTCTATTCATATGCACAGGAGTGAAGGAATTGTTTAAAACAAAATCTTGCTTGACTAATCTTCATGAATCATTGTCATAATTATATTTTTACCGAAGAGGGATAAATAAATAAAATGTCTAAAAGGATAAAGATATTAGTAATAAATATTGTCAGTTTTAAATATAAACAAAATAAATAACAATAAAAATAAGTAATTAGTAATAAAAAATAAATGTTTCTTTTCGGTTATTGTGTTTTCTTTAATAGTCATTCTTAAATCTAAACTATAATAATACTATTGAAAAATTGACTCCTTACTTTTTATATTTCGTAGAATTTTGTCGGAATATTTTGTTTATAGTAAAGTCATTTTAAAATATTAAAATATGACTAATTTTAAACATCAATCGTATTAACAGTATAAAAAAATAATTTACATGAACCAGTAAGTCTATAGGATGCTTGTACTAATAAAACAAGCGAAACAACCCTTAGCTTCATGGCTTGCCTATAAATTACGCCCTTCCTTGAGATTAATCAGTAGACGAATCCAAGGGTGCGGCAATTAAAAATGTTAATTACACAGGTTCTGCTTTTTGGCGGAGTTCGTTAAGGCCTTACATTAACAGAGGCTAATTACAAGTCCTTTCCTTTCTTTACCTTGTTTTATTGAAGGACTCTTTCTAGACAAAGTGTAGCACGTGTTTAAGTGACAGCGTTTACTCTAATCTATATGGAAGACAAAAATAGAGGGACAAATAAAGTAATTGGTCCGATCTTGAGGTTCATAGTGCAAAAGGATGCAGTAAATTGTGAAATTTTGAGAACTATGCTGGGATTAAAAACAGCAGACTCAACAGTTATCACTGATATAACTTGTTGTCAACACCGTAAAAGATTGTAATATGTGGTGAAAGTATAACAACTACAGTGAGATGCTAAATCAAAGCGTCAACAACAATAAATAATTTATATTGGTTAATCTTGTTGTCAAGACTGTAAAAGATTGCAATACATGGTGAAAGTATAACAACTACAGTGAGATACAAATCATAGTGTCGACAACAATAATTAATTTATATTGGTTGATCTTGTTGTCAACACTGTAAAAGATTACAATACATGGTGAAAGTATAACAACTACAGTGAGAAACAAATCAAAGCGTCAACAACAATAAATAATTTATATTGTTTAATCTTGTTGTCAAGACTGTAAAAGATTGCAATATATGGTGAAAATATAACAACTACAGTGAGATACAAAACATAGCGACTACAACAATAAATAATTTATATTGGTTGATCTTGTTGTCAACACTGTAAAAGATTACCATACATGGTGAAAGTATAACAACTACAGTGAGATACAATATCAAAAGCGTTCGTATCATCTGCTGCTCAACTGGTTCGTAATCGTATTGTAGTGGCTCAACTGGTGTACATGTAGACACACTTGACCTATCTTTTTACATAGTGTAGTATAATAAATAAAAGTGACAAGAGATGTATATATGTTCAACTAGTTATAATGATTTAAGTCTGTTATGTGCTTTCATTAGTAGTGTTGAAAGAATAACAACTATAGTGTCTACAAAAACCGATTTATCTTAAACAACCTAAGCATCATAGATAGAGTATGTCCTAAACAGTCTATGAATTTATACTTATGAGAAAAAAGGCTATGTAACTATCATTTCAAATATTTTATTGTCAATTATCCAAATAGTTAGGAATATACAATAATATCCTATATAATTTTGTATAAAAATAATATCCTTACAATGCATAACAGATATTTACATTATAAACTTTAATTAAAATAAATACACAGGATGAAGGATGCCAAGATACTAAGAATAATCTGATAAGCTGGTTATAACAAAGTTACTTAACGTCTAATGTATTATCATTAAGATTATTGAAAGTAATCATTGGATTAAACTGACTGCCTATATAACTAAGGGAATAGCATCAAGAGATTTAGCTGTTACCATGTGCGTCCTTTCCATATGCACAAAGTTAAATTGAGTTTTACTCAATTGTACTTCAATTGAGAGCTTCATTCGTTTAGACGTAACGTTTATGATTATACTTTTTTTTTTTTTAATACATTATTGAATACTGACAGTATATGAAAAGTTAGGCTTGCAATTTTAGTATTAAATAAAAGCGAGAATTACATTTCTAATTGAAATTCTATGTTATACACTGGTAATTAATAAGTTGTTAAACAGTGATTTGTACTAGTTATTACACAGTGATTTGTACTAGTTATTACACAGTGATTTGTACTAGTTGTTAAACAGTGATTTGTACTAGTTATTACACAGTGATTTGTACTAGTTATTACACAGTGATTTGTACTAGTTATTACACAGTGATTTGTACTAGTTATTACACAGTGATTTGTACTAGTTGTTAAACAGTGATTTGTACTAGTTATTACACAGTGATTTGTACTAGTTGTTAAACAGTGATTTGTACTAGTTATTACACAGTGATTTGTACTAGTTATTACACAGTGATTTGTACTAGTTGTTAAACAGTGATTTGTACTAGTTATTACACAGTGATTTGTACTAGTTATTGAACAGTGATTTGTACTAGTTATTACACAGTGATTTGTACTAGTTATTACACAGTGATTTGTACTAGTTGTTAAACAGTGATTTGTACTAGTTATTACACAGTGATTTGTACTAGTTATTACACAGTGATTTGTACTAGTTATTACACAGTGATTTGTACTAGTTATTACACAGTGATTTGTACTAGTTATAATACAGTGATTTGTACTAGTTATTACACAGTGATTTGTACTAGTTATTACACAGTGATTTGTACTAGTTATTGAACAGTGATTTGTACTAGTTATTACACAGTGATTTGTACTAGTTATTACACAGTGATTTGTACTAGTTATTACACAGTGATTTGTACTAGTTATTACACAGTGATTTGTACTAGTTATTGAACAGTGATTTGTACTAGTTATTACACAGTGATTTGTACTAGTTGTTAAACAGTGATTTGTACTAGTTATTACACAGTGATTTGTACTAGTTATTACACAGTGATTTGTACTAGTTATTACACAGTGATTTGTACTAGTTATTGAACAGTGATTTGTACTAGTTATTACACAGTGATTTGTACTAGTTGTTAAACAGTGATTTGTACTAGTTATTACACAGTGATTTGTACTAGTTATTGAACAGTGATTTGTACTAGTTATTACACAGTGATTTGTACTAGTTATTGAACAGTGATTTGTACTAGTTATTACACAGTGATTTGTACTAGTTATTACACAGTGATTTGTACTAGTTGTTAAACAGTGATTTGTACTAGTTGTTAAACAGTGATTTGTACTAGTTATTACACAGTGATTTGTACTAGTTATTACACAGTGATTTGTACTAGTTGTTAAACAGTGATTTGTACTAGTTATTGAACAGTGATTTGTACTAGTTATTACACAGTGATTTGTACTAGTTGTTAAACAGTGATTTGTACTAGTTATTACACAGTGATTTGTACTAGTTATTGAACAGTGATTTGTACTAGTTATTACACAGTGATTTGTACTAGTTATTGAACAGTGATTTGTACTAGTTGTTAAACAGTGATTTGTACTAGTTATTACACAGTGATTTGTACTAGTTATTGAACAGTGATTTGTACTAGTTATTACACAGTGATTTGTACTAGTTATTGAACATTGATTTGTACTAGTTATTACACAGTGATTTGTACTAGTTATTACACAGTGATTTGTACTAGTTATTGAACAGTGATTTGTACTAGTTATTGAACATTGATTTGTACTAGTTATTACACAGTGATTTGTACTAGTTATTACACAGTGATTTGTACTAGTTATTGAACAGTGATTTGTACTAGTTATTACACAGTGATTTGTACTAGTTATTGAACAGTGATTTGTACTAGTTATTACACAGTGATTTGTACTAGTTATTGAACAGTGATTTGTACTAGTTATTGAACAGTGAGTTGTACTAGTTATTACACAGTGATTTGTACTAGTTATTGAACATTGATTTGTACTAGTTATTGAACAGTGATTTGTACTAGTTATTACACAGTGATTTGTACTAGTTATTACACAGTGATTTGTACTAGTTATTACACAGTGATTTGTACTAGTTGTTAAACAGTGATTTGTACTAGTTATTACACAGTGATTTGTACTAGTTATTACACAGTGATTTGTACTAGTTGTTAAACAGTGATTTGTACTAGTTATTACACAGTGATTTGTACTAGTTATTGAACAGTGATTTGTACTAGTTATTGAACAGTGATTTGTACTAGTTATAATACAGTGATTTGTACTAGTTATTACACAGTGATTTGTACTAGTTATTACACAGTGATTTGTACTAGTTGTTAAACAGTGATTTGTACTAGTTATTACACAGTGATTTGTACTAGTTATTACACAGTGATTTGTACTAGTTGTTAAACAGTGATTTGTACTAGTTATTACACAGTGATTTGTACTAGTTATTGAACAGTGATTTGTACTAGTTATTACACAGTGATTTGTACTAGTTATTGAACATTGATTTGTACTAGTTATTACACAGTGATTTGTACTAGTTATTACACAGTGATTTGTACTAGTTATTACACAGTGATTTGTACTAGTTATTGAACAGTGATTTGTACTAGTTATTGAACAGTGATTTGTACTAGTTATTACACAGTGATTTGTACTAGTTATTGAACAGTGATTTGTACTAGTTATTGAACAGTGAGTTGTACTAGTTATTGAACATTGATTTGTACTAGTTATTGAACAGTGATTTGTACTAGTTATTGAACAGTGATTTGTACTAGTTATTGAACAGTGAGTTGTACTAGTTATTACACAGTGATTTGTACTAGTTATTGAACATTGATTTGTACTAGTTATTGAACAGTGATTTGTACTAGTTATTACACAGTGATTTGTACTCGTAGTTTCGTTCTGAATCAACCAAATACTTTTTCAAAATCACGAAAACAATATTTGTTTTTATTTATTTTATTTTTTATTTATTTCTTTTCACTGCATTACACCTGATTGGATAACATTAAAAATGTTGCAGGTAGGCAGCTTGTCTTCAAATACAATGTAATTACAGTACTATAATGAATATTCATTAAACATTACATGACTAAGAATAAAATTAGTCACAATAGATCATATCAGTCCATTAATAGTTACTATTTTATTTTTTTTAGTTTGTTCAAGAAATAAATATTAAATATCTTTAAAAAACTACACATATACAGATTGCACATTACATTCCCACACATAACTATTGCAATACAAACAAAAGCAATAAACATAATAGTAAAAATATATACATGATTGATAATTTCTCAGATTTTACCTATAAATACATTACACACTATAAAAGATTCCTATCTTGTAGGAAATCATTTGTGTTATAATATGTTTTCTCCACCAACAGTTGCTTCAGTTGTTTTTAACTAGTGTGATATTACTAGTTAAATGTAGAATATTTAACTGATTGTAAAAATTGATGCCCTTATATAAAGGACACCTTTCCAGCAGAGTAAGCCTGTAAATCGGGTACAACATCGCTTTTCTGTACCTTGTGCCATAATTGTGGTGCACAAATTTTCTGCAAATAACTGTTTGTGACAGTGCACAAAACATAAGACTTCAAACAAATAAAGAGATGGTAACGTAAATATTTCGAAATCGTTAAATTTTCATATACAAGAGTGAAATTTAAGTGTATTTAACATGATTAGGGCCTCTAAGATTTTTTTTGAATCTTAAAAATATTGTTTGCTTCTTAGAGTCTTCTCATAGTATAATCTCATATTTAATTTGCAAAAAAAAAAGATAATAATAAAGATAATAAATAACTGCAGTGCACATTGTTTTTAGTTTTAATTTCTGGGAATTTTTTTTTAAACTTTTATTTGAAAACAGGTTGTATCTAATTTCTTAATTAGAACCTTTATATAAGTATTCCAATTTATATAGTGATCTATCTGTAAGCCTAAATATCTAGCATCAGTTAGTTATTATAATTAATAAGTTATTTTAAACTGTTCATTTATCAAATAAATTGTTGAAGTTTAAGCCTTATAATTCATTATGTTTTTGTTATTATTATTCAATTTTAAATCATTAACAGATAACCAATCATCTATCTGATTCATACAAATTTCAACTTCATGTATTCATTTTCCTTTATATATATATATATGACTTTTTTTATACTTGAACATATTAAAGCAACGTTTTGATAATGGTTTATCATTTCTCGTTCAGGGTGTCAAAAAAAAATGGGTCGACTTTATAGTGATTACGAAGCTACTATATACGTCTTTTCCGTATACTTTGTATACAGAGAATGTCTAAGTAATAATCCAGAGATGCTCAAGTAGAGAAACAATTAATTTTATGTTTGGTGTGCACTTTTCTATTTCATTAATTTTTAACTGATTTAAACTTTAAATTTTAAAAGCTAAGTTTCACATAACATTTGGTTTTTTTCATTATTTATGAATTTAGTAGCGTTAATTATACAGTATTGAATCAACAGGAAACAAATTGGTCTGTTTGTTATTAAATTTTCAATCCTTGTAGACAAATTAAAAAAAAATCTGGTTTCCGAACAGGTTAGAAAATAGTCTTTCATACTCTGCATTAATGTATTGGTACAGTTAAGAGCACAATGAGAAAACCTGAAATATAAAATGTCAGCATGAAATTAGCTAACACTGCCATCTCGATACGATAGCAAGTAATTATTCTTGTGATATTAAACGTTAATCAATACCCAGTGCTTTCCTCAGGGACACGTTTATCTTGCAAAACATGAAGGACTAGAGAACATTATATCTAATGTTCCCCCAAGACTTCCTTATCTTGTTCGTAAAGCCCCCGAAAACATACCTTTGTAAATGAACACCATCATGACGTTAATTAATTAAACATTTTCGGCAATTTAGATTCTAAAGTGTGTAAATATCATTAGTGTAGTTATTTAAATTGGAATAATTAAAAACTTCTAGATTTTTGGAATTCTAACAATTTTATAACAAAATGTTACTGATTTTTTAACTTAATCGAAACTAGCAGTTGTTCTAAATCCAGTTGTTGATTTTATTTTATCCGATTTCAACCGAAACGAAGAGAAATTTTCGAAGACTTTTAATTTTTTTGTAAAGTTAATAGTTTTAGAAAAATTCATTATTAAAAATTTCAAACGTCGCCAATTTCGACCAATTTTAACGTTTTAATGCTGGGTATGATGGGTAACACGTAGCATGAAAAATGTATACCAAATTTATACTTAAATCTTAATAATTTTAATGTTCTAATTTTATTTTTGAAAAACAAAATGGCCGACACACTGATAACAAAACGATTTAGGACACATGTTTACATGAACGTTTTAAATTATATTTAAACTGTAAATCATTTACTGAAGTTGGGACAAGTATTTTTTAAACTCTTTGTATATTGGATATTTTTTAAATACAGGGTATTTAATGAAAGTTACCCCGACATTCTCAGAGCTCATACTTCAAGTGAATGCAAATAATTAAATTACCAAAAAAACATATGTCAAATAATGTTTTTAAGAAGTTATAACCTTGTCAATAGATAAGATATTGAAATCAGATTTTGTACACTCATTTCTTATATAATCCATGTACCAAAAACAAATACTTTATTTAAAATATTTTAAAAATCCTATCAGTTCAAAATGTTAAACGTCACATATCTGAAAAACTTTCATATTTACAAAACATTGTTAAGAGATAAATTAGTTTTGAATTTTAATAACAAACTAAATTTTCATTACTGTTGAGACCGATGGTTCTTGGTGGAATTCCATGTTTAAAGATAAAAAAACACATTTTTTTTATTTTGTACTATCCACTTTTTATTAGTCTAGCCGACCAATGGTTTCGCCTGCTAAGGCTTAGAACAATCACCTGGTTTTCCCAATATGCATTGTTCCTATGGTCATTGCCCAGGCCGGGTATTTTCCCAACCTTCCATTCTTTGTATCATAACTCCCACCCTCTAGTTTTAAGGTTTTCTGGTTTTTTTTTTTTTTTCTTTCATTTTTCTTCAGTCTGTAATACAGCCTCATCAATGCCTTAGCAGGCGAAACCATTGGTCGGCTAGACTAATAAAAAGTGGATAGTACAAAATAAAAAAATTGTGTTTTATTATCTTTAAACAAACTAAATGTGTGTTTATATATATATATATATATATATATATATATATATATATATATATATATATATATTCTGTTGCTCAAAAAATAACTGTGGTATTGATAAATAGTTCAAAATTTAATTTCCTTATAATTATCTGCATTACTAAAATAGTAAATAAATAAATAATCATCAATAAGTATCTAAAAAGTTACACATTACGATTTTTTTTCACATAAATTTTACGTAAAAATTCAATAATTATTTTTGAAATATTTATTTCATAGGTTGATAATAAAATAATAACAGCTGATCAACAATTAAATTTTTGAATTGTATTTTAGTTTGAATAATTTGATTAGGTTAGCTACGGAAATTTATACTGTGTATGATTTATGCTGTTCCTGTTAGTAGTAGAAGTATTCAGTGAATTTATGTTAATTTAGCTGTGATTGGTGAGTCGTTGTTGTGTGCGTGTGCAATGATAATGCTTCAGCTGCTGCTGTAGACGTTATCCCAGAATTCCAGAATCAGAAATAATTACTGGAACATTCCGCAAACTTCCGTAAACTAGACTTCCCAGTCAGTATTCATACCAATGAACGTTCGGTACAACACCACGGTGACATTGATGAAATTATAATTAATGATGTTCACATAGTTCAGCTATCACTACACGACATCACATAAGAAAGCTTGGACTTTCACGTTCTCTGTTGTTAATAAAAGTTTATCTAAACAACTTGTATCCCTAACACAAATGCAGACGGTCTACATAGTTTGATGTTCTGTAATTTAGTCAGATATATGAGAACACTTTAGTTACCGTGGAGGCATGTTTTACTAGTCATGGTGTCAAGAACTCACACTTGGGCAGAAATAAATCTCTACCAACTGTAAAACCCAACTTTCAGGACAGATTTGGTGTGAATGTGAGTTGTGGCGTAATTCACAACAGCTGATAGTACAATTCATATATCCTGGACACTTAATTTCTGAAGTCTACTTATAATTTCATCAAGAATGTTAGCTACAGCTTTGAGACGCGAATGCATTTCCTGCATCTCCCTATTTTTCAAGAGACTTTTTTACCACTAAAATCAGCCTTTTCTTGCTTAGTGGGTTTTGGTGATCATCACTCCTGGCCCCTCGTTCAAAAAACATCGAAATTAGATTATTGCAGGAGATGGATGAAAAGAATTGTAAATCAGGAAGAAGTGAAATTTGTGACGGATTAATTTACCGAATTATGGATATTGCTGCACAATTAATAAAAAAACCAGAACAACTAAAAAGAGCAACGAATGAAGTCTAAAAGCGTGAATTAGCAATATATTTTGGTTGATATCCTTCTTTTTTTTTTAATTTATAGTTAATTATATTATTCTGTATTTTTGTTTTAGCATTCATTTTGGTCTACATTGTACTTCATAAAATCAAATTTTTGTTTGTTTTTTATTAAGTGTAATTAAATTTATTTACTTTGTTAAATAAATCAACAAGTTTTTACAAAACAACGATTTATTACCTTTTCAACAAAATATTTCTACGCTAAACTTTAAATTGGAACTTTACGATGATTATATGAACCCTTATATGATTCATAAGGCTTAAAATATAAAAAATGGAGAAAAAAATTATCATAGCAATTTTTGGTTTTAGTCTATACAGAAAAAAATTTGTTCGTCAATATAATACAATAATATTTTGCCCCGTGTAAAGTTTTCGTAAAGTGAACAATTTTTAAAACCATCATTTTAAAAACATTTAAAAGAAGGCCTTTGTTTTCGATACATATGTAAAGGGTTACATTACAAATGTGTATACAAAATCTGAAATCAATATCTCATTTATTTCTAAAGTTATAACTTTACTATAAGAAAAAATAAAATGGTGGATAAGCGGAAAATGAAGCGGTGTGAAACATTTTTCTTCTTTTTCAATTGGCGAAAGAGTTGTGAAAGAGAATAGTGAACTTCGAGAAATACCCAGTATATCCCAAATTACTTATTGTTATATTTATATAAAATGTAAAATTAAGTATTTTATTATGTACTTAGCGCATACTGAGTTCAACTCACATCAACTATTTGGTATACTGTAATGTTCTTATAAATGTATAAGCTTCATAGGTTACCAGTAAGTGCACTAAACTTATATGGTAATAGATAAAATAATAGTAGCAGCATATGTTCATACTTACATATTCACAAATGTTTAATCGTGTACAATAAATGTGTTACCTTCTATAAAGGGAAATTTAAATAGTCAACATAGACAAATAATAGGCTGCGGATAAAGGATGTAACGATATTCAAGTTGTTAGAAACAACCAATCAACATCATTATATTTGTTCCTAATATGTAGAGACATTGAAGATGTAATCAGAACATTTCTTTTCAAAATGAATACAAATTATTATATTATTTTAAGAATAAAAGCTTATTGGTGGCCTACTTTTGTAAGAAAATCTTTATTATATTTCTTATACAAATATAATTTTCACTAATAAAACAGATTTATTTAAATGCAATAAAGAAATTTTATAACAGAACTAGACAATTTGCTTGTGATAATTTCAACGTTGTTTTGTGTTTTTTTTATTATTCCACTTACAAACTTGGAGGTTGGAGGTGTCTATGCCAGTTCAAAGGAATTCCCGATGGAAATTATGGCATTGCTGGATAAAGCCCCCCCCCTCTCCGTGTATAAGCTTCAATCGTATTAATCAATCATTGGGACTACGGGCCGGACACAATTACATGCATGCTACTACCATTCCGGAAAACATACTCCATTGTACAACACCGCTATTAGTGTATTGGTGGATTAGTAATGCTTCATTTTCAATTTGGTGAAATTGTAGTAATTTAATATTATGTCATTAAAAATCAATTGTTGTATATAGTTTAAATGATTTCTTTATAGCGTTTTATTTTAAGTAGAAAAATCAGGTATTTATCAGTTAATTATATATTTTTCTGGTTGTTTAAGGTGAATAGCTTGTTAATTATTGACTTATAAGAAAAGGAAGAAAAGAACATTAAGTACTGACGGTCGTAGTGAAACTGCCCCCACATTTTGGGTACTTTTGAAACGATGAAACTGTCCCGCTCATTAAAGAGGATTATGAAGGGTCGCCACGCAAGACTAGAAATGCAGAAATTGCCCCGAACGCCCGGCCAAGTAGCCGATACGGGACTGGGGGAAAATGGATTTAGAGATTTATTAATTTGCAAAGTTTCACTTCTTCTAGGGACAAAGTGTTCATAAAAATATACAAACAAATGACGTATAAATACAAATTGGGGGGGGGGGGACAATATAAGTAAGATTAGGAAAAGGAAGTTGCTTTGAAGAATAAGTCAGAAAAAATTCGTTAAAATATATAAATAAATTAACCTAACCTAACCTAATATAAACTAACCGACTTTCTTTTTTGTTTGACAATTGCTCCAGAGTTCCTAAGTTTAAACACAGATTGTATCACTATATTGTTTTTAAAGCCCAACGAAGCGGTAGTTTATCAGTTAGTAATTCCTGATAATGGTGGCAGTTATTAGAAGACTGCAGTCACTGACAGGACGCAGGGACAAAAATAATTTCCCCTTTTTCCCAGTCCCGTAGCGGCTACCTGGCCGGGCGCTCGGGGCAATTTCAGTATATCTGGTCTTGCGAAGTGACCCTTCCTAAACCTCTTGAACGGGGCAGTTTCAACGTCCCCGTACTGACCCCTGGTTCTCGAATATCTACATCGTCATAATATGAGTAACAAAAGAGAGGGTTCATAACGTAACCTAACCTAACCTAACCTAACCTAACCTATACTAACCTAACCTAACCTTCCTAAACCTCTAGAACGGGGCAGTTTCAACGTCCCCGTAACTGACCCCTGGTTCTCGAATATCTATATCGTCATAATATGAGTAACAAAAGAGAGGGTTCATAACGTAACCTAACCTAACCTAACCTAACCTAACCTATACTAACCTAACCTAACCTTCCTAAACCTCTTGAACGGGGCAGTTTCAACGTCCCCGTACTGACCCCTGGTTCTCGAATATCTATATCGTCATAATATGAGTAACAAAAGAGAGGGTTCATAACGTAACCTAACCTAACCTAACCTAACTTAACCTAACCTATACTAACCTAACCTAACCTAACCCAAGAAAACATGAAACAAGTTGTAAATCCAGCTATGTTTCTTACTGACAATATTGAGCCACGGATAATTTCTTTTATTCCGGTGTTTGAATTATTAGACCTACATATCCTTCTTATATCTTGAGTGATCAAGGAATCTTATCTTTTTCTAACGATATCAAAATGGCGGCCATTGAAAAAAATAACAAATGAACGGAGCCTGGACATAAGGGGTATGGTTAAGCTGCATAATTATATATAACGAGCAAATTCACTACTAAAATAGGTCACGAAGATGGAGGAATTCCGAAATATATATAACAAAAGAATAATAGGATTGATCGAAGATGGTACTCAAACTAAACATTTTTGTTTCTCTGTACTTTAACTTTAAAAATGTATAATTATCGCCATTTAAAAATTATTATATAATTTTTTTTCAAAAAAGTACAAAACTTACCAACACCTTTATTTATTTGTTCTGTAGGTATATGTTGATGTTTAAAAAAGACAAAATGGCGGACGGACGGAGTTTTAGTAGTTATGATTACGGGAACTTTTTTTTTATTTAGATTTAAAAGTATATACAAATAATATTTTCTCAAAAACTACTATTGTTCAAATTAAATCTAGATTTCTGAAATATATTGTGTAGTAAACATATTACTTTCCCATACAACAATTGAAAATCATATTAAATAAATATTTACGTTTTTGAGCAAACAAGTTATTGGAGGATGAATCGATTGGTAAAACCGGTTTTGGTTAAATATTGGATATATTTGAAGATTATTATGTCTAAAATATACCATAAACAACAAAAATAAAATGGAATAATATTTCAGGAGCATTTACAGAAATAATATCTTTAATTATCATCATTAAATTATTGTCATTTTTTTGCGAAGAACTCGTAGTGACATTTTGATATATCAAACCGAGTAATTTTTTTTCAAATTTTATTATACACGAATAGTCAACCTGATTGTTGGAAGAAAGGTTTTGATCTCGTTAACACTTTAAAGTGTGGATATGGTAAAGAGCATGACATAAAGCTGCAGTGTTTTACGCAGTCTTCTAGAGGCAAAAGACTTGACGCTGCGATTTACATGTTAAATCCAGCCCTTTACACATTCCCTTACCCGGTATTACCTCTTTCTTTTGTGATAAAAAACGTTTTTGTAGCTGTTGACAGGATACACTACGCCTAATCAGAGTCAGAAATAACTTTTGCCTTTTTGTTTGAAAAAATTCAAATGTATAACAACATGTACCACAACAGATGTTTAAAAATGTAGGTAATCCATTGTGATCAATAATGTGCAGCTGTTATTGTTGATAGAAATTGTTTACTAAATTGTGATAAAATATAATTAAGAGAAAATATGAATTATATTAAAATAAAAGCCTAACATAAATAATATGATTTAACATAAATCCGTTTATACTACAAAGCTGTCATCTTCAGATGAGTTACAATAATTAAATTGTTAAAGTATTACTTGTGTAAAATTTCGTTTTATTTTAATTTGAAACATCTCGTAGGGCAAGCTCAATATTTATTTATAAAACATGATTATTTTTATTATAGTTTCATCGAAAATAACATCTATTTTTATTACACCATAAAAATCAAAATGAAGAATAAAAGGTTGGTCTATATAAATATATTAGTTTCGTGTTAAAAACGATTTTTTTTTCAAAGTTTTGATATATTTGAAAGAAATTAACGCCAAATAATGTGATAAACTACAAAAATAAAATAGAATTATCATCCTGGAGTATTTAGAAAGAAAAAAAAACTCCTTGAATACCATCATTAATAATTTCAAAATGAAATTAATTATTTTCCATAAAACACGTAAATAACCAACTCGTTCGTTATTTAGTAAAAACAATAATTATATTATTTTCACTATTTTAAATCCGTTACACGTTTTTATGTGAACTAACACAATAGACATACAATTAAAATTCCAAACAATTTTGTCGAACGATGAATTGATTACTTCAAATCTTACTACACAAATGATATTTATTAGGAACTTTATCTATTATAGATCAAATAATTCAATAATGATTAATATCGTTATTAGTAACAATATTATTTACTATTATTACTGATCTATTAATAACAATGACGTAATACGTAATGAATATATATAACCTAAGTTGCTGTGTGTAGGGAAATAATAGAAAATGGAGAGAACATCAAAAAGTGGTGAACATTATATATTATTCTCGGCCGGACTTCTGTTGTTAGGCATAGCATTACATCTTTCTAATTTTTTGGTGTAACGTATATTCCTGCTAAAAAAAATATTTTAAAATTGTGTTGTAAAACGAACAGATGTAAATAATACGGAATAGTGATAAATATCGGATAATCTTTAGAAAATACATTTTTTTAGTTAATGACCTTATAAAAACCACTTTTAAACATATGTTTTACAATTTTTTAAACAAATTAGTAGCGTTAAAGAGGATCCACTCGCACACTTCTTTAAAAAGTGGTAATGAAGGGGTGAAATGTCGTAATTCGGGATTATTAAACTTTTAAACTAATAAACGGAAGAGGAAAAAATAAAATAAATGCCTACAATAGCGTCAAGGCTTTTCACCTACTACCAAAGATGAATGGGAGAGATAGATCTAATACAAGACTGTGTGGATAGTGACCACTGTCAGAACAAAAACAAAGGACTAATTTTGTATAAATTATAATACAATCTTTATTTATTTTAAAAAAATAATCTACATTTTTTTTTTAAATAATCACCATTAGCGACTAAATTTAGTGAATCAAAATTTAGCTTTCTTAATAAATCTCAAACATGTTTCTTGATTGAATTTTACTTATTAAATACCAAACAATAGTTACCGTTTAATAATTATCACATAAATTACTTTACACAATAACATTTTACATAGTAATAAGCATTGCCTACTAAATAAATTCCTATTCAGAGACACTAAAGTGCACAGAAACATAAATTCCTGCATTACATTATTAAATCATACCCATTCGTGATGAACGATGTATGGCAATAACCTGTTATTACCGTCGGGTGATTCAAGGATAATTAAATGAAATACATTAAACAAATTAAAGTTTACATAAGTAATGAAGACGACCCTTTACGTACATTTACCAGTTCAGCCACACCTCTTGTGAATTATTCAGAGCAATTCATTTAACTGGTGATACCATCTGCTTATATCCGTTGCCTAATTGAGTCCAAACTGATAGTACAGGGCCAAATTGTCGTGCTAATCCCTTTCCCTTCACCCTCTCTGCTCTTTCATTGACCACAACAACGTCCGACTGTACCACACTACGCGGATCAGCTGATTGGGAGAGAATTCCGTACATTAGGCTTAACACTGTAATTATTTACAAATGCAAAGGTTTAACACACTGCCTTTCAAGTGAATAATGGTGATCATGATATTTCTCTTTTTAGTTTTTGTGTTTTATTAATTGTTTTTTATTGTTATATAGAAAAAAACTACGCTTAACTCTAAGTTATACCAAGTGTCCTAAAAGTCCCCCCCCCTATTATTTTTTTTTGTTATTGGAAACAGACAGATTTGCTTTGGGTAACGTTTAGATAACCAAAGGAGGAGTTTTTTTAAAGTATCAATATTTTCAACCCTTACCCACAAAATGGGGTAGTTTGGAATTTTAAATTTTAAATATCAACCCCTATTGAGTGATACATCATTTTAAAAGTCTTTTAAAAATAAGAATAATGGCGCAAAACTAGAGGTATCTAAGTTCTTCCCACCCTACATAGCGACCAATCGAATTGTGAATTTTACGTTAATAATTACGAAATGTTACGAAATTAAATGTACAACAAGCTTTTGATTCCAGAATCTATTTCTGTCAAGAAGTAAATGGTAGTCATTTCGAGAACTTATACTGAGCTAAAAAAACAAGGTAAGGCTCTTACCATCATTTTACCAACATAGAGCAGTTTGTAATGTAACAAAAACAACCGGAGTTTGTAGGTTAACATTCACAATTCGATTGGTCGCTATGTTGGATAGGATGAACCTCTAGTTTGCGCCATTATTCTTATTTTTAAAAGGCCTTTAAAATGAGGCATCACTCAATAGGGGTTGCTATGTAAACTTCTTGACCTACCCCCAAATTAACCCATTTTTGGGGGTAAGGGTTGAAATTGTTGATACTTCAAAAACTCCTCCTTTGGTTATCTAAACTTTCCCCAAAGGAAATCTGTCTATTTCCATAAAAAAATAAATAATAGGGGGGGGGACTTTTAGGACACTTGGTATATAAATTACTACACACTTTAGAAATGTGTCGATAATCCAAAGAATTCGCTGCAGTTCTTTCAGAATTCAGGGCTTACTTTTCTTGTGTAAAGACAAAAAACCTCTCAGTCATAATCGCTTTATACTAAAAGGGAAAAAAAAGATAAAATAAAAACCCTTAGCATTCGAATGCTCTATTGGTGTCAAAATCGGAAAATAACATTACACTTGGTCTAGAAAAACCGGACAGGAGAGATGAAAAACATTGATATAACCCACGACAACTGTGGTCTCTCAAGATTGTTAAAGTAAATCCCTTAGGGACATCTGAACTTATAAGTTAGTGGTGTGAAAATAACCTTACAGATATAGTGGAGTTATATAAAACACTATAAGAGATAAAACAATACCACAAATGGAAACGGTTAAAACTGAATCTGTCTAAAGTCCATTTTTTAGTTTCTTGATTTATTTGTCTTCTTGCTTAAATTTAAACAAAATTCATCGGTCGTCATCGCCTTGTAAATCTAGTTGATGAGTGTCATAATGGTACTTAAATAGCCCCAATATATAATGTTATACAAGGAGATCCTCTAATAGTAATGTCTAAAACTGGGTTTACATTTTGGCGCAATTTTGACTATTTTTAATTAGTTTTTCGAATAAGGAATATTAACCACTATATGATTTGTTCTACAGGTTCTACATAACACTAAATGTCAATTAATATCTTATTTTTTTATGGATACGTGTAAACGAAAATAACAACAACGGACCGACGGTTTTTTGAAAATCACTTTTTCTCTTTCCTGAAGCTATGAAACTTGAAAATCAGTTAAATAACATAGGACGAATCTTTTGGAATTACCAAACTTAGCCCATACAGCATAGCGTGCGTAAAATAGGAAGAATAAAACACAAAATAAAGACTTCTACCCCTCAAATGCTCTAACAGCATTAGGGCTGGAATAAAAGAGTCGATTACCTTAGAAGAGAGAGATCTGATGAGAAAAGTAAGGGATGAAACCTAAGATTACACTAAAAAAGATGTCGAACCAGCTAAGTTTATTTGGAATAACCACCCTATTACTCACTTTATATGGACCCTTGACTGCTAATTTCCTGAAACATATCTTTTTTAAATAGTCTCTTTTTCTTAACACAAGCTCTAGTATTGGCCTAAGTTTGTTGCACCTACTATAAGTAAATCATATTAATTCATGTTAGATCAATTTCTATTAACTATTACGTTGATTAACCAGATAATATATATATATATATATATATATATATTTGTTTCAACGTTCTAGTAATTATTTGTATCTGTTTATTTCTGTAGTTGTCTTTAATAACACCGTTAATCTCTAAAACAGCAGCATTATAAAAGGTTTATTTAATAAGTATATATTACTTTTGAGAATATCTTTTTTTTTTAATTTAAAAGCGAATAAATTGAAATTACATAAAATAATTTTATTATTTTTAATTTTAATTATTTTATTCAATTGTGTCTTATAAAACAATATCATACGTGTGTTATAAAACAATATCATAATATTTAATTACATCCTATAATATAAAACCTAAAGAAATATTTAAATTAAACATTTAATCCTACTGTAAAACAATTACAATAATTAAGATCCAGTAGAATGTATTGAATGTGTACAAAGTGTTTAGAGTAACAATAGAGAAGTTAAATGGGGGGAGAGGGTCAATTAATGCTCATGACTTAGCCACAGGTCAAGTTAAATTGAATATCTCCTACCGCTAGTTATTCTGTCGAAGTAGTAAAGTGGAATGAATGCAGAAACCAAACCATATTACACCATTACGTAGGGATAAATGTAACCAATAGAAAACTAAAATGAGTACTTGAGTGGTGGTTAACTAAAGCTATCTTTTGCTGAGTTTATGAATGAACTAAATTGAGATGACCTGTGTATGTAATAATTAAAAGGTATAAAAACAACATTTGGATATTCTCGGTGGTATGTAAAACTGTGGATCTTAGTGGATCTTTTCAAATAAATCACTAGAAATGCTAGCTAGTATTTAAATAAAAATCATTCATAAATATGTAATAAATACAGAACAGTATGTTAAGTCCATGGTCTGCTAAGAGTTTATATGGATTGCTAGCATCATTCATTCTTTCGAGAGTGTGGAGAGATTGGTGATCATTGTGCAGATTCAAGTGCGATCTTAGACGCCTCCAAGTAGTCCAGGGTGGACAGCGCATGGGCGTAGCTTACTTAACTCTTTGGGAAACAGCATCAATGTGACAGAAGTGTAAGACTCTACTTATACTAAACTAAGGAGGAACAGCAAATCCCGAGGGATGCTTGACTAAGATGGAGGTTAGAGTTGATACTAGGAGACCTACAGTTATTATTGGCTTACCTATGTATGCGGGGATCTGCATGTATGGATACTTTATTTCACTAGCTATTTAAGGAACTAAACGTGAGGAGTGGCATCAAAATGGAAGTGAAGGAAATTGAAGTTTTAACTTACTTCTCAATCATTACAGTAGGAGTCCCTGAACGATCGACCCAAACTGTGATTGAAAAATTGAGCACAAGAGTCTTTCCGGCACAAAAGGGCAATCTGAGAATAGAAGAGGGTGTGATAAAGGAACTTTCTATAAAACGCAGAAGTGGAAGGGACACCGATGTGTCTGCCCAGGACAGCCATCAATAGGTGGGTTTGGAGACCACAATCTCAATCTTCTGTTTTGTTTTTTTCCAAATGATAGTTTATTAGTTTCAATTGAGAAGAAAGAAGCAAATTGAAAAATGTTGGTGGATCGTTCATACACAATGGGAACCAGTAAATTGTATGTTTCATTCATAACATTTTAATTTTATTGTTATAACCGTGTTTGCTTTTTTTAAATTTTATGTGTTCGTTTTTGTCATCATTCATATTGAAAGGAAATTAATATTATGTTTCTTAGAAAAAAAACTTAATTGAAGATCTGATGATGACAGTCCTCTGCCGAAACTTGTAGTTATTTAAAATAACAAAAAATAGATGATTGCAGACGAACAAATTAGGGTGATTATTTATATAACGCAATCTTCGTAGATTCAATATTAATATTTTCTCCTAATATAATGCGCTCATGTTTATCTATAACAGATATTTTGAGCTTTTCAAAATATATTTAAAGCGATCTTACCAAGCGCTCTGATTTATCGTAAGATTTTAATAAACTTAGATTCTAACATAAAGTTGGATCTGTTTTTTAATAAACTCAGATCAACTTATTACAATAAGTGCCTCAGCTTGCTAATATAGTTGTTCTATACAACGCCCTACGGATAATGTAAAAGCTACAAAACATGAGTTGAGCAATAAATTTTCATTCAAAGTTTTTTCTCTTCTCACTTGCAGGTCTTGCCTAGGATACACAATGTTTATTTCCAGGAAAGCCAGAAGAATTCTTTCATATTTATAGCTTGTAAAAAACACTATATTTTATAAAAGTTAGTAATTTTAAGATGTTCAAATGTTTTTCTCTCAACGCACACCAAATTTACAGAAGTATTTATTGAGTGTTCGTGGATAAAATACTGTAGTGTAATAGGTTTCGCTTTCTTGGATGTAACACAATCATAAAATAAAATAAATGTTGACTCTTTTATGCTAATATTTATACCACAGGACAGTTTTAACAATCTTTGCTTTATATAAAGTGTCCAGTAAGTGTATTGCCAGTAAGATTCTGTATATCAGGTTAAAAAAATAAGAATAACAATATTTCCGAAAGAGAATAGATTTTTTGGATAACCGTCATTTTGTTAAAAAAAATTATAAGTTTAGAAATAGAAAATATTAAGTTAAGATTTAGTATACACATTTTGTATATTAAGTTGTATAAGTGTAATGAAAATAAAGACTTCATTTGTATATTATAAAAATAGCGTCCGTTTAAAATGTTTAAATCTCGAAAACCATCAATTGTACAAAAAATTTACAAAAAGGTAATTTTTAATGAAACCTACGTTTATTACATAAATACCTAACAAATGATTTCTGAATACAAATTATAGATTTCAAATGCATGACATGGATGAGTTAATCTAGAGTGTCTAGGCTACATGTGAAATGAACTAGTCAAATTGTCAGTTCAGACAAAAAGGGCTTGACATCAACAAATTTTCTGTTTAGCATAAAAACATATTTTTAAAGTTAGGACACTATAATTTTTTATCCGTGTATAAGCCAATGCTGTTAAAATGTAAAATAAAAACATGTATAACCATTGTTTTGTTAAAATTTAAAAAATTGTTTATTAAAGTTGAATCATAGGTTCAGAAGATTTAGATCATTTTAAGTTTTGATGTGCACCTTATTAATATCAATATATTTGTAAAAGAATGCTGTGTTATCAGCCAATTACACAATGTTACATAAAACAGGTTATTTCTAAATATAAGAAACAAAATAGGTCCTAGAACAGAGTCTTGTGGTACTCCACATATAACTCTAAATTGTAAACTCCCTGAATAATAATGTTATCGTTAATATGATAATACTTTACATCGCTACTATTTTAAATCATCTTTGATCGCCTGTTTGCAAGGGTGATATATATTCCCATATTTGTATCACATATTTCTATAAGGGTTTGCGTTTTCAGATCACATTTGATCATTTAGCTAAATTGCTATTTGTGACGTCAGACCACCCTTGTATGAATGTTGGCTGTAACACCACTTTTGATCTCACGTCTCTTTTAGAGTTTTAATAGTTGGTTTCTCAGGGGAATTGTGACATCATACCAACTTTTATCACTTTTTCTCTATGAGGGGCTGTTTCACAGATTACCAATGATCGTATGTATTTCTGGATGGCTTCAAAATAAATATATTTTTTTTAGTTTTTGGATAAGGATTTAATGATTTATTTTTATTTTGACCAACTAGTTCAATTTATAATAAAACACTTATTACCACACTGTGGTAAACTTAAAATTTTTAATTAAATACCCAATACCACAATTAAATAAATAATGGTATCGTTAAATAAATCTTCTTTTATTGGATTGTGATATTAGATGTTTGATTGTAATACTTGAATTGTTTTTGTTTTACAATCCTAAACCTAACCCAACATAACCTAACCAAGCCTAACATTGAATCTGATATTTCGTTGTATGTGGAAGTATTTCAGATGTAGTTACAATGGTTTTGTTTCCATAACTTCATTTAAAATTAAACAGTTTTTACTATATACGTAAATTTTCAAAATACATTTATCTAAACTAAATAATAATCACAATTTACAACTTTAAACTGTTAAAACAGCTTACATTACAATGTTGACTAATGTAATAGAACATCGTCAGTAGCATGTTACAATCTGTAAAGTCAAGTTAATGGTTCTAAATAATTGAAGGAGTTATTAACTTTGCCTAAAGTGCATTGTAACAAATTACAAGTTCGTAGAGCTGATTCATTAATCGAGGCGTATTGTTAACAATGAAGCAGGCGCCAAAACGGTGCCTTATCACTGAACTTGAATGCTGGGCTTGCCAGTAATCCATCTCAACTCACGTTATCTAATTACAAACGTGAGTAGTTACACTTAAAAGTATTCGATCTAAATTAATTAAATACACTTCAGCGTCAACCCATCTTTTAGTTTATTAATAGATGCAAATCATTCTAATTGACGCCGTGTGAAAACCAAAACGAATCTAACTTTAAACATTTCACGTCTAGATACAATGATAACAATAATAGTTCGAACTATTTTTAAACTACAAGGATGACAATATTTCTGTTGTTGTTTTACTTCCCAGTATACAAAAATAAGGTACTTTTGTCATCAGAAAAATATTCAATTAACGTTTATGGACTGATTTTTACGTCTTCAGGAACCAGAAAAAGTGATTTTGACACGTCAACCGTTATAGTTGTCATAAACACGATAGGGGAAACCATAAATATGAAATTTGGGAGCTAATATTGTGCTCTATTAAGATTCAGAGATATTAATTTATAAACGTCTCCACATTTTAAACAGGTTTTAATTTATATCTCGTTGTGGTTTGGTTGGTGTAGCTGGTGTATCACTGAAGAGGACGACCTTGTCGTTGAAACGCGTCTGATACTTAGGCGTATTTTTTATGAGAATTGTGTTCTGTGTGTTTGCTATACTGTATAATTTTTCTCATAAGTCAAGCTCAACATTTATTATTATATGGTGACCACCTCTCTTCTATGACAAATAGCGAAGTTGTTTTCAGAAATGTAACTATGAAGTCTGACCTAAGGGAAAGTGGTATTTATATAGTTAAGAGATCTGTCATAGCCGAATACCCAACACGAGCAAAGCCTTGTTAACATATGTACAACTTCGATACCAGTCAGAGCCGAGACAACATTAGCGTTACGAGTGAATATTTGTTACTACATATACTGGGTGTTTCAGACAACATGGACAGTATCTGTAGCGCCTAAACGAAACCAGTTAAAAATTTCCTTCCAATTACAACCCCTCTTTTTCGAACCCAAGGAATTCAGGAAAACTATTTTCGACGCTCCTCAATGACCCAAAAGCGCACTTTTGGGGGACAGGGTGGTGTTTTTGGAAAATTTTCAAATAGAAACATAGGTCGTGTGATACCTCATTTGAAAGGTCTCTCATTTCTGAACATTTTGGAGCAAAAGAAAATTGTTATCTTTTCATTACTGTACAGGGTGTGACGAAATGAAATTATTTTCGTAAATGCCATTTGTTTTACAATTATTCAATGCTGCAAGATAGAAACAAACTTTCAATACAAAAAATGTTTGTTTTCAAAAGGTCTCTTAAATGGTACAATTTTCAACCTAGGTTGCTATTTGAATGTTTTTACTTTTTGCTCTATAAAAGTTATCAAAGTTTGAAATTTATTAAAAATTTGAAAACTATATAGAAGTCCGTACTACCCCATATCTCCTGAAAGGGTGTTTTCTTGTAAAACTAGGAACAAAAATTGGTTGCCCTATCTTTGTTAGGGAGCTGGCAGTCACATTTCCCGCTAAAAACTTTAAAACAATATTTCGTCACACCATGTACAGTAATGAAAAGATAACAATTTTCTTTTGCTCCAAATTTTGGGTCATTGAGGAGCGTCGAAAATAATTTTCCTGAATTCATTGGGGTCGAAAAAGGGGGTTCTAATTGGAAGGAAATTTTTATCTGGTTTCGTTTAGGCGCTACAGATAGTGTCCATGTGGTCTGAAACACCCGGTACATCTACTATGTTAGTTAGAGCCTAAATCAAGAAAGAATTACATATAAGATTTATAAATTCTGTTTAACGATTGTTTTAAACAAACTTACCCTAATGGGCAAGACAACAAGATAAATCTATTCAATTTTGCATTGTACTATGTTCAAAAAAACAACTTTAGGGCATTTAATTTAGATGATTTGTTTGAATTTCATTGCATGATGGAGGTGGATGAGTAGCCTTATGATCTAGTTAGGATTGTTTTTTTAAATACAAAAATTAACTTGAATCACGCCAGTAACATATACATGAAACTCTGTTACGTCGTGGCATAATTGTTTAGTTAGTTATGTTGTCAATTTAATTCAATTTTTACATAAAAAATGACAAGGTGATAAATATTGAGTTTGGTAGTTTCACTTTAATTTTAGTTTGTCGATAAAAATTAATTTTATGTATACCAAAATTAATTGAACAAATGAGTTTAATTTATATTGTGTCCTAGAAACGAAATTAAAATAACTTGAACGCACAAATTATGACAGAATATTATCATGCATTAAAAAAAGAGTATTACTTCAATATAAAATATAAAATAATATGTCATCAATTAGTACCAAATTGAATTGTTCAAGAAGGAAACTGCTTTATAAAAATACATTTTAAAGGAAAGATCTGGAGAAGAATCTTTATGCTATAATTTTAAACCAATATAAAGAACTGGATATTGATAACGTCATCTAGTAGCAAAATAAATAAATAAAACTTAAACAAACAAACAGATATAACTTAAGGCAAAGTAAAATGGCAGTTATTTACTTTCGTGCTTCAAATCGCCTTGGTAACCGTTTCAAGAGGCACTTACTACATCTCTTTTCAGATCATTCTTTTCTAAGATAATCTTTATCTCTTGTTTTATAAATTTTAATTGCATTCTAACAAAACATGTAAATCAATTGTTAAATATTAATTAATTAATTTAATTTATCAATATCTTTAATTATCTTTTATTAACAGATCATAACATAAGTTTTATATTATATTAAACACAAACTGGTGATTCTAACACAGGTTCTACCTATTGAACTCTTAATCGGTTTTAAAAGGAGTTTTATTTATTTAGTAAAATTAGTTTGTGTTTTTTTTTATTGTAATTTTTAAATTCGTTTAAATATTGCATAAAATGTGTATTTAAAACATATTTAGTTTGAAAATTTAGCAGACTTGACTGCTCCTATTAAAGAATTACAAATAGTATAAGATTTGCTTCACTTATTATCTTTATAAACACCATTTCGACCACTACTTTTTTAGATATGCACATCGGAACATGTGTTCCATCATTCGTTGATTTCTTACTAGAAAAGCACTCAGGGACTCTCTGTAGTGTGTACAGGCTTAGTAAATTCTAGGAACCTATTGGATCTACACCTTTATACACCTAGTCTTGCGATGGCACCCTCTCTATCATATTTCCCATCAGATGTCTTTTGAGCAACTCTGGCGATCTCCCGACTCTGGTTCTATTGGAATATACGAGGGCTAATGATCTGTCTTTCTTTTATGTTCTTTCCTCTCTATTTACCATAAGAAGGTAAGAAATTGTATGTTCTTTTCTTTCATTTATCAGAAGATTATGATGAGTTAGAAGTCGAATACCTTTAAACATAAAGCTAAAAACTTATTTAGTACGCACACTTGCTAATTACAAAGTAAAATGTGAATTTATTATAAAATAATAAGGCGATCCTTTACATAAAATGAGGATAAGACAAGTTAACAATTAGAGGAGAGTTTCACTGCTACCGGTAGCGTAAAATACTGGTAGAATCGAGGACACATGAACACACAAAAATAGGAGAGTATCAGGCGGGATTTAGAAAGGGAGGATTGTGTGCTCTAAAACAGTTTTACTATAAAAATATTTAAAGAACGAAATGTCTTTCCCGCAGAAACTCAATTATGTTGTTTATAGATTTTGAAAAAAACCATACGAACAAGTACATAAATCGAATGACAAATTCAGGGGATGGGTGGAGGGGATGTTAATATTAATAGAAATTTAAACAAGTGACAAACAGGTAGATTAACTATCACCGATACTATTCAACCGAGTACTAGACGTATAAATATGAACGTAATTAGTATAGGATATGAAATATCGTGTATGATATTCGACTCTATGAAATAACGTAGATGATGATGTATCTGGATACTGCGATAACAAAGAGAGAAACAATGAAGGAAGTAGCAGGAATAAATATGAAGATATTATTCGAAATATTGTAATATGCGTATTTGGTCTCAGGAAGACAAAATGAAGAAATCCTAGTATGGAGATAATATAAGAGTCCAGAACTTCAAATACTTGTGAGAAAATATTACTCTAAGAAAGAAAAGAAAGAGTCTAAAGACAACTTTCAGAATGAGCAGATCCAAGTCATTGTCTTACCACGTTGATTGTAAGAGCTTAAAACAAAACTAAATATGGTTTAACAAAGGTGGAGAGAAAGAGTGGTAATTTAAAAGAAAGGTTCTATACTCCAAAATGAAAAAGGCAGGCGAATTAAAATTCTTTTCTGCGGAGAAGCTAAAAGCTGGTTGAGAAATTAAAAAAGATATTGACGACTATAAAATGAGGAGGACAGAAATATTACGTACATATAAAGAAAATAAACTAAAAAAGATTATAAATTATCAAAACGTCAGAAAAACACAAACCTTCTGGGTTAAATATGTACATCAAGAACTAGAATGAATTTTAATAATAGAAAACACCGATGGCAGATTGGTTCAAGAATAACCACTCTGTTAGTTTCGAGGTGAAGGATTTAACAAAAAATAAATCGAGATAGAATATATCTTCAAGTGAGGAAAGGGCTGGGAAAAGTCAGAGGAAAAAATATACTTGTGCAGAAAGAAAAATAAATTTGTAAACATAGCCTACAGAGAGCTGTAAAAAGACAAAAAGGAAGTTATTATCAATATTTAAGTCTTTAAAAAAGGTACTCCTTAGCGTTAAAAATTTATAATAGCAATGCTTCATCCCTTAATCCCCAAAACCATTTCATGAAGAAGTATTTATTGAACTGCACTTGTGTTTATTTTTGTTTAAATTTTTTATTTTATAACTACTCTAAATAGTGTAGTTCCAAAAACAATTTCTGAGATATGGACGGAAGGACGTTCATGATGGATAGTTTACGATTCTACTGGATTTTTTGTTAATCAAACCAAATAACATTATCTATTTCTTTATTCGTTATGGAGTTATGCACTCAAGTAGAAGCCATCTTAAAAAGAACAGTTGTTCAAATTCAATAACAGATCAGTTTTGGTGAGTAAAACCATAGATAAAAATTGCATTATAATCGGATGAGTCGAAAGGAATGTAACATTGCATACATTCAGAAACAACATAAAGTTTGTTAAAATGAATATCGGTAGTAATAAAAGACAAAGTTAAATAAAATGTCTTGAATTTACACAATTCCATCAATTATCTCACGTCAGTTTGAGTTTAGAATAGAATTAATAACCAATTGTGAAGGTCAGGGTTTATATTGCAGTCATTGTTCTCAGACAAAGGTATTGAATGGACATTATAAAGTCGCATTGGGTTTTAACTGTGGATTAGAGAAAAGTACAACTGAAGAGGATATATATGTCGTATGAAAAGTTGCACCTAGATGTTTGTTTAAAGTTTGAAAGTTCGATATTAAAACATGGGGAATAATTTGATTATGCTGTAGATATATGCTGAAGCATTTATGCTATTTGCATAGATACGATGACGTCATAATAAGTAGATGTTATTCAAATTTAACGTGACACATTACATACCAATATTAATATGTGGTGACAGTCCTGTTAAATTTCTTATACACTGATAAGAATTCAGGTTGTTCATATATTATACAAGAAAAATATCGTATATAATAGTTTTTCATGGAAAGATTATGTAATGTGTTCAGAAACGTAAAACAGATTTATGTAATACTTAATATAGGCTTATTTATAAATAAATATTGAGCATTGAGATGTTTCAAAATTATTAAATAAAAACTTGAACAGGATTTCTCACAAATAATAGATTTAATAACCCAAAGGCGTTTCAACTACAATGTCGCCATCTTTAGTGATACGTGAGTTACAATAATTGAAACGTTAGGCCTAAAAAAATCCATTTGATGTAAAATTAAATTTAAAAAATTTAGTGAAATTGTGTTGGTTAAATAAGTTACTCTCATGTAGCATTACTATTTAGAAAGTTTTAAAATAGGTTTAAGCCACGCCCCTCCTACCGCATTCTGTATAATTACGGGGCCTGGCATAATACTAGGTTAGTTATGGTTTGATTTTGGTGGTATGATATCATTTAATATGTTTTTTGAAATGAATTTTAGTTTATAAAAATAATGTTTGTGAAATTTTTTTTCAAAAGTCATGTTTAAATTTTAGGTTTCATAAATAGTTATAGATTTCATTAACTAAAAATAAATAACCTAAGTTATGCTTTCTTAAAAGTCTACACCTAATCTTTCTATATATTAATAACAGTTCTATTAAATTACCAACATAAATGTCTATATTGTGATGCTCTTTAAACGAAAATGAAATTCTATATCGAAGGAAACGTCAATTTTAAGGGGATTTTACATGGACATTTATACTGACAGAGCAACGGAAATTGAATTTAGTATGACTGTATTCATTGATGTTGTCATTTCCGTATGTACTGTGTTATGGGATTATAGTGTTAGGTTGTTAAAGACGATATTACTTTGTTATTTCAGGATTTAAAACTATTTAGAATTAAGAAGAATGGTAGCTTCTTAAGTAGACAGTTCGACAACAGTGACTGAGATTTTTTTTTTAATAGTAGTTAAAAAATTGTTTAATAGTAACATATTCCTAAACATAAAATATATTTAAAACTGATTCATTTTATTTATTACAAATTATTTCAATTTTAATTACTGCAAAGTGGAGACCATATTCGCTGAGTGTAGTTGCAGTTTCTCAATAGATTTCCCCTCTCCTCTAATATATTTTAATATTATTTGTAAATAGAGTGATATTTTGAACAAAACAAATTTAATATTTTAGTCGTTAAGTATCACAACAATGAATATATACAGGATCATTCGAGAAGAAACGGAACAACTTTCAGGTCACATTATCTTACTGATAAAAAAAAAAAAAAAAAAAAAAATGATAACGTGAACATAAGTCCGAAAGATTATGTCTATCCGCCATTTTGCTTTACACAGAAAATTATAACTTTGGAAAAAGATAAAATATTGGGTTCAGATTTGGTACAACCGTTGATTATGTAGCCCTACCATAATACAAATAATTTTTCGCTCACCAAAATATGGAATACTTATTTTCTTGTTTATTATCCTTATCCTACAGACAAAATTTTAAAATACTATTTTTTTTGGACGTCATGACAGAAAAATATTTTGTAACTTTTTTGTGTGTGTAAATTAACAGCTTTCGACATATATGAAAAGAAATATTTAAGAAAGGCTGCCACTTAGAAAAGGTACAAAATAAAGTCATTGTTTTTAGTACATTTAATAAAGGAATACGTAAAATATGAACTTATTATCTTATTTATTTACAAAGTTATAATGTATTTTTGTATAAATCAAAGTTGTGGATAGAAGGGAAAAAGCGTTTTCGGATTTATGTTTATGTGCACTTTTGTATTAATTGTTTACGAGAAGAAAACGTCCTGATAGTTTCACGGCGTCATTTATTTTTTTCAAGGATTCATATTCCAACCTTCAAATGTACCTCAGAGTATAAAGGATTAAGTGTGTTTTTTATTGATAAGGCTATTTTTTAATTTATCGTTTGTGTTAGTGACAAGCTAGTGGAAAATTTTTAGAAAACATATTTTTGAACGTAACTTAAAAACGATCTAGTTTCTATAACTATTAACTTATTTTTGTTCTGGGTGTTCCAAACTAAATAGAAGCCAAACCTATTTTTACCAAACAATCCATTCTCATTATCATGTGTTTGTATGAAATTAAAAAGATAAGGTATGACTGTTTTTATATTAAAACATTATGTAGTTCTGTACTAGAAATATTTAATACAATATCAGCAATTATGTAATTTCCAACACAAAATCGTCACAAGGTAGTCATTCATATATCGAAAAGAAAGGGACAGTTTAGAAATAAAAACTTTGAGAAAAGGGTGATTCAGAATCCTAACAGACAAAATTGCTCAAGAAATAAGTACAACAAAACGCCAAGTGGTGAACTGGAAGAGGGTTCATCGGAGAAAATAATAAATGCGATAGTGTTCTGTTTAAGTAAGAGAAGGGAAATGGGAGAGATTCTCTTTCTCTGTATGCATTGTCGTGGAACCAGCAATGTCACATAAATATCCACCCCGCCAGAGAGTGCACCCCGGGACCTTGGGGGCTGGGATCATCCACTACAAAACTGTTTGCAGCAGCCAATTCTCAACATTGTTATCTATCTTTAAACTGAGAATTGCGGCTACTTTTGTCTTCTCACGAACCTTTGGCTAGCAACCAATACAAGAATGCTACAACATATCCTCTAGTTGTTTTACAAAATTGTATTTATATATTTGACTGTATTTTGAAGACTATATTACATTACATTTGACAAAATTTGAGTCTTGTTTGTATTCTGTTAAACAGAAATTTAATCATTCATTATTTCTCTATCAGAAACTTAAAATTTTTCCTTGATACTTTTTTATACCATGCAAAACTGGATGAACTTAAAATTCCCATTATACTATCTCAGAACAATTAGAGATATAAAACACTATAGATGGAGGGACTTTTCCTTCATTTTAATAGGAATTAAAAATATGCTATCCAAATTTGTATAATGCCTCCATTTTGGAAAAAAAAGATCCCAAATTGGTTTGTTTATATATCAAAACTATATTATTTATGGTGTTTTTGCATAGAACATGTAATTTAAAAACTTTCTTTTATTGGTATTTTTTAACTTAACCGTTTAAATTGAAGATAATAAAACACAATTTTTTTATTTTGTAATATCCACTTTTTATTAGTCTAGCCGACCAATGGTTTCGCCTGCTAAGGCATGACGAGGCTGTATTACAGACTGAAGAAAAAAGAAAAAAACAGAAAACCTTAAAACTAGAGAGTGGGAGTTTAAATTGAAAGATGAGAAATATAAATTTTTAGTGTGTGCTACTAATTATTATTATAATCTTGAATTTGGGATACAAATATAATTTCTCTCAGAAAATAAGGCAGGCAAGCTATTTGATACGTAGAAGTGTATTTCGTTATGTTATTTCACTTCTAGATCCTCGCTTCTGTAATATATAAAGTGTGATGTTTTTGAAAGTTACAACTTCTATTATTTTAAAGTCGGAAAGAGATATTCATTTTCTGTTCTCCGTACAGTTTAAGGGGAATTTTGGAATACCTATCTAAAAAATTTAAAAAAAAAAAATCCCATATCGTCAGATATGGCTTGTGATACCTCAAATTAAACTTTTTTAAAACGATAAATTTCTGTTGTAAGAAAATAAAAATTGGTCAACGCATTCGTTCGCTATGTTCAAAAATGTTTTTTGCACTTTTTTTTAGAATTCTATAAACATATGTTATTGCACTATAAAATATCTTAGTTGATGTCACTAAGGAAAACCGACTTTTTATCATTACTAATTGTATTGAAACTTTTTCCTTAAAATAAAATCGGTATACCAGTTCTGACAACCTTAATATGTTACTGTTTTATTAGTGCAAGAAATAATTTGTAGAAATAGAAGTTCCTACTAAACGAAATGAAGAGACATTTTAATATATCATAAAAGTTGACACGAAAAAATATTGTACACATCTAAATTTATCTTTGTTACAGTTTTACTATTATGAAAACGATAAAACTAGTCCATTGCGTGCTGTTGACTTTGTCCATTCTTTATTGGACCTAATAATAAATACTACTTCCAAAGTAAAATAACCTATTTTGATACAATTTAAGAAAATACCTTAAAAAATAACATTTTTTTGTTGTAGTGAATTAATGTGTTGGTCAATTTTTATCCTACAAATATATTCGTGGTTTTTAAAGGGATTTTAATTAATGTATGGCAAGCTATATGTGTTCATTGCATATTTTTAAGAAGGGGTTATGGGAGGGTGAGGTTTTTTTATTTTGTAAATAGGTTTTCTGAAGTTCTCTTTAAAATTGAATAATGTCACGAGAACAGTTTATGCATATCTATTTCCATCTTTTAATAAATAAAGGTGGTAAGTTTAAAAAAAAAATCATTCTGTATAATTTTTTAATGCACTTCTATACTTTCAAATAGTTTGTCTTATAGGTTGTAAGAAATTGCAATTTTACCCTAAATTAGTATAAAGAAAAACTATTTATAAATAGTCACTAAAAATTGATTAATTAATATATTTTTAATATTTCTGAGGTAGTAGATTTATTCAGCTGAGTTTATTTTAAACAAATCAGTTTTAAAATTACTTGTTATATATAAAACATGGTGTTGCTATTTAAAAACTAAGTAGGCAGCCATTTGTTAATTGACAGTAATTTTTGCAATATTTGTCTAACAAATTTTCAAATTTAATACGCAATTATTTTGTGGGACTCTAGATTGATTTTGTGGTGATGTAGGCTTGATGGCTTTATATATGTTCACTCATCAAGTCATTTTTTTCTATTTCGCTGGTTTCATTTTAAAATATACGAAAAATATAATCAAGCAATTGCATTGTATCTACTTTAAATATAAAACAATTAACATTCAATTTGGCCCTTGTCCAAAGCTTTGGTTAGGCTGAGGTCTATTGTCCACTACAATTTACCGTGCATTTAGCAGTGTGCTCTCTGATGCAACCTATTAGTTCCGTAGAATGCTTCCAGCACTTAATCCTTGTTTCGGTTGGGCCTAGTACTCTTTGAAGAGCAATCAAACGGCTTAATTTCAACACTTCATCAAAATAATAGAACCAATTATTATATTCTTAAATATTATTTAAATGTTTCGGGTTAAAATTTTTGGGATGATCAAATATTTTTCATTGTTTATTAAAATTAAATGTTGAGAAGGAATCACATTATTTTTGTTCGTCTGTATAAAATAATAAAACACAATCAGCCTTTAGGTTCACCAGATTGATGATGGAATAAATAGAAGAAAATTCAACACATTTAATTCTATATCAAATTAGTTTTAGACTAATTTCAAACTACTTACAAACCTAAAATAAATAATAACATTTAAAAAATGTATTGCTAAACATTGATAGGATATTATATTAATTAGTTTAAAATTACTTAACATTACCAAAGAATGTAACTATGGTTGCACCTGTACACTATTTGAACATTAATACAATTTTTTGGTCACAATTTCAACTCGACAATATGATTAGACGGTATTTTTGTTTTTGACCTGTGACAAAAGTTTTTCACAATCAAATATTATAAACCTAGAGGAATGTACAAATCTACTCCATGTTTCTTGAAAGTTTAAATATTTTACAAATTTCAAATCCAGACAGACAAATAACTTAATTTTTGTTGTCTTGTTTCTAAGGAGAATACAATTAAAACAGAGGCGTGTATTATAGAAGAGTGTAAACTTAGTTCGTAACATCGTCTAGAATTTTTCAATAGTACAACCTCAAAATGAATGTACAGCTTCATATGTTTTGTTGTAAAATCACTATTATATATTATAAAAACCCGTTCCTATATACATAACGTTACAATATTTTTTATATATTTAGAACTTAAAAAGGACTCATAACAAAGAAATCAATGCATTTAAAAGATATTTAAAATATAACTTTAGAAATTACAAAGAGTTTTAAGTGTTTTTATATTATTTTTCATTCCCACTTGGAACTAAATTAATCATATAGTAATGAAGGACATCTCAAAAGGTTCTCGTCAGTCAGAATATAAGTTAGGTTAGGAACGTTTCACGCAGTAAATCAATTAGACTATTGCCATAGATTAATTATGTATTTAGGTTTGGTTCAAATCTATAATAACTTATAATATAAACATTGCATAAACCTTCTCACCGACTTTATATCATCATACTAAAGGAAACTAATCTTCAAAGTTGAGCATTTTCAAAATAAAAAGTTAAAACTAGATATGGATTTCGTCTTTGAAAATATTTATACACAGTGTGATTGATATTCGGCATGGTACCTATTTTTAAAAAAATAACCAAGCTAACCCAATATTCCATTTTGAAATGGTGGTTGCTTAAATTTTTCATAATATTTCCCACTTTTGAGTTATTCAGATTTAAAAAATTTAATCATTCGACCATTTGAAACGGGTTATAGTATTCGATTGGTTATTTTTTTCACAATATTTCTTTACCTTTTTAGGTACCAAGTTTCAATTTAATCCGTCAAACCGTTTTTAAGATATAAATATTAAATATGAAAATCCTAAATAGCAGATATTTGGTAAACTAGCCAATTCCAGAAATAGGCTATGTTTATAGGAACTTTTTATTAGTTTTGTTGTGAAAAACCACCTCCTAAAGATTGGAGATAGAATTTTGTAACACCCTGTATATTTGAATAACAATCTTGCTTTACGTGTATTACGTCATACATGTGAATCGTGTTTTATTATCGAGAGGTCATTACAGATTTGTCAATTGTTATTTCCGTAGTTTTATATTTTGTAAATATCGATTAGTAATTCTTATATGAACTAAAATTGGAACTAATTCTGTGGAGTCAATTTTGAAGAACGTTGAGTAATATATTAGTTTACAGATTTTAGACGGTACGCTCGTTCTATATTACGTTAAAATTGATGGGTTAGGTTTTAAAATATCGTAAGTTTCTATTTATTTACTTGATGATGGGTCCCCCTAAATTTTCATTATCAAACAAATTCAAAATAAAACTCCCACATGCTAGATTTGATTATAATCAGTAAATGCATTTTACGTATGGCACACTCAGTGGACTCCAAAAAGGATATCCACATAAACTCGACGTCCATTTAGTGATCCATATGTAACTATCCCTCTTCTACGTTTTGTGGGAATCAGTTCAAAACACCATTCAACGTAGGTAAAATAACTATTTTAAAAATACAAAAATAAATATCTTATTTTTAATAAAATGTCACCTAAACATTACTAACCTTATTCACTAACTCCCACATAAACATAATTGCGCACCTTTACATTTTACGAGACACTTGTTAAATTAACATAAGTTGATAAAGTGCTTTAAAACATATTCTCCGTTTGTAAAAAAAAAAAAAAACCATCTCGAATTAATATGGTCCATATATACTCCAAGTATAAGAGAGAGAAATAGAGAAGGGAGATTATCAATGAAAAATACATGAATGCATTGTGAGAAGTGAGAAGGGGTGAAAACACACTCAACGCGTCGTAGCCTCTTCACTCACAAAGGCATGATAAAGTCAGGCGACATCTTACCAGACGATATAAATAATTTGTATTCCTTTTGCGTCGGTTTAAGTTTTATTGTTTATTACAGTTCCTACAATTCTATAAAGTGTTTGCAATTTTGTTTAGGGAATAAAAAGTTAATTGGCTTTGTTAGCAAAACATTAACGTAACATTTTTTCTCTTGTTTTTTAAAAGGGGAAAACCTTATATATATATATATATATATATATATATATATATATATATATATATAAAAAGTTGATAGGTGTCACCATGATGCTTATCCAGCCTTATCAAGAAAATGATTTAAATGTAATTCCCGAAAGTTGCTTTTTTGGGCCTTAGAAATATTAAATTTTATTAGTAGATCAAGGAGTCTTATTGAGCTTGTTTAAAAGTATTGGTATAGAGGTTATGTAGAAATTACTATTTTCTTGATGTTGACACTAATGAGCTTTGTTATATGCTATCTATTCAACATGATCTAATCGCTTCGCTAGTACAGTATCTCGACTCTCGAAGCTGTAGGTGCCTTTACTCGCTATGTTCTTGTCGGTGACCCGGTTTTACGGTATCCCATAATTATAAGAAAAACATATTTTCTTGGGAGATCAGGATTCGAAATTAAATTTTTAACATTATCTTAGCTATATCGTGTCCTGGAGAGGGTGTTGGTACTATTAACTAGGTAATTTAAATATGCAAATTTGTATTTAATGAAGTGTTATAACTTGAATAACACATTAGATATGAACAAAAACTATTTAAAATGTTTCTGGTTTTCTATAAGGTTCTGTATGAGGACCTACTATGTGAGACCTAAGCTTTCAATCTACAGCTTGGGTGGAGTGATTTTAGTTAACGTTAGTATGAAGGCATGTTTTTGTTATATCGAGACTTTTTATAACTCCAAATCATGATTTTAAATAAATATTATTCAAGTGGAGCATTTATGGACGTAAGCTACATGTATTGGTCGCCATTTCTTGAAAATGGTCGGTTACAAATTTATTGGGGAGGGGGGAAACAACAAAATCAACCTGGGGGATTTTATATCATATTAATTTTTTTTTGTAATCTCTACAGATTTTATTAAAATTTAACGCGTAATGTGATTTTATTGAAAAATTGGAAGTAAGAAAACATATATTGCTGTCAAATAATTGTCAAAAAGCTAAACCATTTAAACGCTGTTTATTGAACTATTATTTTATTCAAATACGACGAACACCGATACCACAGTAAGGCGTTGTTCAGGCGATCGATACTTTTGTTTCTTGTCACTAAGTTGTTTCGGTTGGAGAATTGCGTCCAACGAGGAGTAATACACAAACTGTTATCACCACGGAGGATGAAGACATTTGTTGGGGGGGAGGGTGAGAAGAGAGGATGAATGTGGCAAAATGTTACATACCGGTATGCTGGAACTATGGACATAGGGAACGACTGCACTTGGGAATACCTAACTCCTGCTTTAGGTACTGACTGGCTGGCAGGAATGCAAGAGAAATGAACTGTTGCGCCACTATTTAATATAAAATGCCATAAAACTTGCAGCAGTGAATAAAAACATTTTAGTGCCTGAAAGGAAAATTGCAAATTCTACGACTCATAGGATGGGAAAAGACACAGATTATGATGGATAATTTGTACAATGTTTTCACTTCTTTTTTCCATTTTCAATATGTAAAAAATTAAAACAATTTTGTACGAATTATAATTGGTTTAAATTTGTAATTTCTCCAGAAAAAAATCCAAACGATTAACTGTTAACATTCTACTAGTTAAGGGAGAGTAAAGATTTATATAAGATTAGCAAATGATATTAATGTTTTGATTTTTATTGGGTTACTTTTATTATATCGTAAAGGGTAGAAAGGAATGTAAATAAAGATAAGGCAGAAGACTTATAATAACAAATTTATTCTAAATATTACCCCAATAATTATAGCGCTTCACAAAATTCAAAAGCAAGTGTCTCTGTTGCGGGTATGGAACGAGCATTTGTGAAACGTGTTCTAGCTGGCGCCCAAAGTATCTTCAACAAACACTATCATTGCCCATACATTCAGACGCTGAAGTAGGTACGATTTCATTATCTAATAACCTGGCCGCCATCTAGGTGTACAGTCGCCATCGTTGACGCGCAAGACTGCTACCACGGAGGCTTCCTTTAGTGTCCGACATCGCTTTATTTTCTCATGAGAGGTTTGAGGGGCATCACTGGATTGCTGTTGAGATGCTCTTTCTACGGGTATTTCGGCTTGGAGTATAACCAGATATTGCGTTGAAATTTGTTTATTTTCAACATCAACTCAATACAATTTCACCAGAACAAATAAACAAAAATATTTTAAACATGATCATATTTTAGGTTACGCTCAAAACTGTTGATGGAGGCCACGACGAGCGTCGTAGCTTCACTGAGTCGGAGGTTACACGCGTAAAGTTTTCCGGGGCGGGTAAACGATCACAAAATGGCAGCGTCCTTCACTCGTACTACACCGTCATATCATTGCCCCTACTATGTGAAATAAATTGTTTTATTCTTTAACTATAGTAGTATAAATTGGTTTTCGATGTAAAATATAGTATTTGAACTTCAACTGTAAACCCTGATTTTGTTTTACGTCTGGTTTTCTAAAATTCCCAGCAAAATTAAAACACACTTTGTATCGGCGAATCTTAAGTTAACAATCGATATTACATCACCACTTCTTACAATTAGGATTTAAAAACACAAGAAATAAATTATGGAATTGTGTTTGAAAATGAATAAAACTAACGTGACTACAAACGAATCGTTCATAACATTAATACGTCATTGAAGAAGAATGTAAGACTTCAGGATAGGTTTATTCGGAGACAAGTCATGTGATGACACTAGGCATTACATTTCAAAGCAATGTCGATGGCAATATCAAACTTTATTTAGAGTAAACTCATTGTGTTCACAAACATATTACATTACGTAACATTATTACTTGATCTCACTTGAAAAACGAAGCAAATTAATGTAATGTGATAATATGCAATTTAATGTCCCTTGGTTGATAAAGTTTGTATGACTGTTGTCTCGCGGATTGTAATGCACTTACAAAATTATTTAAAGTATTGTTGATAATATTTGGCAGAATGCATTCTGTTTTGAGTTATCGTTATAAATTAAAGCAAGTTGATGGTACTTACCCTGCCCCTTCATTCAGTATAATACTTGCAGAGCGTAAAGGTAAAGTAATGATCAAAAGCTTGTTTCTTGGGCCTTGTAGGAAATGTTAAATTATATTAGTAGAGCAAAGGGTCTTATTGAGTGAGTTAAGTTTGTTTAATGCAGTTGTTACAAAGGTTTTCTCAACCTCATATTTGTTTATAACATTACTTTTTAGTCGTCGGATAGATTTTAACGAGCATTGAACGACCCGACGGTGTTCCAGTTGTACATATGTGAAGACACCATATGTCATATTACATATATGTCAAATTACTACTATCACATCGGTAACTCGGCCTTGACGGAACTTCTATCTATACGAATAAAACATAGTCTTGGAAGATCAGAGTTCAAAACTATCGCAGAGGGCCATAGTTGATACCATAACCTATCAGAATTCAAATTTACAAATTAGTATCTAATGTAATACGTTACAAGTTGAATACCACAAGAAATACGAAACACAACGTTCTTAAAATGGCCGCTATTTTTACCATTTTGAGTTGATTTTTTTTTCTGAATTTCAATATGGTGCTATGTGAGTACACAATATTCCCCTATATTAAATTGCGTGTTTCTCTCTTTATTTGTGAACCCACTATCGTGCTTACGTTTTAAATACGACGGATCGGCGGTGAACGGTAAATCAAAAATCGCTTTTTATGTTTCCTTAAGCCTTGAAATGTGACCATCATTCAAACAAAGGAAATCTACATCTTGTATAGTTACAAAACGTAACCTATACTAGGAAAATAAAATTTGATAAATTGTTTAAATAAAGTACTTTTTATTGTGACAGTCTTTTACTAACTCTTAATAAGTTAATTAAGTTTAAGCCAATTTTAATCTAATTCAGTAACTCTTTAGTTTCATAATTTCTTTTTCTAAATTTGTGACGAAAATTACATTTTTTCAAGTATAACTTTTATGTTTATTACTAAAATACTTACGTCTTAGCAATCTTGTGTTTTGTATTTATTAATATTTCATAACAGCTGTTTCGGTATAACATATACCATCATCAGATGAAATAACACGTTTACACAACACACTGATACACATTTCACAAAAATAAATAAATCAGTGTGTTGTGTAAACGTGTTGTTTCATCTGATGATGGTATATGTTATACCGAAACAGCTGTTATGAAATATTAAGAAATACTAAACACAAGATTGCTAAGACGTAAGTAACTTATTAATAAACTTATTGTAAAGCATTCATAAGGCAATATGGAATTTATAACTTTTATCATTGAATTTCTAAAGAAAATAAAAAAGCTCTAATATATATATATATATATATATATATATATATATATATATATTTGTTTGTATGTTTTAAATTTACTTCTCAGGCGTATTAGAGTGTTGAAACTTTAGTTTTACATTTTATATAAATATATTACATTTTATATAAATATAGGCTACATAACTAATTTTAAATTATCAAGCCTCCGCTGTGAGTAAATGGATTTATAGATAAAGTAAGACAGATAGATGCTATAAGTTTTGGTTCATAATTTATGATGTTGTCAGATGAATGTGTACACTGAATTAAAACACTACAACTCAAGATTTTGGAATAATTCTAGATACTAAATTAGTTAATAACCTAGAAGCAATATTTTATAGTATAATATAGCTTGGAAAACACAATATATTATCATTTTAATTAGGGGGGGGGGAGTTTTTTCAGTTATTATTTAAAGGAAAAATTTTGATTATCATCGCTTTTAAACAAATAAGAAAACAGACCCCTTGCCCTCGAATAACTTCAGGGTCAGAAGAGAAGAAGGTTGGTCAATAATTGGTTAGGAAAGGCCAAATATGAAAGACGGAAGAGAGGGTTTCAATTTATGAAAAATTTAATAGAATCAGCTAAGGTCCAACGGGATTGTCAAGCCCGTACTAACTAAATTAAATCCATGGTGTTCCGTCAATATATCTCTTTTGTGGTTTCTAACATGTTTCTCTTAACCAAATCTTGTTCTTTTCTAAACCTGATGCTATTAGAGTATTAAAAAGCTAGGAGTCTTTATTTTATGTACTTTTATTTATTTTTACAACTCACTATTAGGGGGGGGTAGTGATTTATAGTGAATGTGTTAAATACAATTTAATTTATTAATTGTGTGAACAATAATCATACGCATGTGAATATTTTTTGTAGCAATACCCTAGAAATTATATTAGCTACTCGGAAATTGAAAGTTTAACTTTACTTGATTAAACAGTACAATTTATTGAAATAGATGATGAAATATTAGTCCACTTAACGCAGTTTAAGGCCTCCCACCCCCTCCCTTAATAAAACACTGCTATTTTGACATTTATTGATCTGTAAGATAGTAGGTAATTTTCACATTTAATACGAATTATTAAAAAACTAACAAACAGATTTAAATACTTGTAATTAAAATGATATGGACAAATTATTATTGACAAAGGTTGTCTGATATTGCAGTCATTGTTTTTGAGTTTTTGAGATAGAATAACTATTTATAAATTTATGATTAAACACTGTCCGAACGTTATGGCTGTTCCGAGCAACAAAATAAATTTCTAAATCCACATTCGAAGTTGTTGTTTTTTATACATCAAAAGACAGCTTTAGAAACCGACTTAATGTTGTCGTAAAAGGATTTTATTTGACGCTTTGATAAAACTGAAAGAGCTTCGGTAGTTTGTTGGAGATTATCCGTCAACCAAAGTCAACCGGTACCTACTGTATGTCATTTATTGTCCAATTGTATGGCAAACTTCCATGAATTGTGATTGGTTGTCTGAAGTACGGTAGAAAGAGGGTTTGGCACAGTGCCTGTAAAAACGGGGGCATAGGGTCTTCTTGAAAGATACAATATATTGTCAACTGAAGGTCCTCCCACGCTAGACTAAGTAATAGCCAGTGTGGACCAAAACAACGTTGACAAATATCAACCAGGCTTTACCATTGATTACTACGTTCACTGTTCTATTGTTGCTATGGTTATTGAAACTCTACGCTCTGCAGAACATAATACTTGGCTTTTATATTAAATTAATTGTTAGGTTTGCAAAATATAGATTTATTTCAAAAGCTATATCAAATTTAATTTAATTTATTAAAGTTGTTGCAGTTTTTATTTTTTTAATGTTTTAAATAGAGTACTATGGGGGTGATACCAGTATTTAGAGTTCCTACAATATGCGAAGTAACTAATGTAATGTTTTGCTTATTTGTTATACAGATTGCAGTTTATTAATCCATACATAGTATTGACAGGTTTATGTTTCAATTTGACAACATTATTTATAAATATTCGTCTGGCCTTGTGAGATATTTTAAAATTCAAATATAACTTGAATACGATTTCCTGCGAATAAAACATTTACTCAATCAAACGCGTCTCAATGATAATGTCATCAACATTAATGATGCATGAGCTACAATAATGAAACCTTAACTAACCTAGTACTGTGACTGTGTAATTATAGAGATTGGTGGAGAAGGGGCGTGGCCGAAAACTATTTTCTAGCTTTCTAAATAGTAAGGCAACGTCATGTTAAGTAATCTATGACAACCTATATTGTATTTTAATACAATATTATTAAAATAATATTCACACATATTATACAATTTTTTTTTCATCAGAATAAAATTTTGGTTATGGCCTAATTCATCATTCTCAATTACGTTACGATATTTGTAATGTAAAAATTTTCCCAAGTATCTATTGTATTTAATTTTGTAATATTTTCCAAATTTTCACTGCTTTTTACTTAAAATAATATTTTTCTTTAAAACAACGTTTATCCGTGGTTTGTTTACTAGGCTCGTTATATTTTAAATTAAGATTTCCTAAATCCTACAATACGAATACTTCACCTTCATCCGTATGATATTAGTATATATGTATATATGCCACAATAATGCCATAAAGTAAATGGAAAATAATTTTAGTATAACAGTTAATTAGTTTATACCATCGAATCGTCATGTCTAGTTATACTAGTTTATACATTGTAATTGTCGGAATATATGCCAATTGAACAAAATAATTATATGTCTCATACTAATGTTCTCAATGTTCGTACTATTGAAAGTATGTACGTAATTTACATTTTCCTAAAGATACTTGATAGTGGTAAAATAATGTTCAGTTATTAATAATTAATTCTTGACTGTAACTGGACATTGGACATTATCTAAACGTCTTTGAATCGTTCATGGACATCCAGTGGTATTGAACATCGAAGATTATTTAATACAAAATGACTGATTCTGGCTGCACATGTGACTTTGCCAATAGTCAATATTATTTTTATATTTTAAAATTGTGCACTTTTATGAGATTTACTAATATCGTTCAATATAAGAAGACCAATAAAAGTGTCTAACATGAGGCTTCTGTATTCCAACGTTTTGTTTGTATTCTAAGATACTATATTCAACTTTATAAAATCGTAATTTCTTTACCTATGAGAGTTAGCTTAACTTTTTGATTTTACTAATAATTTTTTAAACTCCATAGATATAGACAAAATTCACCAACTTTTGAAATTTGAATACATTTTATCCATCAGTATGGAATGTAAAACACTGCACATTTAAGACAGACAGATATCATTTCAAAAAGTGACGAACCAATAGATCGAAATCACACGGTATCGACAGATGGAAGGAAGTCGGGAAAAGCGGGTGCAAGCCTTCGAGCTAGTAGTGGGAAATTATGTCAGTGTGAGGGTAAATTCCCCGACACGTAGTTTGGTGCTTAATTCGTATAAATCAATCAGTAAACTTATTACTACTAACTTTGAATTAATAAATTTTACAAACCGTGTAACCTAAAACATTGGAAATTTGTGGGGAAATCCCTGTATTTAAGTTATGTACACAATGTTCAGATTTTTTCGAGTTATCCGTGTTCAAATTAGAATGGGCGATAGAAGCTATGCGGGTTTTTGTATGCCACCATGTCGAAAACTAAATACGTATTCATAATCAAGGCCAACTCCTCTTTAATTTGATACCCCACATACAATATTTAATAACAGAAAGGTTTAAAAAAATTGTTGGTCCACCATTTTTTCAAAAATGGTTTAATAATGGTCTGCATTTTTTGTTGCGTCCAATAAACAAGTTTCATCAAAATCGCCCTCATAACTTTTGGAGTTCAAATTGGGTTGTCGACAGACAGACACGCGCCAGATTTTATAAGTATCCTTGAATTACCAACGGACCTGAAAAACGAGACCAGTAACTCTTAGCTTTGCAACAGAAGTAAATAATATAAATATTTTAGGTTATGTTATTACGTTTTTATATTTACTAACAGATCCTCCCGCGGGATACCGTGTTATCAATAGAGTGAGATGTCGATGTAGTAGAATGTCCATCGGTTGAGACGCCACGTTACAATATATACTTAGACTCAGAAGCCTTAAAAAGGATATATCAGCAAAAAACTCAAGTTTGATTTTTCGTTCCATGAAGTAACTAACATTGCCTTTACTACATTAATAGTAAATAATATAAAAAGATTTGGAACAACTAATGCGTAGCAAAACTGGTTTTGAATATCTGGACCAGCTGCGACTGGTCTTGCCTCTACTTCTTAGTGAATTAATTATTAATCTATCTGATCAAAAGACAATTTTGACTTACTGGTCAATAAAAGATCCAAAGATAAAGGTCAATTCCACTAAGTCTTAGTCCATAATGATTTTCATTAAAGTTTCAAAATGACATATATTCCAATGTTGTATTATACATTAATTATATATTATTTTAAATTTATTAAGTATCACTATACGTCACGAACGGACGGGATCTCAAAATTATTTCTTTCGGTTCCCCGAGACCATCAAAAATGAAGATCAGTTAAAAAGGAAGATTCAATTTTTGCGACGATTTTAAAGTAAACTCGCAGTTAGTTCATAATTTCGCGATGGGGAAATTATTCTCAAAGATACTGTTGTTTATAGGTAAAACCTAAAATCGTACCTAAACAGTTCACTGTTTTACATTGAGAAAGTTATTGTTAATGGAACAGTTATTTCAGTTATTTACAATTAAAGCTTTTACAATGAAGAAATATTAGTTATGTTATTAAGAGGTCAAAATTAAATTCACTATTAAATATTTCACAGTTTACTCTCAGATAGTTATTGTTATGAGAGACGGTTATTTCAGTTATTCATGAATCAAACACATACTTAAATTCGTAACTTAAATCATTTATAGTTTTACAATGAGGCTGTTATTATTATATGAACAAGTTATTTGAGTTATTTATAGGTCACAAGGTGACTGGTTTAAATAAATCAAAAGGTTTACACTGAGAAACATTGTTATGAGAAACCATCATTTTAGATAAACATCTGTTGAAGAGAAACTCGCCATTAAATAATTGACTGATTAACAATAGGTCTGTAATTGTTAAGAAAAACTGTTATTCCAGTCATATATGCCTCGAAAGTTAACTTCCAGTTACAGTAAATAGTTTGGTTTTAAACTTAGACAGATATTGTTATAAGAAATATCCCACAGGAGTTCACATATACTGACCCTAACTGAATCCTTCACCTTTCATCATGTAATTTTAGGTTAAATCCTTCTCTAATTATCTCTCCTATTACTGTACGTTTCTCTTGACAAATTTTTTCTGAGTCTGACGCTATTACAGTAATATAGGGTGAGATGTCATTATTTTAAGCTATTTTTTCTTCTAAAGAGATGATGACCAAAAGGTTTTTCGCCTTTACATTACAAGAAAAAAAATCCATCGTTATTCCAGTTATTTATAGGTCGTATGAAAACATGCACAGAAATAGTTTACAGTTTAAACTAGGACAGTTATTATTATGACAAACTGTTATTCCAGTTATTTATAGGTAGTATGAAAACATGCACAGAAATATTTTACAGTTTAAACTAGGGCAATTATTATTATGACAAACTGTTATTCCAGTTATTTATAGGTCGTATGTAAACTTGCACAGAAATAGTTTACAGTTTAAATTAGGACAGTTATTATTAGGCCTATGACAAACTGTTATTCCAGTTATTTATAGGTAGTATGTAAACTTGCACAGAAATAGTTTACAGTTTAAAGTAGGACAGTTATTATTAGGACAAACTGTTATTCCAGTTATTTATAGGTCGTATGAAAACTCGCACAGATATAGTTTACAGTTTAAACTAGGACAGTTATTATTATGACAAACTGTTATTCCAGTTATTTATAGGTAGTATGTAAACTCGCACAGATATAGTTTACAGTTTAAAATAGGACAGTTATTATTATGACAAACTGTTATTCCAGTTATTTATAGGTCGTATGAAAACTCGCACAGAAATAGTTTACAGTTTAAAATAGGACAGTTATTATTAGGACAAACTGTTATTCCAGTTATTTATAGGTCGTATGAAAACTCGCACATAAATAGTTTACAGTTTAAACTAGGACAGTTATTATTAGGACAAACTGTTATTCCAGTTATTCATAGGTCGTATGAAAACTCGCACAGAAATAGTTTACAGTTTAAACTAGTACAGTTATTATTATGACAAACTGTTATTCCAGTTATTTATAGGTCGTATGAAAACTTGCACAGAAATAGTTTACAGTTTAAACTAGGACAGTTATTATTATGACAAACTGTTATTCCAGTTATTTATAGGTCGTATGAAAACTTGCACAGAAATCGTTTACAGATTAAACTAGTAGTTATTATTATGACAAACTGTTATTCCAGCTATTTATAGGTCGTATGTAAACTTGCACAGAAATAGTTTACAGTTTAAACTAGTACAGTTATTATTATGACAAACTGTTATTCCAGTTATTTATAGGTCGTACGAAAACTCGCACAGAAATAGTTTAAAGTTTAAACTAGTACAGTTATTATTATGACAAACTGTTATTACAGTTATTTATAGGTCGTATGAAAACTCGCACAGATATAGTTTACAGTTTAAACTAGTACAGTTATTATTATGACAAACTGTTATTCCAGTTATTAATACGCATGGGTTAAGTTTGCATTTAAATAGTTTACAGTTTTAAACTAGGACCGTTATGGTTTACAAATTGTTATTCTAGTTATGTAGGGGTCGAGGTTTACCTGGTATTTAAATAATTGAAATTTTAAATAGGACATATAACAGAGATTATTATGAAAAACTGTTATTTCAGTTATTTTATAGGTGAACGTAAACTCGTAATTAAATATTTCATTGTTTTAAACAAGTCAGTTATTGTTATTAGAACTGTTATTTCAGTTATTTATTGGTCGAAGGTAAATTCGTATTTAAATATTTTACAGTTTTAAACTAGGATAGTAATAGTTAGAAACTGTTATTCCAGTTATTTAGGGTGAAAGTAAACTCGTACAAAAATCGTTTAGAATTTTAAACTAACATATTTTTTAATCAGTAGCTGTTATATAGGTAAGCAATGACTCAAATAAATCACAATTTGATACTGAGAGAGTTATTCTTAGGAGAAATTGTTATTTTAGTTACTCAAGAGTCAGAAATAAAATAGTACATAATAGTTTAATATTTAATTTAAAACTCAATAGTTATTATAAACTGTTATTACAGTTTATTCATAGCTCATGTAATTCACTGTTTTACGAAGGAAAACACTCCCTATTACAGGATATCTGGTTTACTATCGTCACAAAGAAAATATTGAGAAGTAAAATGTCGGATGCTGCAAATGGCCCCGTAGCTCTCGTTTTCTCTTAGTCGTCCGTGTACTTCCGGATCTTTTAGAATTCCATCAACTCTCTGTGCTATAATATTCCTCCATCGTCAATCCCCGAGGTTTGCTCCTTTCATTCCCCGAGGCACTCTTCCATAAAGATATGCAATTTACGTTGAATATGCATTCCTAATTGATATTAAAACGACGGAGATATTGCGATAGAAACATTGTAATATTTGTACTTGTTTTTATTTAAAAACCTTATTGTCAAAGTAGTATGTCATGATATTGTTCTTTGTACTCTTTAAGGCTTAAACTGTTTAATAAAAAGCCATTTATTTTCATTAGAGCAATCTAAATACAACAAAGATAGCGACTCTTCTATTTTCAGATGATAATAAATTGTCTGAAGATACATTTACTTTTTGTATTTTTAACTTTAAATAAAAAGAAAATAATTTATTGCATCAAATTGTCTAACCTAGTATTAAATAATATATTGTATAGTAATCTTAAATAAACAAACTGATGTCATCATGTTACGTACCCAACCCTACCATACAATGTAAAACAAACAAATTCTTTAAATTAAATACAATACCCAAAGTTTTTTGGGTCTTGTAGGAAATTCTAAATTGTATTGGTAGGTCAAGGGATATTATTAAATTGGGTAAGATTGTTCAAAATAATTATTTGAACCTTATAATTAATTGTAACATTTCTTTCTAGACGATGGCTTGGCACTGAGTAGCCTCGTAGATGTGGTTATATTGAAAACTCTTCACTCCTTTCGCTGTCATTGCCAAGGCAATGACGAGTCTCAAAGCTATACTTTCATTCGACCCTACAGGATCTCGTTACTATACAAATATCACATTTTATTGAGAGGTCAAAGTAAGAAATTACATTTGTCACAACTTCCAAGAGATGTAATGTTGCTACCATCAAATACAGAATAGTAATCTCTATTTTTTTATCTAATTTGATGTTTAAAATGTATCAACAAAAACTGTTTAATATGTCCGTCATTTTGATATTTTAAACTTCGTTGTTCTAAATTGAACTATGGTTCCATTATAGTTCACCAAATGTCATGTTCCTAGATTGATGTTTGTGGCCGACGACCAACTAACTTTCTCACAAAGATAATTATTTCGGTTTCCTGAAATCATGAGGCGTAAACATCACTCGAAAAACAGAATGATTGTTACCAAACATTTACTTATACTAGATCAAAAATTTAAAAATCACTTTTTTAGACGGATTTCACGTTTTTGATTCAGGAATCGAAAAAAACTGAAATGTATATTGTTGTTAATGTACCTGACAACAATAGCAACCACGCTATTGATTATTGTTGTTATTAAATTAGTGTAAGGAAACCTAGAAAAGTATTGAATTTTTAAGAAATAATTAGAATTAAAAAAATATATTATTGGTTTTTTTTTGTTTTTTTTTGTTTTTTTTTTTTAACGGAAAGTTTGTTATCAATAACATATCTATGCAACTTATAAATCTACGTGCAATTATACATTTTTTTTATAATAACTACGTTCAACAAAAAAACAAGGTTACTATAAAATACATATATCGTAAAAAAACATAGCTCAACCCCCCCCCCCAAGAAAAGAGAAAATGAAAAGAAAATTAATTCGCCAACAAAAATAAAATATCAGCGCTTGTTAGTTAAAATGTGAAATAGATTTATGGATGTTGACCTTGAAAAATATATAAATATTTATATATTTAAGGGCTTAACTAGTTTCACTTGCACCATAAACAAGATTACATTTTAAATCGTCAAGGAAATTTATTTTATCATTTATTTCTGAACCCTAATATTGATGTTTGTTTGTAAGGAAATCTCCATGTTTACAAGTATTCTACAGTACTTTTGTACTTTAGAGTAATCTAATATTGTACTATAAATATTATATTTTTAAGGAAACATCCACATTACATTGACAAAGCACGTCTTAAATATTATTTCCTAGTTGTAGCAATCGTATTCTCCCTAAATAAAAATATAAAATTGGACTAAAACTGTAATTAGTGGAGCTTTTGTTTTTAACGTTACCTATATTATTTGTTGTTGTATTTTTTAAACTGGTAAATCAGGATGTAAATCTGCATAATTCACAAGAGCACTGACTCAAAGATACTCGCGTATATATTAGCACAGTTATAAATATACCAAGATTCATTAAAAATAAGTCGAATGCTGCTGAGAAAAATTAACTATACGCAGACAAATTAACGTGTCGACGGACTAATATATCTTGACTGTGTTTTAAAACCAAGAGCTAGAATTTGTCCACAGTCGATTTCGTCTTCTTTTATTAGGAATAATAACTAATCTAACTTTAAGATAGGAAATTGTTAATTACAGTACACACTTTGAATGTGTCAATAAGAATGAATTATTACAGAAAGCAAACTATGAGTAGTCATGCAAAGTAGGACTTTCAAACAGTAAGTGTTAGGAAGGATGCCTTTATTGCCAGGAAGAACGTCCTAATCATGCTAAATCTAAACACCCTATTCAGCTTCCTTCAATCATGAATTTAAATAGCGGCAGAACAGTTTACAATCTGAAGTAAACTTTATGGTTGTAATAACTTAATAGCTCACTTGTAGACACGTTCATTGACGTTACAAGGCCTACTTATATTTTACGAGTCTTCTGAGAAGAAAAACATGTAATGTTTACTCATAAATATTAATACCGTTAGTCATAGATGTATAGTCGATGATTTTGATCGGAATTATCAAGATTCAGATATTTGTGTTTGGAAGGTGTTGTTGTATTTCTTTGATATTCCATCAATGTAGTTATGTTTGGATAATTCATGGTCTCAGTAGGATTTTATAGGTTTAGTAGCACGCAACAGAATAAAATGTATACTATCTTATTGGTTAGTTTAGTTTAGGTTAGTTTATTAACCAGAGTTAACAGGTAATATTTTACTTTTTCCATCTACTTAGTTAAATAATCCATTTAAAAAAATCATGTAGAATTTTTGAGTTTCAGTTTTGATGTCCCCTGAACTCAAAAACGTGTTTTTTAGAATGTTTTTACTTTGTATATGTAGTGATATAAAGCACAAACATGTGGATCGATTTTAATGAAATTAATATTTTGTCTTAGCTTGGGATTTTTTTTTAAATTTAAAAATGTTTGATAGCTATTTCTAAATATAAAATTACTGTTTTATCAAAATCGGTTGTATGTATTTTGATACGATTTTGTTCCAGCGTAGCATGTAAGGATCAAAGTAAAACTAATCGGTTCATGCCGCAAAAGCACACAAAAAACGGTCAAGGGGATGTTTTACTATTTGTTATTTCGTAAAGTAGATTATACTGATTTCATTCAATTTTTTGTGAAGTGGAAGAATAATAACACTTAAAATCACAACTAAAAAAAGAACTGGAAAAAACTAAATTGAACGTTAACGCACTCAATAAAAGCTAGGTTTTAATAAATTAATATTTTCATTGTAAATGTGTTTATATTCAAAAGCAAAAGAGTTTAAGTTATATTTAAATATGTAATTTTTTTTTTTAAAAGCAAAATTTAAGATTCATTTTCACTTTTCACGAATATAAATCGAAATTAAATTTTTGGTGATGATTTGTTTTTATTACTTTTTTGTCTGGTTTTGTGGACGGGCGAGTTAGAAAGTTTGTATTTGTATCGATATAAATCTGATGAAATGAATACTTACTATAAGTATAACTTTAATATAATCAGTAACGACTGTTATTGAATTTTATCAATAAATTTCATACGAAATTATAGTTATTAATTTCATTGTTACTAATTGTATTGTTTCTTTTTATTAGAATTTTATAATATCCCTTTAATCAAAATGATATTTATTTTATAAACCCCCTTTAAAATGTTTAAATAAACTAAGGATAAATGTCTTTCCTGAATAACTGTGCTCAAAATACGATGGGAAATATTTGCAAAAACAATGCAGCAATCTGATGGATTTATAGACCTAATAAATCAATCCTGACCGCCTCTACTTGCCTTGAGCAACCATCCTCATACATCTATGTTTAATCCACGATACAAAATTGTTTTGCTTTTCAGATTTTTTGGTATGATATACGAGCTAAATTTATGGAACAAACTTATATTATATTAATAATATAACACCAATTTTAGACTTTATCAACTTATAAAGTAAAAAGGATAAACATATGCCATGTAGTTTTGACTGATTTTCTCCTTTAAAGTTATATACTGATCCAATATGGATAATCGCTTTTCTTTAAGTAGTCTTGCTTTTATCTTTACTGTCGGGTTTCTTTTAACCAACTTCAGTTCTTTTTCAACCCTAACGCTATTAGCGTATTCGAGAACTAGGGGTTTTTACGTTATGTTCTCTTCTTCCATTTTGAATAAAGCGAGGAAATCCAGGAAGTATTTCGCAATCAAACAACAAGAAAAAAACCAACTGGATTTTACTAATATCTATTTAGTTTAACAATTTTTAAATAATTAGATAACATAAAATTCACTGCGTTTAATTCATGAATTAATTATGGTATCAGGGAAAAACAGTTTATGATGAAGATTTTGTAAAAAATTATGACAGAAAAATATACAAATTTTAAGTCACTCACTCTGATAAAATAATTTTAATTCCAATCCATTGTTGAGCACGATCTTAGCTAGTAGATATGTATTAATTCAATACATTCCATTCGATTAGCAAGTACGAACATAGCTAGTAGATACTTTCTACCTCATTACAATCCAATAGATTGGCGAGTACGATGTTAACTAGTAGATACTATTTCACTAATTACACTCCAATTGATTGACGAGTACGATGTTAACTAGTAGATACTATTTCACTAATTACAATCCAATTGATTGGCGAGTACGATATTAACTAGAAGATACTATTTCACTAATTACACTCCAATTGATTGGCCAGTATGATGTTAACTAGTAGATACTATTTCACTAATTGCATTCCGATTGATTGGCGAGTAGGATCATAACTAGTAGATACTATTTCACTAATTACATTACAATTGATTGCCCAGTACGATGTTAACTAGTAGATACTATTTCACTATTGCATTCCAATTGATTGGCGAGTACGATGTTAACTAGAAGATACTATTTCACTAATTACATTCCAATTGATTGGCTTGTACGATGTTAACTAGTAGATACTATTTCACTAATTACAATCCAATTGATTGGCGAGTATGATCGTAGCTAGTAGATACTATTTCACTAATTACACTCCAATTGATTGGCCAGTACGATGTTAACTAGTAGATACTATTTCACTAATTACAATCCAATTGATTGGCCAGTACGATGTTAACTAGAAGATACTATTTCACTAATTATAATCCAATTGATTGGCCAGTACGATGTTAACTAGAAGATACTATTTCACTAATTAAAATCCAATTGATTGGCGAGTAGGATATTAACTAGAAGATACTATTTCACTAATTACAATCCAATTGATTGGCCAGTACGATGTTAACTAGTAGATACTATTTCACTAATTACAATCCAATTGATTGGCGAGTATGATCGTAGCTAGTAGATACTATTTCACTAATTACACTCCAATTGATTGGCCAGTACGATGTTAACTAGTAGATACTATTTTACTAATTACAATCCAATTGATTGGCCAGTACGATGTTAACTAGAAGATACTATTTCACTAATTAAAATCCAATTGATTGGCGAGTAGGATATTAACTAGAAGATACTATTTCACTAATTACAATCCAATTGATTGGCCAGTACGATGTTAACTAGTAGATACTATTTCACTAATTACAATCCAATTGATTGGCCAGTATGATGTTTAACTGGTAGATACTATTTCACTAATTGCATTCCAATTGATTGGCGAGTAGGATCATAACTAGTAGATACTATTTCACTAATTGCACTCCAATTGATTGGCCAGTACGATGTTAACTAGAAGATTCCATTTCACTAATTACACTCCAATTGATTGGCCAGTACGATGTTAACTAGTAGATACTATTTCACTAATTACAATCCATTGATTGGCGAGTAGGATTGTTGCTTCTACATACTTTTTCATCCATGAATCTTGCAAGAAAACCAGAGAAATTATCTTTTATGGTAACCAAACCAATAAGCGTTTTCCCAACACTATAATTACTGTCATTTTTTATTGCATTAATTAAGCGTATATATTCATTTAATTACTGGTTTATTAAGATGTCATATAAAATAGTAAATTAATTTCGTCAATTGTTACAGTTAGAGCATTAAAAGACCAGCTACTCAGCTTGAATTAAGATGGCGTCACCAGACATCGACAACCTGGCCAAGTAAGCAGCTGGCACTTCAGGCAGACTAGGCCTAGGTTAATAATTATTATAGCTCTCACCTGCTCGGCCCCCCTCTATAGCATAATCTATAACGACGAGAGTTCTGTTACTGGTTTCAATTGGCTGTGTATCTACAACATTAGGTTTAGTTAAAACTTGAAGAACTCCTTCTAATGAGAATAATTCTAATTTTAGTTGATATTTTTTACCTGCAATAACAAGCATAAACTAATTATTCAGTGTTCGTTTGAAGGTTAGATCTAAATGTTAACAAATTATCTGAATTTAAATTTGGTCCTGACTGATCATACAATATTTGTGAAGGTTACAACTATTCATTTTACTGGTTTTTACTGAATGTAGGTCGAATTTCATAACAGGGTCAGTTTGAAAATATTTGTTTTAGTATTTTTAGTTGGTATTAATTATATTGTTATGATTTATGAATTTATACATTGCATGATTGCCATAATAGTTATTGTAAATAATTGACAAGTTTAAGATAATGTAGTGTCGCTGTTTCAAAATGCAGGATTCAACGTAAATTTATAGCAGATGTCATAAAAACGTTACTTAAAAGTAAAATCAAAAAATAAACTAAAACTAAGGAAGCTATCATTATATTGTATTATCAGATCAAATGTCTGTGGTGATATTTGCAAAAATTAAAACAAGGATTCTCCCAACCACAAAAACAAGAAACAAACTAAGATTATAACAAATCTATTATGGTTATTATAATAAACTTATTTACAATTTGATGACATGAGTAAAAAAATGACATTAGCTTTAAAACTTTGAGAATGATTCCGATCTCTTCGAAATGTATATAAGGGTAATATAATAAACATACTAGATTTATTATAATCATCGTTTCTCGTGTTTTTGTGGTTGCGAGTATTCTTGTTTTTTAATATAAAAGTTACCGTTTGTGAAAATATATTTGTTTTATATTTGTAAGGGGGGAGGGGATGAACTCTGTAAACAAATTCAAAATCATTTAAAATCAGACATTTTAGTTTTTGTAGAAATATTTTTGTTACAAATACTCAAAAATTATCTAAAGCTTAGTGTAAATCAGAAATCGCTATATTCAATTGTGAAGCTTCCATACTGAAAAAAACGACAGAAGTAAACGATTTTACATAGAATTATTAACTGTAATTAATTAACAAACGTGTACTTTCCTCTTTGAAGTAAGCTTTGAGTAAATAAAACTTTATGCATTGTCTTTATAAACTATTTTGTTACCTTTCACGACTACTTTTCGTTTTTGCACTTTACCACATGAAATGTCAAACTTTTAAACGCCACTTCGACTTTCATTAAAATATTAACATTAATTTAAACAATATCTGTTTAAACGAAAATGCTAATTTAATTCCTACTGTTTGACAAGATATAAAGTCTACCAATATTCTTGTGAAACAAATTATTAAAAAACAACAACAGTTAATAAAAAATAGCAAAGAAAACATTTTTGCATTGCATTTAATTATTGAGGGATAAAAAGAAACCTGTACAAATATTATATTTAAACAAATTTAAGTGTACGATTCTTATAATAACAGTGCGACACTTTTCTAGTTACTGAAACTAGTTTACCCCAAAACTAAAAAATATAGATATACAATTTGTATTATTATGTTTTTAATTCGTCAAAGATTACTTCACAAAGGGTAAACAGACAAAATTGTTAAAAATTACTATGTTTTAGAATCTCTAATCAACAATTGAACATAGCGATTTTCAGTTTGAAGGAAGTTTAAGAAAATTTTATTAACAATAAATTTAAAATGAAAGCATTTCCCTTACAATTTAGTAGTGAAAAGTAGTAATGTTACATGTTAAACAACTATTTAGAGTCTCCACAGAAACTATTAACAGGTAGTATGGTTTTTTTTTTAGAAACTTTGTTTTATGAAACAATATTCTACAATGGCATTTAAAATATAAAAACCAATCTAAGTTTTTGTCAAACTAATTGCTCGTAAGACTGATATAACGCCCTAATAGAAACAAAAATATGGAATTGTAAATATAAAATATATAAAATTGTAGAAAAATATAAACTACATTATACATATAATAACGACAAACAAATGTATAAATTCTAACAAAATTTTTCTATATTATATCAATAAATATTTTAAGCCTAATAGACTATGATATTAAGTTACATAAAAGTAGTCACCATATGACGTCACATAAAGGCCCCTATTAACTAACCTTAGCTCCTCTGTTAGCTCTAATTTACAAGACAGAAAAGATTGTTTAATCTACCGTGTGTACCAAAGTTTTAATCAAATATGTGAACAGTGAGGGGCACACAGCTTTAGCCAGGCTCGTAAATTACAATGAAAGGACAACATTGTATTTCCATATTACACTAACATTAAGAACGACATGTTTTCATTATTTGGATGATATAATGTAAAGACACAGTTATGTCGTCTTTTCTGATTAACTTAAGGAAATATAGTGTAGAAGCCAGCAATGATTTAGTGAAAATCAGACAAAATTCAGAACTCTAGGGATGGTAGTTGGTTTTAATCAAGAGAATCTTTTCTTTTGAATGATTGACGCAAACTACGAACCTGTTTATAACTGATATTTAATTTTAAGCTTTAATGATAATCTTAAGTATTAGCCATTCTACCAAAACTTCTTTAACTGCTTACTTATAGTGAATGCAGGCTGTAGGATCTACACCTATTTTCATACAATCTTACATCAGATTCCTATTTTTCGAGTTTCTTATCAATCTCTCTTGTCCAACTTTTATTCTCCTTCAACCCTGACGCTATTAAAGTATTCAAGGGCCAAGAGATTTTATTTTCTGTTCTTCCTTTTTACGTACCCAGTAAACGAATTATAGGGTAAATTTGGAAATAGACAAAATATTCTACCACCATTTATTCTTTGATCTTAATTTTTTGTGGTCGCAGGATAACAAGGAAGTGATTTGCGACAACCCCATCTGTACGTATGCAGGATAACGGTGACACAAATTAGGATAAGAATGTAATGTTTGATAAGGAGACTTTAATGAAACTCAGACAATCGAATTAAACTGTCAAATGGCGGCCATATAAAACTGTTTTTTTTTTTTTTTTTTTGTTAATAATATCTCGTTAGTTATTCAACTTATAAACACATTATATTAGACACAATCTGTATGTATGAATTCTTCATGTAATGGTACCAACCCTATATAGTATGACAAATAGTAATTTAAATCACTGACCTGCATAGAAAATATGATATTCTTATAATTATGAGATTTGGTAGGACGGCAACATAGACATCCGCCTAGTCCCAACAGTGGTGAGACACTGACCCGAGCGAAGCGAATCGAGAAGTTGTAATATTATACAACTACGAGGCGCGTTATGGCCTAACCGACTCAAGATAGTTGTGATAAGGGCAATTACGATGTTCAGAAAACCTGTGTACAACTGTTTTCTACTGGACACAACCCTTTGATTTATCAATACAATTTAACATTATAGGAGGCCAATTTTCGGTAATTTAATTAGAGATCTGTTAGCATGACCCCGCTTTGAAGAATGCTGAATAGGCGATGCCAAAGCGGGAGGCCAAGAGGAAAAGAGGAGGTTTTTTAGTCGGTAAGAGTCCGGTACAACCTGGGCAGGGCCCGGGTAAGAAAAGGTCCATGATGGCTTTTTCCTTCTGTGTCTCTCTCCCTCTTTCTCTCTCTCTCTCTCTCTCTCTCTCTCTCTCTCTCTCTCTCTCTCTCTCTCCCTCTCTCTCCTCTCTCTCTCTCTCTCTCTCTCTCTCTCTCTCTCTCTCTCTCTCTCTCTCTCTCTCTCTCTCTCTCTCTCTCTCTCTCTCTCTCTCTCTCTCTCTCTCTCTCTCTCTCTCTCTCTCTCTCTCTCTCTCTCTCTCTCTCTCTCTCTCTCTCTCTCTCTCTCTCTCTCTCTCTCTCTCTCTCTCTCTCTCTCTCTCTCTCTCTCTCTCTCTCTCTCTCTCTCTCTCTCTCTCTCTCTCTCTCTCTCTATATATATAAAATTTTTTTTTTAAAAAAATCGGGAATTTCATTTAAAGGCTCTGCTTGTATTGCATTCTACTATGTGCTGAGTAAGTACCATAATGGCCAATAAAATAAATTCGTAAATTAATGACGACCTAAAGGTTTTCGCCTTAAAAAAATTTAAAAAACTCCCTGCACAAAATATAGCACAACTAACTTCATTTCTAATGTGGAAAATTATTTACAATTCCAGTGTTGGTATCGAGAACAAACAGAAATTGTCCTTATTTGTTGAAGATTTCCCTTAGCTTCGGAGTAAAGTTTACATTTTCTGGGAGATAGCCAGGTTATTATTGAACTCCCGTAATAAAACCGGGGCAATAATTTAATTGAATATCAGACTTTCAAATCGCACTCTAAGTCGACTTCCCTATATCTAATTTGAGTAAGGAGTTGGAACTTTTTACTGTAGATTTCAAAACTTTTAGTTTTATTTGCCGTATCTCCGACACGAATTATATGAACGCTATGTCTCTTTGTAGATTTACAATTTAGAAGCAGCTGTTTTATTAAAATAGTTTGTTTGTGTTTGTTACTTTATTATCTAGTTCAGAAGTAGATAACGTTTCGAATAAATCGGAGGAAATTCAATATTGAAACCATAAAATTGAGTTTATTTCGAAACTTGCTGCTTTTAACCGGAATTGTTTTGTTTGTTTGACTTTGGTAATGGTAAATATTTCGACCTTTGTTCGAGACTGATCTTCAAGTTACATATCTTAAGGAAACATGAAAAATGTTTTTGACATTTTTTCCGTTCTTCGGTGTTGTTTCTACATAAATATTATAGGGCCTAAAAATAAAAGAAAATATAGGAACATGAAGTTTGTTACATAGGGCGAAGTGTAACTCTATTGAAATTCTATCTCTTGTGTTCCTAACCTAACCTAACCTAACCTAACCTAACCTAACCTAACCTAACCTAACCTAACCTAACCTAACCTAACCTAACCTAACCTAACCTAACAGGGCGAAGTGTAACTCTATTGAAATTCAGAAAAATCTAACTGATAATTTTATAATGGGTGGCTTTATATATATTATTTTTTTCATCATATCTCGTGTGTTCCTAACCTAACCTAACCTAACCTAACCTAACCTAACCTAACCTAAACTAAACTAACCTAACCTAACCTAACCTAACCTAACCTAACCTAACCTAACCTAACCTAACCTAACCTAACCTAACCTAACCTATCCTAACCTAACCTAACCTAACCTAACCTAACCTAACCTAACCTAACCTAACCGAACCTAAATTTGTTAAAAATATGTGTTAATATAGCCCTCTACAATCCGGCCTAGACATCGATGGGGTTGTAACGAATGGCGGCCACTTTACAAACGCACACTTTCGAGGCCTGCCACGGCCAAGACATTAAAACTAGCGAAGGGAGTAGAAGTCTCTTCTAACTATACACCCGCACAAGGCCTACGACATTCCTGTATATTTCATTAGAGTAGTGATATAAGGTTCAGAAAACATGTTTAAAAACAAACTACACTATTGGGTAAGTTTCTTAATCTACTAATTGGATTTAAAATGTCCTACAAAGCCCAAGAAATCAAATTTTGGATTATACATTTTGACGATGAGCATGTATTAAAATTTATAATTGGGTTTGCTTGATACCATGACTATTTTGTAGAGTTCATTATTTAATTTATAATACTTTAATTGTTTTATTTACGTGGGTGAATTATCTTCACAATTACAATTTTTAAGTGGGAAAAAAAATTAAATTTATTGAAAAAAGTATTTCTACCAAATTCAAATATATTACAGTACGTTGGCAGGTTTTCGTGATTATTTTCACTCTTTTTAGTAACCAACTTTCATAAAATTTAATTTATAAATGACAAACTAAAGTAAAACTTTAAAACGAGACGATATCTTTTGAATTGAATCTGTTATTATAATAAAGATTTATGATAAACATTGTGAACCTAAAAATGTAGTTAAAATTATTTGTGTAAGTAAAAGTTGAACTATGTTTTAATTATTTATTTATTTTTTTCAAAATGCATGAAAATTGGTTATCACAATAAATTATTTACAGTTTTTGTTTTATTTTTCTAAAATGAAATCTCATCAAATTTGGTGTAAGAAAAATAAGTGTTAAACCGATAAAAATAATAAGTTGCTTCATCTCGAGATGTAAATTATGCATTTATCGTGAATGTAACAAATCTTAGCAGGATATCCATCCTTAACATCAGTATTTATATGAATGGTAATCTAAATAAAAGTGTCATTTTTTTACAATTTATGATGTAAAACGTCAGTAAAATAGATTTTTATCAATAAAATTTCATCTGAAAGAAGGCTAACAAAATTAATACATATAGTGTATTTCATATAACATTTGACTTTCCATTCATAAATGTATTGTGACTGCAATAAAATTCAACAGTTTTTGTCCATATTTTTAATTATTTTACCTTAAAACATATTAAAATTTTTATGCAATTCGCTTACTTTAAGTCAAGATGAAATAAACAAACGTATTTTCATAATTGTAATGATTGAAAAATTTTCTACAAGTCCACAAAGCGAACACATTATATTTGTGGAGTGAGTAAGTACCATTCTAGTGCACTTTTGGTTTGTACTTATCTTCTAAATCGATTTGATGCCATAGGGTCTTTATCAAGCTGAACTCTCTTGTTGGTGTTATATGTATTTTTAAAATATGTATAACTATATATTCACACTGTGCAGAAAACTAAATAACAAATATTATTATAGAGAATGAAATTGATATTGAGAATTTGAAAGTTATAGAAATAAATGCAAGAAAATAAATAAAAGTACTTTTTTTCAAAACAAAAGCTGACGTATATCCTGACAAATACAGTTACTAAGATTTAGACGGTGTCAGCGACTCGTTATAATTATTCATTGAAAACAATATTAACTTTAATATAAATATGCAAGACAATAACACTACTAGCATGCATTCCAATAAAAAAAATACAAACACTGTTCTTTCATTAGCAAATACCTCTTAAAAGAAAAGATTCCTCGCAATTGAACTTACGTTTTCCTAAACGACACAGAAAAACAACGGCGGCTTCAGGAAATTACATTAAAGGAAGGAAAAGTATGCATTCATTAAGAACAAGACACCTTTCCAATTGAAACGAAGATGGTGTAGCTGAAATCCAACGGAATAGTTAAATTTTTGGAGCGGAAACGCTCTCATATTCGGAATTGTAAGAAAATAGTTGTCTAAATTACGGCGAGAACTGTATCACTGAATAAAATCCTCAGTATTTTAACTAAAAATAGTATTTATTAGTTGAAATGTATAACTACTAAGTCATAATAATTACTATGAAATTTCTCTTGGATAATAAATTATATGAAATGACGGTGTTTCAAAAACGCGCAACCCGTAGTTTCAGAAGTTACGCATAAAATCAGCCGAAACTTATTTATTTTGACTTTTAAATAATTTTAGACATTTATGATATTTCAAATAATTCATATCAATTTCTAAATAAATATATAATAAGTGATTTATAACATATTGTGTTTTATTCAGCAATATATTAAAAATCCAATTTTTTAAACAGATTTAATGATTTTGCATTTTGTTGATACAATAAGTAAAAAAGAAGATTGCAATTTTAAATTACATAATTTTACTAACATTATTATTAATTTATGGAATAAATATGATGATGGACAAAACAAAAAAATTAAATTGCTATTACAAAAGTTGAAATTTGTGACATTTTTTCTTGTATCTGTATTACTCTATCATAGGTTTGTTTTTTTAAATATTAAATTCATTGTATTTGTCACAAAACAAATAAGTTATGCCACAAATTTAACTTAAAAGTCACATTATAATGAAATCTACGTGAAAAATATAAATGAATGAATTTTATGTTTCTGACATTCACAGATTTTAATGTAGACTATTGAGTTTTAACATTATTATTATCATAATATACTGTAATAAAAAAAGTCTAGCAAAACGTTATCTTGTATCTCTAAGGTATACGCGTTTTCCTTATGAGAACTAATTTGTTTAAACATGTAAAACAATCACATTTTCCCCCTGAAATCTCCAAAAGAAACAGAACCCTTGACTATATAAACACTATAAAGTTTAGGCTACTTATGACGTATTTTTCTAAAAATATCCCATAAATTATAGGCCTATATATGTCCACGCTTTGTAGGCTATATAAATGAAAGTTTGGTTAATTGCCCAACTTACTCTGATATTCACATTTAAAGTGTAATTATTGGAATATTAATTATTATTAATTAATAGTCTTTAAGTAGGATGTTTACTATTACATTATTTTGGTTACTTTACCTCTCTGGAATATTTAGAAAATTAATAACTGGTTCAACTCGTAGAAGCTCAGAATGTTATATATGTTCCTTTTCCTTGATTACCTAACCTGATAGTTTTTGTAAAGTTTATCAATCATGTAATCATCAGTAGTTTGTTTGATCTTGAAATGCAGAAAGTTTTTTTTTCTAAGACAAAATAGAAATATAATGATTTCCTACTCAATAGAAAATTTACCTTTTCATGAATGAAATGATATCATCTACATTTTTATTAACCTCGTTTACATGCGTTTAATTTTATAACTAAAACAAAGTGATTGAGTTATCCTTTTTATACGTCTGAAGGAAGGTATAGATGTTTCTTTATTTACTAAAAAGCTCTTTTATTATACAACAGTTTAGTAATCAAACATAAAAAACGCGTAGATATTTAGATGCGAACTCATTAATGAATTTAATGTCTTAGAAAGCTTGATAATTTATTTGCATTTAAAAATATTCTTCCTCTTTCTTCTTTAAATTAAGGCATGTTATGTATTTCTACTCTTTTTAAAATTATGAAATTATGTAAGTTTAAAAATTATATAAGAGAGCAGAATATAATCATTTCAATTTTGAGTTACTTTTAACCCGGCAGACGTTCATTGTATAGATAGGTTATTTAAGTTAGGTTATGTTACAATTAACTACAGAGTTAGTATTATTTAGTTTTTTAAATATGTCACAGGTTTTATTATTTATTGTTTTTTTGGTTCTTTGTTAAAAATCATTAAATATAGCTCCTGTTTTGTAAAATTATTATTAACCTTTTCATTTTTTCACTAATGTCATTTATTCTTATACAACAACTGTTAAACGTGTCAACAGTACGAAGTTAGAGAACTACATTAAATATTTTGAGAAACAAATATAACAATCAAATTGTCTTTATGAATGAATAAATAACAGAAATTCGTATTATTCTCCTACGTTAACCGTATAATTTCTTCGCTGAACCAGATCCATGAAAAAGTGACTGGGCAACTTTGCTTTTGGTCAGACAAAATTGGAATTTTATTTTTTAAACTGGGAGTCTTATTTTTTAACAATATAACTTTTTTTCTAAATATTTTAATGAAAGTCGGTTAATAAAGGGTAACGGAACTTTTGTAAAAAGAAACCTAATTCCACAAAATATTTTAGTTACTTTTATTTCTGCTCTTTTACGTTATTGAAAAATATTAACCAATGCAAGATTTCATTGGATACAACTATTACTAGGAACTTCGGATTCTTGTAAAACGTTGACTTTCAACACATATGAAAGAGTCCCCCTATATAGATACTTCAAAAATCTCAACAACAACTCACTAGCCGTCTAGTTATGATTCAAACTTATATCTTACTAACTCCAATCAACAGTACTTTTGAAATAAATCTATTTATGAGTTGAAGCACAGTTTAACTATAATAATTATAAAAACTTAATTTTGTTGTTAGCAATCATTAAACTTTCAGATGTACATTTCCTATTTCTATTAATACAAAACTCTTCAATTAGTGTAACTTGGGTGAATAACGAAGAAAACCACTAGAGAAGAGTGAACTAGCTTAGTTACTTAAGACGGAGAAAATAGTTTTTTTCTTTAAAGTTGTGAGACCTTAATGATGACGAGTAAAACTGAGGCTAACAGTTGACTAAAATACTTCATTAGAAATAACTTCAATTAGTTCATTAGAAGTGACAAACTTATGGCAGATGCAGTTCAACTGTGAAATATTAAAATTGGAATATTAAGAAAGCATTTTTGATGCTTAGATCCATGTTATCCATGTAATCTCCATGTTTATGATTAGATTACAATCTAATTAATGAGCAGATGATGTTCTCAATTTTTTAATGATGTGTAATATTCTTTTTAAATTGTATATTTTTAGTCATTTTAGAAAATTATGTTTGCTATACGACTAAGCAAGTTTAGATTAAATACATTTTATTAAATTTAGACTTTAGATTTTCTACGTATAACAGCTGAATCAGGATGTGAGTTGTAATGAAAATTTTATTTTATTATTACGTAAGAACGAAAAACATCACGGTTACATTCCCTTTTAAAATAAAATAAAAGAACATAAAATAAACACCTACACCTTTGAATACATAAACACCCTTTGAATGTTAGCGTCAAGTTGAAAAAGAACTAGAGTTACGTTACGCGAAAAATTAAAAAGGATCTAACCCAAAGCTACATCAATAAGGTGTAGATCTCTCAAGAAACCTCGCAATTGTCAAGCACGTAATCACTATAGGAGAGTTTCTGTAGTTTATGTTTTCTTTTATCGGTGACTGAGAGACAATATGGAACATTTAAAAGTTAAGAGATAAATAGTATTTGTCGATTTATTGAAAATCATATTTATATATTTCGACTTTCTTGAAGATTATAATTAGTTTTACTTTGATTACCTGCGTAATTAGGAGTGATAAATACTCAAAATTAAAAAAAAAATTCAATCTGAGTGGCTCAGAAATTTAACAATATCTGATATACATACAGACATTTCTCCATTTTGTAAAGTCTCTTTTTGAAAGCAGGAACACTCAAAATGGACATATATGATACATTTAATTTTGATCCTATGTTTTATATCACCAAAAATCTTTCTATATTAAACTAGAGATATGCACAAGTTATCTGAAATTGAATGATATATAGATATTGGTTTGGTGCTATCAGTAAAGTTTTGATGACTTGTTACTTTTGATGATGTGTTACATCTCCAAATATTTATAGTTATCTTTCTTAGGAAAATTGATTCAAAAATATGGTGACAAAACAGAATTAAGTGAACGTAAAATAATAAAAGAATTGCAGTAGTTATTAATTGATTATTTGTAAATGATAGCATAAAATACATATATTATTAAGTTTTTTTTGCAATAAATCTATCCCACTTATTGAAAAAATTATTAAAATTACTTAATTTGTCTGTAGTCCAACTAAAATATTTTTAATTAACAATGGTATTACATTGAGCGCGTTTATTTTGAAGGCATGTTATTAAAAATAAAAATAAAGTGTTCAGAAACGTTTCATGTTTATTAACATAAAATGTGGGGATAAATTGTATCCGATTTTAAAGTTATGTATACAGTTTCAGAATCTGTAAGCTATGTGCGATATTTTTCTTTAAAACTATTTATTACTGCTGTTATTTTAAAATTAACCGATTTCTGTGGTCAAAAAAAATCCTCCATGCAACCCTTGTAACCAATGTGTATGAAATAAACTCGGACTAAAAAAGGAATTGACCATGAACCAATCGCAGTCACAAACATATTTAGTTTCCTTAAGGCTAAGGATATGTGGACAGGACGTAATGAAGGAGATGCCAAAATATTGAAGCTATAATTGTTGTACGTAGTGATCAAATCAAGATGGTCACAATTAGGATCTCTACAAGTTTAGAGATATAAATCAGAGGAACCTTCTCTACTTTTTTATGGGATTTGTAAATTAGCTATCAAAATATTAATTTTTTAAAGCCGAAATTTTACAATATGGTGGCTAAATTAATAAAATAACAAAATCGTGTTTATACGATGTTTTGGATAAAATGTGCAATTTCACCACCTTTGTGTTTAGAGGTATTCTTTTTATAAACCTAACCCTTTAAAGTATAGGATTATCAAATAAAACACTATTTTTATTTTGTAAAATTCTATAATTTATTTGGTCTAGCCGACCATGGTTTCGCCAGTTACGGCATTGACGAGGCTCTTATAAGACTAAATATTGTGTATTTAATCTTGTAAGAGCCTCGTCAATGCCGTAACTGGCGAAACCTTGGTCGGCTAGACCAAATAAATTATAGAAATTACAAAAGAAAAATCGTGTTTTATTTCTTAAAATGAAATTCTATCACGTACCGTCGGTCATCGGTGTAAACAATGTATAGGATTATGAAAATTTAATATTTATTCTATTTTCAATGGGTTCTTTTAATTATTTGCAATCGTTAGTTTGATTTAAAAATGAAATATCCTAAAGAAAGTAAAGTACACAGTTTATTTGAATTTGTAGATTATTAAATTATTTTAGTTCTAGTTGTACTTTTTGTAAAATATATCTACAGAAGAGAGCATGATTATATTTACACTCATGTTGGACATTTTGAACATCTATTATAATTAATAAATTATGTAGATAAAAGCAGTTAGTTTAATGAAAAAAAATCTTTCTGTCACTCCAATGTAATACTGATTTTTTTTATTACATATTCATTATTTTAACGTTCAATGCTGTTGGCTGTTGAGAAGGCTACCTGCCCCCAATCCTCGCGCATATGCGCACCTCTGACAGCTGTCACTCAACTAATTGACTCTTTTTAATATACGTATGAAATTGTTGGGACGTGAATATCCTTGAAATTTAAAGGTGTCATTGTATTTCTTGTAACATTACATCGAAAATGAATCGAAATTCGGTAAACTTGTTACATTCTTAAATCTACAGTAGGCCTACTTATTATATTTGGCGTCTGACATCTACTTGAAACTATATTAGCAATCAATTCATCTATTTCGCTTTAATTATAATTTCAGACCTGAAGCAACTCAATATAAATGTTTTAATGTAGGACTTGGAAGTGAAATATATGATATATGTTATTACAGTTATATGTGTTATCTGCCTTATAATCTGTAATACATTTAAAATATACAGATTGTTATGTAAGTAAGCTGGCAAACTATAGGAAATGATTTTTTTTAGGTTAGGCTAAAAAAATTAATAATTATAAATTTTCCGAAAATGCTTAGTTTGCCAGATAACCGCCATTTTTGGTTCTAGGTAAATCTTGTATGTTGTAGATAACTTTACTAATAAGAAAGTTTTTATTTCCTGTTTTTTTCTCAATCACTCGGTAACCCTTTCACCTTAAGAAAGAACACAAAAATTGTATTGTTTATAACAAAAAAGGAAACTTTAAGTAGCTTGTGCGATTTTTTGTAAAGGAAATGATTTTGCAGATATTTATTAATCAATTAAACGGCAGCCATTTTGAAAATTTACAAAATAAAGTCTTTATTTTAATTACTTTATTATTAAACATAGCAAATGAAATGCGTATACTAAATCTTAACTCAATGCCTTTTGCATTTCCAAAGTTATCAGTTTTGAACAAAATTCAGCGTTTACGGGAAAACAATGATTCCTAATTTTTTTTTATTTATAATGACCTACAGAGTAATTACCGAAAATTTGGCAGCTTACTTACCCTGTAAACAAACACCTACTAAAAATTGAGTAATATAATAAATATCTGATTTTCCATAGGCCGTAGATTTTGAACGGTTGAGTTGGATTTATTAAAAAATACCCGAGAAAAAAGTCTGAAAATTACATGTTCAATCTGAAAACACCATAAAAACATGGTGTTCCTATTTAAAAAAATTCATATTGGAAAACGGAACCAATTTTAAAAAAAATGGATATTATATTTAAAATGATCAAACAATATTACGGAAGATTTCCCATTTTAGAGTTTTTGAATTTCTTTCAGTGTTAGAGATCACATCTTGATTTTATATTAGAAAAAATATTTTCAAACCTTAGGTTAAAGTTCATAGTGATATCTTTTGTCATAACCTTATAATCCATAAAATAAAGTATTGTTTATAATAAAATTTTGATTAAATTTTTCACATTTACAGTTTCATTTTCAAACATTTCCTTCTTCTAATAATAAAATTGAGACTACTCTATCAACCCAAATAACAAATAAGGCGTAAAAACAAATACATTGCTCGTTGTTATAAATAAATATATCCTAATTAGGTTGTGAAATTAATGTGTCTGTCTTCCAATCGGTACTTTAGTATTCCGGGCACATCACGGCCCTTGCGCTGGGATTTTGCCTCTACTATAATTGAATAACGGGAGGGGGAAATAGAGAATGCTAGTGTAATAAGAAACTTATTCCTAAAGAACGGCAAGATTTTAACGATGCAGATTGGAAGAGAGGGATCGGTCAGGGTGGAATTACGACGGAAAAATGAGGCCGCTGCTACTAATTCCGTATGCTAAACAAGTTTTGTTTTAACAGGTATAATGAATTTAATCCGCAGTGTTGGAATATGGTTGCATTTCATCTCTTGAGAACTGTGTCTGGAGAAAAGGGCGTTTTGAGATTAATAATAATACAGTTCTTAGTGTAACATTGGTAGCACTGTCTATAAATACATATTGAGTTTGACTTGTGAAATGGTATAATTAATAGAATCAAACTAAATTCACACAAATTGTACGTTTAAAGATTCAAACGCGTTTCAACAATAAAGTCGTCATCTTCAGTGATGCACGAGCTACAATAACTAATCTATAACTATGTTGGTATACTATTGTTTACAGTATAACAAACACACAGAACACAATTCTCACAAAAAATACGCCTAAGTATCAGACGCGTTTCAACGACAAGGTCGTCCTCTTCAGTAATACACGAGCTACACCAATCAAACTATAACTATGATATAACTATAGCTCAATATGTTATAATTTGATTGGTTTAGCTCGTGTATCACTGAAGAGGACGACCTTGTCGTTGAAACGCGTCTGATAATTAGGCGTATTTTTTGTGAGAATTGTGTTCTGTGTGTTTGTTATACTGTAAAATATTTCTCATAAGTCGAGCAAAACATTTAATATTATTGTTTAGTTTTTTCAATCTTTCGTTAAATGTCACCTGAATAAGTTTTATTATACAGTATCAAAGAAAACCCTGGCGCGTTATAGAGGAGCGAAAACTACATACTAAATAAATGCAGAATGTTAGGTAACTTACTTTTGAAATTACCAGTTTAGTCGTAATTCCAGAAAATGATAAGATATTCAGTTGAAATGTGGTACAAGCATTTTGTATATTACGATTTAAAGTGCTTTTTGGGGGAAATTTGTGTCAGAAGGTGGTATAGGATATAAAAACGAACTTAAACTATATTCAAACATGTCCGAAAAAACTTCTTTTCCGTCTCTTTTCAATTACATACCTCTAGAAAAGTAATAGTTGTTATTCCGTTGTTTCACAGAACTATCATTTATTTGTATTCTAAAAAAAATCTTATGTAGCAGTTTCAAAATGGCGGATTTTTTTCCCCGTTTATCCTTAACTTAAATTAAAGCGTTTTAAAGTGGCTCCAATTTTTAAACTGTTACGTCAAAAATTAAAATATTTAATTTAAACGATCAATTTCATGGTTTAAAGTGTTCTAAAAAAGTTTGTATTGACACCTTTATTCGTTCCAGAGTTAATATTGGAAATAAAAAAATGGCGGATCGTAGTTAAAGGAAGAGTTTCATGACATACGTTTTTATAATCGTTCAGTTTATTTTGTTGTTCCCTAGCCTGAAGTTTGGAAAACATTTTACAAACACCCTGTGTATATTTAAAATAAATTATTGTATGGTCATTTCTTGGTAGGGAATTTAATAGTTAATTATGATTAGGACGAAACAATGTGCGTAGGTCGTTTATTATTTATCAATATGTGCTAAAACAAAAAACATAACTAAACTTTACCTAAAATTGTATGTTAAACGATCAGGTTTTTTTTAGTTTTGTGTCAATAATTTCAGAAATGAATAGTTTTATTAGGTTGACATTTTACACTTTGGTTAGGTTAATTTTTTATTTATTTTACATTAGTACTGCGATTTAAAAGAAATGACATTATTTGGTTGATTCTATAAAATTCACGAGACTAATAGTAAAATGTTACCAAAATCATTAGAAACGTTTTTTGAAAAATAATATGTGTTTTGTTGTTAAGCAATTTCCTAACAGTTTTTTGGACTGTTATCCATTACGTTTATAATTAACAATTAAAAAATAAATTGTAATATTCAGTCAACAGATAGAACAAACAGTGTTAGAGTCCATATGCAAATCATTTCCTACCCAACCGACATTGACATATCTAGAAACACTTCAAGATTGACTTTTGTTCAACACCTTATATATATTGAAAGAGTAAATCTCAATATTCTATAAAAATGAACATTCAAATCACAGCATACATTTTCAGCGATTTGGATTCTCGCGTGCTTGTAGGGATATGTTACAAAGATATATAGTCATCCCTTGCTACTAAATATATTCTTATTTGTTTGGAATTCCATTATGTAAACATTCTTTATTCTAACATTTCTGCGTAATGTCGTTTAACCATTCACTACCTTGGGGTTCGGCATCAATGGTTTATAAAATTATTATTGAATAATTCTTCAAACTTTTTTTTTCTTTTCATAATATAGGTTATGTTCATTAAATATTAGAGGTATTTCGCTTTTCACAGATAAGTACTAAATTATAGTTTGGAAAATATTATTAATTTATACGGGTATTTTTTCCACTTTTTTATATTAGCTACAATTTAATTCAACAAAAGGTCAATTAATTTGTTCTATTTTCATTTTAATGTTTTTGATAGGTGTTAATAATCTATGACGTTTTTATGCAATAAAAATTTTAAAACGAATATCACTAACAACTCCAATAAAAATTACAAAGTATATTAAAATCAAACCTTAAAATAAAAATTGTTTTAAATTTGTAAGTTTTAATATTTTTAAAATGAAAACCAATGTGACAAATTTGTTTTATCAAAATAAATTTATTGTCTAAATAAATATATTCTACAAAATTGTTTCTTTGTAAGACATCAAAATGTTCATTTTTATAATTTTATGCACGAAATTTTGATATTTAATGTTAACACAAAACAAAATGCGAGAATATTCAAACATTGGTTTTACAGTTTTTCTTCCTTATAATGAAAACAAAATTCAAACTTCTCTGTAACTTAATCTGGTAAAAAACTGTAAGTGAGTAATTGACAACTTTTATTGATGGTTTTTTGTACAAAGAGATATCCCCTCTACTATATATCGTAATGTTTGTATTACCTACTATAAAACAAGCTTGAATCTTTACCTAATTACTATAGAAAAAAATATATAAAATAACCCATAATCACTGTAAAAATTCATAACTATTAGTTAGGTTAGAGAAAATTTTAATTTGAATATCTGTAATTACTTTACCTAAGTTCTTTTTTTTAAAGTTTTTAACTTTAGATATCTCAATAATTTTGAATATTTCGTTTCAGCAAACTAACTTAATTTTGCGAAGACGTAGTGCATGGTTCAAGGTTTAAAGTAAAGATAAATTTTGTTTAAAAATTGTTTAAACAATTAAAAAATACTTTACGTGGTAGATGGTTACAACGTTACGTTCGTTAATTTTAGGAACAGGAATTTCCATCTTGTTTTAAATTACATTGTATATTTTTTTAATGTTTACCTAAAGAATATTTACATCAATTATTATGCATACCCTTGTATTTTTATCGAAATATTCATTATTACCCTTTATTACTGAGTTGTCTTGTTTTGTTATCGAAATATTCCAAATTAGCCTTTATTACTTAGTTACACTGAGATCGACATATATGGTCACGCTTGATGTCCGAGGATCTTACCCTTTGATTTTTAAATGTACAAGGTATATTTTCCGTTTTATACTCTTAGAATACTGTCACGAAAAAAGAAAACACTTCATATTTCAAACACGTGATAAATAAAATCTTTGTTGTTTTATTTAGAAAGACTTCATTTCTATTTTGAACGTTTAATCAAGCATGCATTGTATTCTAAAAATGTAGCCTATTTGCAAAATAAAATACACTAATAAAAATTACAGTATAAATAAAATAAGACTGTATTTATAAATAAAAATTATTATTAGGATTACTTATCTAGCATCGTTACAGAAATAGTTTTCTTTGCAGTTTTAAGATCAAAAGAAATAGCATATGTTTTCTTGGAAATATATGATCGTGGGAAACCACCATCGGAAAACCAAATGAAATTTTATTTTAATAATAATTATGTTTTTTTTTGGAATATCAAGATCAAGAGAAACATCCATTATTTTCTTGAAAATTTAGGATAGTCTCAAAGCACCAATGAGAAATCAAGTGGACTTTCTATTAACAAAACTGTTTTCTTGCAATTTCAAGATCTGCCTTGGTTTGTTTAAAGAAACCGCCTTGGAAATTTAAAATCGTCAAGTAGGATCAACTAGAAAGAAAGAAGAATTACTTTTAATAAATATGTTCCTTCGAATTTTAAGATCAAGAGAGACTGAACTTATTTTATTACAACTTTAAAATCGTATAGCACCAAAGGGAAACAAATGAAATTTCATTCAATAAAATCTCTTTTGTTGTCATTTCAAGATTGTCAGAAACTGCAAATATTTCATTGTAACTTTAATATAGTCAGAAAACAACAACTAAAATCCAAGTGGAAATTTTTTTAATAAATTTGTTTTCTTGACTTTTCAAGGTCTTCAGAAAGAGCAAATATATTTTTTTGAACTTTTAGATCGTCTGATAGCAGGAACATTATTACAAGGGGACTGTCTTTTATCAATCAGTTTTCTTGGAATTTCAAGATCGTTAGAAAACCTAAATATTATCTTGGAACTTCAATATAGTTGGAAAGAACGAACTGGAAACCTATTGAACTTTCTTTATATTAATTTGTTACCTTGGAACTTTAAGATCTTCAAAAAACATAATCGGAAAACAATGATCACTTTCTTTACATTTAAAGTCTTCATTCTATTTAATTTAAATATCGCGTTTCTTGGTAAAAAAATTTATCCCCTTAAGGAAGCAGAAGCACAATATAAAAATATAAATATGTTATGAAATCACTTATTTTGTTTGAGCAAAACGATCAGAACCAACAGCTGTTGAAAGACAGGTGGTGTTGAAAAACGTCTACACAACTGCCGACGGCCCGTCATTTATTGCCTACGGTACACGTTATGGTACAATTCCAAGATATAGACTCAATTTTATTCTTTTCATTAAATAAAACTTTGTTACTTATTAGGTGATAGATACCGTCAATATTCTTAACAATTTAGTACTTCTATTCAGTCTAAAGGATACAAAATGCAATCAATATAAAACCGTTTTAAATAGTATTGTTAATAAAAAAGTAAAAACAGTTTTATACACTGCCAAAAAAAAAACCAATATTACCAATTACACTATTTATAATAATTTTTCATATCTTAAATTGAATTCATTTCTCACATGGGTTTTACCTTATTCGGTTAAGTATGAACTTGGTAAATAGTTTTCTAAATATACTCATAAACTATTAATATTCTAAAAAATATATATAATAATAAATATAATGAAATAATAATTAAAAAGTAACATCTATTTTATATAGTAAGAAGAAAGTCAAATTCAGTAATTAAAAATAATAGTTCTATTTCCATAATTCACAGCATCATCTTCCTTCTTATCAATGTACACAAGGTTAGGTGAGGTTGCTATTTATTTAAGGACTAGTCTGCCAAACTTTAAAAAGCGACAATTGAGATCATGATAAATGAAAAAAAAAAGTTTTAATAAAGACACATGTTCAAAAATGCCTATTTGACCATTCGACTGTCGTTTTCTCTTTTTTTTTAAACAATGTGTAAGTTCAGATAGAATTAATATAATAATAGCAAATATAAAAGTGATCAACTATAAAATTTTTCAATAAACAGTTCCGTTAAAACTTTTCATGTCAAAAATTTCGAAAAGTATAGATTTTAAAAATATTTAGCTTTTCATTGATGAATAAGATGGTATATCTAGGGTATTGGTTGAAAACTATTAGAAAACTAATTCTTGCACATATTTCATGACCTTCCAGCATTTAAGAGTCAATCTACTGTTAATATAGATATTAAGTTGACCACTTAGTATGGCGAAGAACAATAATTGTGTTCTAATAAATTCTATTTTTTTACCTAAATTTCGGCTATTTATCAACATGTAGCAATAATAAGCTTATTTAGCTTTTAATGTTTTGTATCTTGGAAAGAAATCGTTTTCCGATATTTGTCATTAACTAACGCCATTTTGAAACGGTTAAGTGAAAAATTATTAAAACAATTTAGTGGACTGAAATATATTAGTAGAATACATTGCGATGAATTTAGTATCCATATCCCAATCAGATATGGAATTGTGGTTAAAAAACACAAAGCTTCAGACTGGAAAAAAAGAAATTCTGGAGAAAATTTATTTGGAAATTTTTCCTCTTTTATGTTGAGTTTGGAAGACTAACCATAAAACGCTCTGTGTACATTTTCTAACTTTAAAACAGTTTAAGAGAATTTTCAAACTCTCTACATGTTGAAACGCGCGCGTAAGAAGACAACTTATTAAACGAAAGGAATGTGAGTCTAAAAGCACGTTATCTATGAATCATAATCCTTATAACAACACAAAGGCAGAGAAATAACAGATTAATATTTGGGGAATGTACGCACTAAATTGACAGGCACTTCATCGATAATTTATATTAATTGCTGTATTATTCACCGTAATTCTAATAACGTAAGGTATTTCTCAAATTAAATCTACATGTGCTTAGCGAAACAAAACCAAATACCTTTACAACATTTATTTCAAGTTTAATTGGTAAGATTATTGTCCGTACATTTTAACATGAATTCCGCTTCAATTTGTTCTATAAAAATGTACACAATTATAATTATTCATATGATTATATAATTCTTTGCTGTAAATTTTGTTGATAAAATAAATAAGAAACAAATTAAACATTTTAAATATTATAGAGTAAAATCAAGGATTATTATTATTTTCGTTTTAATTTAACAGTGATTCACTAAGAAATCTAGAAATTTTCTGGACGTGTTCTAGACGTAAAAAAAAACAAAAAAGTAATTAAAACTTACAGACGAGTTCTATACGTAAAAGTAAACAAAGAGTACGTAAAACTTTCAGGACGTGTTTTATACGTAAAAGTAAACAAAGAGTACGTAAAATTTTCAGGACGTGTTCTATACGTAAAAGTAAACAAAAACTACGTAAAACTTTCAGGACGTGTTCTATACGTAAAAGTAAACAAAAAGTACGTAAAACTTTCAGGACGTGTTCTATACGTGAATTTAAACAAAAACTACGTAAAACTTTCAGGACGTGTTCTATACGTAAATGTAAAAATAAGAAGAACTTTCAGGACGTGTTATATACGTGAATGTAAACATAAAATACGTAAAACTTTCAGGACGTGTTCTATACGTGAATATAAACTAAAACTACGTAATAATTTCAGGACGTGTTCTATACGTGAATGAAAAAAAAATAGAACTTTCAGGACGTGTTCTATACGTGAATATAAACTAAAATTACGTAAAACTTTCAGGACGTGTTCTATACGTAAATTTAAACAAAAAATACGAAAAACCTTTAGTGTCCCGTTTAACCCAAATTTCGTTGTCACAAAGAAAAATATACAATTTTAGATATAAATAAGATATTGAATTCAGATTTTGTATTCGTATATGTATTCTGTATGTTATATTTTATAATTGTAACAAAAACTATAATTTTATTTTTCCTATTTTAAAATGGCGGCAGTTATACGTTTTTAGCGACAAATATCTTTAAAACTGTTAACTTTAAAAAACATTTACAAGGGATGAATAATTTTAATTTTTTATTATTTATTTTTTCTGTATATCAAATAATAAGTAAGTTATGAATTAAAATTTTAATGATTGATAATTGTTCAAAACACCCAAGAAGCGTAAAATAAAACTTTTTTGAATTCTGATAATTTTATCTCTGAATATGTCTTTTTTAGACCATTTTTTTTACATCTTAATTATACAATAATCACTGTATTAGATTGGAGAATCATAAATTGAAAAAAGGTCAAACCAAACCAAAAATAGTTTTAATACTTGGTAAATCATTTCACCACACCGGGAAATTAAATTTTTCCTTTATTGTTGATAATTTTATTATTTGACAGAAACTGTCTATAGTTAAAAAACGAAAATATGTTGTTACAAAATGTTTTGTAATGTTAACGGTTTTCGTGATATTGGAATTTAAATATTTATGCAGCCGACGTTTAGAAAATTTATAAATATAAGTGTTACTTTGGTAAACTCAAAAACGGATTAAAAATAAAATCTGTTCTTATTATCTTGATTATTTTCAAAGTTAGATTTTTTTTTGAAAAATGCCGAATAGATGGTGAATTTAGCGTGTTCTTATCTAATATCTATATGAAATGTTACTTTATGTACCTGTAGATCACTCCCTGAAAGTTTTTCAGTTTCTTCTATATTTTATAAAACAATTTCAGAAATATATACTGATTGTTTAGGGATATTTTTGCACAATGAATTTTAATTTAATTGCTAAATTATAAATCCATTTCACAAATATCTCGAGATTAATTATTATCGTCAACATAGGATTTTTCTTTATCAACATAATTTTACATACAAAAACGTAATATTTGAAACTTATAAATAACAGTTATACATTTTAAACAATTAGACGAAGAATAATCTAATAAATTTTGAACAGATTTTATGTGTGTCTACATGATAGTAACCTGTATATACACATCGCACAAGATTTCTTAATCCCACATTTATATTTAAATTGATCATATTCTATTTAAAACTTGTTTACCGATCTTGGACTATACGTCATTCATTACGTTTTTAAAAGTTGGTTCTCCTGGCTTCGTTGATATAAACGTCTTCTTCGATTTGCTTTAAATCACTTTTTCTTTAGTTCATGGTGCTGAAATAGAACCATGCTCGGTGTTTGCAACTTACCTATAATGTACGAAGCTAAGTGTTTCAACTTGCTACGCTCGAGCAAGTCTATATTGCCAACTTAACGGCTTTAATTCGAGTTTCAGCGAAGACGATCTTGGATTTTTTTATAATATTTAGTAATTTCTTCTTTTAAAAAGTTGACACTCGTTTATTTTGAACGTCTACAGGTGTAATGAAGCTCCATTTTTAGGTAAATATCTAATTATTATGTGGGTAAGGAAATTCTATAAATGTTGCAATTTGTTTACGTTTTTGTTCTACAGTATGTCGCATGGACAATAGTTACTTTCTTCACTCAATAAACCTTAAATCTATACATAAAAACCCAACAAAAAAACTTAAATAAGTAGAAATTTCATTGCTTTTACTTATTTAAACTCGTATTATAAAGGCATGTGTTTCTGGTTTAACTTAAACCCATTCACAGACATATTGTACACTTACTATGTTGATAGTACGGTTTATATTTCAAATAATTGACATGTATTATGATATAACAAAATATTAATTTCACCATGATAAAATGTAGACCAAAACAATATGATTGATACAGTATATTGAAATACTATGAGAGGGGATAAAATATTTTTTACTCTTTAATTAAAAACACAATCGTATGGCTCAATTACATTTAAAAGATATATATATATATATATATATATATATATGTCAGGAAGTGGTTACGGTAACTAGGTCACTTGAAATTTTCAACGTAGTGTTTGTGCCAAATAAAAACGATCTATGGATCTTTCAATATTATAATATACAAGTGTAACTGAAGGATGTATAGTGATATTTTTATATTAGTATATTGACAGATTATGGAAAAATCTAACATAGCTTTATACTGTTCTTATTTTCACGTTTAAGACAAAATTTTAATTTATATTCACAGAACTGTTGTTTTTGTGAAACAAATTAACTTCTGCAATTGAACTCTGAGTACTGGAATACAAGATTTGATTGATTTAGCTGAAATTTTGTGTACATGGTATTTTCAATACAATTTTTTTTGATTATTTCTTTGATTCTTTCTTATTTTTGTGGTATTTCTTCCAGAAACATAATTAACAATTTTTTTTTTTTTTATCTTCTCGATTGATTTGAATAAAACTTTTTAGATAAAATCTGTAAAATATATTATTGGAAGCGATATATATATATATATATATATATATATATTTATATAAATTATTGTAACATTTTCAGTTAAATTGAAACACTGCCGCTATCTTAGACGACAAATAAATGTCGTATTTTGGAAAAAAATTAACTACAGTATTATAATATCAAAATTAGTCTATCAACCAGTGTATAAATAACAATTACGAATTGCTATTATATTAGAAAATACCAACATAAAAGTTTCAGAAAAGCAATGTCGAAAACTTGGTTTTCTTAAGCTTTTGTTAATGGGTTTGGGGAAAAGTTTATTTGTACAATGTATGTTTAGATTTATAAATTCAGTGCTGTTTCACGTTCCAGTCTTTTACATATTTTTTCGTCCATCCTCATTTTAGTAAATAATATTGCCTTCTATATTTTTAACTGAAAAGTAAATTCCATACATTAAACATTTCTTTATCTTCAGTATATCTTTAATTTATACAGTATCGTTTGTGGTGAGGCCTTAATAAATATGATGAGTTTTTACTAAGGATATTGTTTATATTATGAGAATTATAGATAAGAGTTTTCTTAGAAAATTCTAAATGTACAGAACACTAGATACAATATTCTTTCATTAAATAATTGTATTCATAATGACATTGAACTAGTCATATAAATGGATTCTTATGTTTAAACACGAAAACATAAAGTCAGTTGCAAAAAATGAATATTATTTTATTTATAATAATTACCTAAGCAAAACAAAGCGAATAAACACAGAGGAATGATAGTCTTGTCATTGGCACAGAAAAGCAAATGCAATTATATTTCATGATTTTTAAAACACTTAAAAGATATGAAATATAATTATTAGTGAGAAATATTTGATCGAGCACTTTTATTTTTTGTAATATTCTTGATATTAAATAACATCAAGGTAAATAACATCATACAAACATATTATTTTTAATTTTATGTAGTATAGGGCTTATACAAAATAAAATTTTGTTTATCATATAAAATTTGTTTTTGAATGAAATAACAAAAATAAAGCGTACTCTATTTTATATATTTGTTTTTATATTTACATGATAGGAAAGTATTTTATAGATAAATAGTTACATATTTTAGTTCATATAAATATACACTTAATACAAGTTTGATCGTTCTTTTACTTTAATATACTTACACAAAATATTGAGAAATAATCTTGGATAATTTAATCGTAAACAAACGGTTTTAAACTGTAAATATTTCCTATTTATAAAACAATATTCTACCTCAAACAAACCCAGTAATACATTATACAGACCCCAAATATAATAATACTGACTATACAAAACTGATTGATACTTGTAAAGTGAACTTTGCTGCTTGAATGTTGAAGACGACGATAGTTAAGTTACTTAATCATGTTAATCCAATTAGTTAAGATAACAATAGATAATTCAGCTATACAGCCATTATGCCGCAGTTAATTGCCGGAGTTTGGAACACTTTGTCTTAATAAACATAACGATTTTTTTTAATTCATAAAATATTACTTTTTAAAAGAATTTACAAGGAACTGACTTTTTGTAGAAATGTAATTATTTATCAATCTTAAGAATTAATTTTTAATTGAGTTATCATCTTAAGTAAATTATTTTTAATTAAGATTGATAGTATAAATAAATATTTTAAAATAGGATAATTAAATCTGAATTATAAATTATATAATATACATGAAAATATGTGAATCGTAGGGTACAGTTGTAGGCATTTGTTGACTGTATTTTTTAGTTGTTTACTTTACAAAATTAATTATATTGTTGAGTTTTTTAATTTGAATAAAGTTTTTATTTTTGTTATATATTTTTGTTTTATAACTAATGCATTGCAATTGAAGTGTTGTTACATGACATTTTGAGCCGGATATTTTACGACAAAACATTTTATACTACCGAATTTCTATCACGAATATCACATTAAAAAATTATTTATGACTGGAAATCTTGTATGTTTTTATTACACCGTTTACACGTTAAAAATATTTTGACAGTGTTACCACTATGTTCCATTTATGGTTATTAATTTTTTGTACTTAGAAAAATTAATAACAAATATTTACGAAATATTGACAATTTTATGATACGTAATACTTTGTAAAATTGTCTTTAATAGCAACTAAATGATAGCGGGGGATATTTAGTCATCATTTCAATATTATGAATTATATATTTCAAAGTGTATATAAATATATAATTTATCAATTTATATTAAAATATATATTTGTAAAGAATGTTAAAGTAATGTTTCAAACATTATTAATAATTTACATCAACTTAAATCATCTACAATAAATTAAATTGTAACGTTTAACATTTAAAAATAACTTTCCTATAGGTACATTTAAATTTATACATCAAAATGCCTCTACACGCTGCTTTCAACCGATGAAATACAATTTTAAACACGGTTCTGTCTCGTTTTCCTTACGAAATACTTCACACAGCTGCCTTTCCGATTCCCCCCTTTTTTTCATTCCGTACAAAGTTAAATATTTAACACGCCTCGTACTCTATGTCACTCGTCCACTTTCAGTCCAACATAAACTAAAAGAGAATTCTAGATTTAGTACACATACACCGTTACTGAATTGTTAAATATGTTTTGGGTGGACGTGCAAAATATAACGTAAAATGTGTGTTTCTTGCGACGTTTAGAAAAAATATTCTCCTTTTATATGACATGACGCTAAGAACAGCGGATTAAACACATTCGATGTGTAATAATACAAAATATATATTACAATAAACTAAAAAAAAATATTGTAAAATATATTTCCAAACGTGTACATTTATTCAATAAATAATTTTGATGATCGTCTACCTGTTTTGTTGATCATAGTCGTGTTGTGGTTGAGCACAAACTTTGGTTCCAGTTTCACCGGTTGAGCGACAGGAATGGGTCCTGGATTTGTCATCGTGGTTACTGTCGCAGCTGGCATCATCAGAGTCGACATGGCCAACATTGTAAACACTTCATACACTAAACGTAAATATCACAACTATTTCTACAGATCACAAAATTTTCAGTTAAAACTAGACTTTTACAACATTTGTTTGATGTATTTTCGATATGGCTTGTGTTAGAGTTCAGGTCAGTTAGTTATTGCAAGTCCGAAGTTCACGGTAGCTAAGTGTAGCCATGCTGGTGACGGTACAGTGTTGAGGAAGACACTTCGTTCACTACGCTCCCTCCTGTAAGACTGGAGCTCCACAGGCGACGCGCGCGAGCATAACAGGGGTGCCGATGTTTTACGGAACTGCACGACCGGTACCGAACTTCGTTGTTTGAGAAAAGAACAACCACTATCAGTGATGTCCGACATTTGCGTTTAGAATGTTCGTCAAACACTGACGTATTAAATGATGAAAGTAATTCAACGTCTGACATAAGAATAACAATATAAATTGTTGAAAAGAGAAATAGGCAATTTGTAATTCCCCTTGAGGTAGATAAATTTACTTAATACAAAGTTAAAATTCAAAGTAAACAGTAGCTCCCATCTTTATAAAAACACCCAGCCACCCTCTCCCCCCCCTTTCCGGTCTGAATGGATCCGAGTCGTCAGTGAGAAAATGGGTTTCTTTGTCTAAGTTGAAGTAACGTACAGACCCTGTTCTTTTACCTAAATTGTGAAACCACCTAACGTTGGTTATACAGGTCTCTTAATGTTTTTAATATAATTATATTTTTAAATATCGATAAAAAAGCAATCGATACATAATATGTTTTGTATTGACTGCCAGTCTCATTTTAATGTTTTTTTAAAGTTTTTGTTTTAGTACTTTCTTGTTATTTATTTGTACCTATCTCTACAATAAAAAACAATAATTCCAAAACAGTGGTATGTAAATCAAAGTTTATTTTAAAATGTTTTTGTTTTGAATCTGTAATAAAAAATCCATCAAAAACTTAAAATAATATAAAAATAACGTTTTAAAATAGCAGGGAAAAATTCAGAAATCGATTTTTTTTATTTCACCTCCAAATTTAAATACCACAACGATTGAACGTTTGTTCAATTTTCACCAAATTTAATAAATCCTTGTATTAAAATATAGCCAAAATAAAGCAGATAAAAATAATTCGTTAATTTTAGTTTTAATGACTTCATGTGCCCTTAAATAAAATTGTTTGGTTTTAATGAAGAAATAACACTTTGATAATTTGAACAACATATAATTTTATTTACTTTTTCGGATATTTCTGAGCAGGTTTTTGAAACAATATAAGTTAGAGCCATTTTACGTATACAAATTAAATGGATAATCTGATTTATATAAACCGTATCCCGGAAAGTTATCACCTAACTTCAAAAACGTGCATTGAATTTTAAAAGTTAGGGTAATACATAATTTAAAATACATTATTAATTGAATTGTTTCGATAATTTGTCACTTTAGTATGTCAATTCATATATTTAAATTTTAGAAATAAACATTTTGTAATATTAATTTTACTCAATTCATCTTATTTGTAAGTTTATTTTACCAGATATCGTCGGAAGTGAAATAAGCATTGTAAAAATGTTTTTAAGACTAAACGAAACAGTTCAGAAAAATATATTTGTACATGTCAACATTTTGATGTGATCTAAATTTGCCTCCCAGCACTTAAAAATTTAATTAATCTATTTTAAATTTAAAGATTTTGAACTACATTTAACCTTAATCAATTAAACTTACCATAATTATGTATAAAAAATATTATGTTTTAGTACAATTATTATGCAGCTTTCAATTATACAATTGACAATTATTATTTCTGTGACATGCAATCACTATCGCTATAAAGTATATACCTATATAAACATAGGTGTTATTGTTGGCAGTACAACTATAAAATCTTCACCCAATTATGTCACAATGTTTGTATTATAATTACTTTACTGGACAAGTAAGTTATTTATTTTTTCGCTACCTGTATGTTTAATATATTAAAAATAAATTTAAAAAATGCATGATAATATTCCAAAAAAATTGACATATGTAAGTTATTTTTTTTCTGATTGTAAAAATATTTTAAAAAACATTATTTCCATAAGAGTTGTTTACAACATTAAGGGTTAGGAATTTAATTCGGCATTTGGGTATCCTCATTATTAATGTTGTAATGTTGGTATAAGTGGAATGTAATGTATTTATGTTTACCGTGTATACGTTTTTGAATGTGTGACTGTTTAGTAAAGTTTGTGTTTGTGTGTAGGAAACATTTCCGATTGATTTTTAACTTTAATATCAATTATTTTTTGTTTGATGGAAGAGCACAATATTGTTTTTGTTAATATCTTGTAGATACAATATTAGATTTAATTTAACTTAAAAACTGTTAACCCATATACGTCATAACCAAAGAATTAACTTTCCTCATTAAAAAGTTCATTTATTAATAATCTTGATTATTTGTATGAAAGTTCTTTTAATTTTGTAAAATTGGAAAATAAAACTTTCTTTATTAATGAACGATATCAATTACATTCGTCAGCAATTGAATGCCATCTGTTTTAAAATGACTGTTAATTAAAGTTTAGTCAATTAAAAATCTCAGTTACTGATGGCATTTTGAAAGTTGTGATTTTACCAACCGTAAGAAAGACGGTAACAAATAAAAATACTTTGCGTTATATTTATAGCCTATATAGAGAGATTGTTTACATTCTGAGAAAATTATATAATAAACCAATAATGTTGTACAAAAGATACATGAGTTTTATTTCTGTAACGGTTTTACAATAATTTATAAATATTTTCAATTATCTAATAAAGGTAAATTTCAAAGGTTTCCTTGTTTCTCAAAGGTCCCCTATTCGTCGTCATCGCCTCTATAAAGAAAGAATTTCTAGAATTTGAATACTCTTATAACGCGAGAAAACCAAAGTTGGTCAAGAGAAATCTGAATAGAAAAATGAAAGAGAGGAATATTACCCAAGATAATATGAAAATAATGTACATATAGCTAGATGCCTAGCGATTTCCAAGCCCGTAAAAATTAACGTGAGTCCCGGTGTTTGTGAATACATCAATATTTAATCGATTATTCTACAAATTCCGATTACTTTAAAAAAAAAGCAATGCTTTATTTCCAAGATCTTAAAATACCAGTGTCTGCTGCAGTAGTCGTGAACACGAATAATATTCAGAGGCAAAATAACTACAGTAAATCTTTAACATATAATATAAATGTTTTCGTGCAACAAGTCATTTGTAAACATTCTGTAAAAGAAATTTCAATTTTTTAATCTCTCTTAAAAATAAGCGTAACTCAATCTCTTTTATTGACGCAATAAAAATACTTTCTTAACACACTTCAGAAACAATTTTATTGTCAATACTTTCAATTTAAATAATGTAATTTTTATTGTGCATATAAAACTCAGAAAATATAAGTAACTTGCAAACGAATTGAAAATCCCCCTATTAAAGAAATAATTTTCCAACGTTATATCAGTGAAAAATCCAAGTATTTTTGTTCTTTTTCTAATATTGGATTGATTATACAAACTACTTTATGTGAAAACAACAGAATCAAAGAAATAGAAAGAATCATTTGTTGTTATTAGGCTTCAAACTCTTTGAGTGATCGGTTGTTTGATTGATAGCTTTATTTATTGAGATGAAAATTCGAACGTTCTGTAATAATAGGGTACTTTGTCTTGCAATTCCTTCTTTATTTACCTCGAAACACAATCTTAGACTTTGGAGATTTTTGTTGTAAATTATTTTCTCTCCAGAAAGAGAGAAGTACTGTGAAGAAATATATAGATAGTGGTAATTTTATAAATGTCTGAATCAAAGAGAGTGTTTATTTTATAAAATATCTGTATGAACATTCAGAAGGGATTTCTCAGTCTTAGAACATAATGGCAACTAAAGGTTTTTGACCGAAAGTTTTAAATTTTTTGGAGTAACCTGATGGAATAACTTATTGCTGTTACCAATACCTACGACTTCCATTTAAGAAAATAGAATACCGGAAACTAATATGGTAATATCAAAAACAAAATAGTGTACGAGATTGATGGGTTTAAAAACATGTAATCAATAAATTACGATTAATTATAGTTTGATTGGTGTAGCTCGTGTATCACTGAAGAGGACGACCTTGTCGTTGAAACGCGTCTGATACTTATGAGTATTTTTTGTGAGAATTGTGTTATGTGTGTTGGTTATACTGTATAATAAATTACGATGTAAGTATTGTGAGATTTTACAACACGTTTCAAGTAGATAGATTCCGAGTTGAAGTTTGGACATTACGTTTAAACTCGCTTCGCTCTTTGGGTTTTGACAAACCGGGGAGTTTTGACAGATTCATTGGATCAAAGTTGTAAATAAAAATGTTTAATTCCTAATTTTCATACATTATAATTTTTTTTTTTATAAACGCGGGGAAATTGAGTGTGGTGGAGTGGGAGGTTGACATTTGATCAAAGTTGCATTCCAAAACTTAATATTTTCAACATATTTACATTTATTGACACAATTTTAATACACCTAGAATCATAAAATTAAGCAGATATTTTGGAATATTTAACTGGCATAAGCGTCTTTCAACCCGTCTTATTGTACAAATTTACCCAAAATTAAAAAAAAGCACTGTCTAAGGTATAACAGATAGAGATACGAAAAAGTCATACCAACAAACTTGCACATCTGGACAAATCCGTAGCTGCTGGTTTAATCAGTTTATTGATAGGTCTTACCATTTAACTACAACAGGCTTCCAAAAAATGTTCTACACCGAATTTAAATTTGTGTCCACAATTTTAAATTTGTTTCGTGGTTAAACATTAAAATTTTATGTTTAAGAGCTATAAGGCTAAGAGCTATAAGTTTACCAAATTTTTAATAACTCTCTCATCTGAAAGTGGGTTAGAAATTGTAAGGATGAGACATACAAAGAGTTTTATATATAGATAAACAAATCCGAACTTCCCTAGAGTCAAGTACCAGACACGTGAGACTTGATGGAAGTATAATTAGTAATTAGTACTTTTTTAACACTCTTATTAATTAAATTATCTAAATATTTAAATAAATACAATTCTTAAGTAAATTTAAGCTAATGTATTAGATAATTTGTGAATAGGAAGACATAACATCTTTTGTATAGTGTTTATTGTTATTAATATTCTACAAATTCTGATTTTATATCAATTATAATTTTCTAATAATATATTTCTATAAAAATATTAAAAATTGTTTATTTTTAACTTTTAGAAACCAATAGTACTGAAAATTGTTATATTCTTATTTAAAAGCGGTTTATATATATGAAGTTACCTAGATATTATTCTTTAACCTGGATAAGATTTGTGATAATTTTTTTTTAAATAAACTAGTTTTCACTTTATCATTATTATTATATTATTCGGATTTAAGGAATATTGGTATTTAAATATTTTTGTTTATAATTGGTATTTAATGTTATAATTATAGAAAAACTTGTGGAAATAATCAATGAAACATCACAATTAATCACGTACACATAATGTCTTAAAAAATATAAAAAAATTACACTATGGGTATTTATTTTAATATTAAAAAAAATTAAATAATAATATTTTACAAGTAATACTCTCAAAGACTCCTACATAAAATAAAAAAATAATCAATCTTGCAAATTCAATGAATTGAAATGATAGATTAACGATATTTATTCTAATTAGACCTAATAGATAAATGTGGTAAAAATTACTATACATATAATGCAATTTTTTAATTAGGCTTAATTATAAATTTGTAATAAATACATTTTGTATAGTTATTGTAATTATTTGACTACAATATATAATATATTGGGCCTACTGGTAAAACATCTAAAGAAGGATTCAAAGAACATAAAACGAGCAGAATAAATACAAAAGCAACAGTTTCATTTTAAGAACAGATAACCAGGACTCACACACCACCATTCAGGCCGACATGACGATATCAGATAGACTTAATAAAGGACACAATGGATGTAACAGAGGAATAAGACATTTACAAAAAAAACTGGAAAATATGATGAAAATGAAAAATATGGACTAAATGAAAAATTAAATATCTCTTCAATTTCTTTTACGACACACTGAATAAAAAATAAAATTGAAATAAATCTAAAAGATTTCCTCTGTCCAAAGTACATAATTGATAAGCAGCAAACAACTCTTTATGAAATCAGTTCTAGTGAATATCATACCTGCAGGATGTAACATTAATTCCAAATGTAATAACGACAACAACAAATCTGAAGACTTAGTGTTGTGTGAGGATTAATTTATAGTTGACTAAACTGAATATTTAACAAAACATGTACCCAAGTTCAATAAGAAAAAAATATTACAATTAATTGATACTACTCATTATCTATCATAAAATATTACCTTACACATAAATATATCTTGCTGATTAAAGGCGAAATATTGATCCCTAATACTCTAATAGCGTCAGGGTCGGAAGAGAAGAAACGTTGGTCAAGCGAGACATGATAGGAGAGATGAAACTGATTTAAAAGTGGACTACAGAAAGAAAGTCGTACATCCAGCTAAAGTAACTCGGGATTGCATATTACCCTATACAATTTTATACCCAAATTTAGAACAGTCCATTTTAAAGTGTTAATTTAACCTTGTGGATGTAATATTTTAATGTTACAGTTGTGAGTTATATATTTATTTAATTTAAATAGTTTGAGACAAAATAGTAATATCTAAAGTACTGTTTTATAAAATAAATTTCAACACATGTATTTACCAATATGTAATATTTTTTTATAAGTTTGTGATGAATACTAGTTATATCAAGGAATAACAAATGGTGTTTACGAAGGTGGATAACAGAAACCTGTTTCCATCATCGACCATGTGTATGCTGTACTTAACAAAGCATGCGTGAATAATAGTCTAGGGTGGATTGTAACAGATGTTACCACTGGTTGTCGCGGATAGTTTCATCAACTCATACATATCATGGTCGGATGAGAGTTTCTAGGACAGCTAAATAAATAATGTTTGTGACTTGCATCTCAGTTTCAATAGACTACCTTAGTCAAGTCATGATAATACGATTTCACCTCAATTCAATTGGTAAATAACGTAGAGAGTTCGAAAGTATTGGTCCAATGATTAAATGCTTCTAAGATAGAATTGAATATTTTGTTCAAATCTCCATAAGTGGGAAGTTTTTTTATTTCCTATGTCAGTATCCACAACTCTTTTAAAAAAGACAACATTTGAAAAGGGTTGCTTTTAAATATTTTAATTTATTTTGGTAAATAATTGTTACCAAATATGTGGAAAGAGTATATTTTTTTTTTTTTTTTTTTTTTTTTTTTTTTTTTTTTTAACAAAATTGGAACATTGTACAATTTTTGTTATTATAACTACAAATATTTCGTTATATTTAAATTTTGGAAAATTGTGGAAGTATGCATGGTATTAAATATGTTAAAATTGATGTTGTATATTTATTTATTGAATTATAATGTTATTTTTATTGCTTATAAGAATTTGAATGCTTTCTTCTAAGATCATCAAAAATATAGTTTTATTATACAGTGTTCAGAAAGTTTTATAATTTTCTTATTTCAAAAAAAAAGTTGCCAATATTTTTGCTGTTATGATTAAATATTAAAAGATAAAAACCATGAATTAAAACCAATTTTTTTCGGTTATAAATACAACATTTACCTAAATACTATTACAATAAAAACAGAAAAATATCTCCTTGAAATTGAGAGATCCTAAAACTCACCATGAATTTAGAACTCCCCACAGAGTAAACTGAATTTTAAATATTTGTTTAACTTTGAGGAAGTTTATTATAGAGCTTGAGATGGTAGCTTCCTACATTTCTTCCGCCTAAATTAGCCTAATCGAACAAATGTCCGAATCGGGTATATTATTATCCACTTTATTCAGAACGACATGACACTTGCAATTTACATTCAAAATAACTGGTAGAGCGTTGGTAGAGTACCTACCGTTTTTGCTTCATAAAGAAGAAAAGTAGAGATAAATTTCTAAGGAGGCCAAAGAATTTAGTCGAAGGTTTTTCGGCTTTAAACAACAGCAATATTCACTACCGGTGTTTTGCTCTAAAATAATATTAATAATTTTATGCTCCAATGTTAACCTACGTCTGATAGAAGATAATATTTCCTGTGGTTTTAATTATGGAGGTTATGATTTAAAGAATTCGACTACTAAATCGCTTTCCGTCAACTTTTTTCCAGTATAGGTGTGTTACTTTTAAAGAAAAATGAATCTGAAATTAAATTAAAATTATCTTTAAAACTTCATTATGTCTTAAATTCTTTAAATAAAATCCTTATATTAATATAGTAATCATAAACAATGTTTTGGTATTGTTGCTTGAGAGTCATTGAGTAAGATATTTTCAAACAATCACTTATGCCGCGTGTAATCTCAAGAATTTTCCATCCACACCTCTACTTAAATTAAAGTTATTAATGAAATAACTCGAAATTGTTAATATTTGATTATCCACTATTTTGGATTTCAGTAATCTGCGAACCTCTAGTTAATTTCTATTAAACAGGACCTTTAAAATAAGGTTTTACATGGAGGCGCTTTATATTTGAAAAGTTTGATTAGCCGGCCAAAAACCACAATTAGGATAGTAATAAATTTATTTCATAATGCAAGAAAAAACTTCTTTTTTTCTATTTTTTTCCTTAAAATACATTTCTTAAGTATTTACTTTTATACCTTCTCACGTTGAAAATCTATTTCACCTTCACGTGAATTTTTTAACACCCTATATATCCAGATGGAGAATCACAACTAAATGAATTGTCTTTATATCCTCTAATTATATTTCGGTAAATTCAACTAAATTTCCATTTATTTCTAAATCTAAAATTGTAACAGGTATCATAACTGTTGATTGTTTAATTATTAACTCTTACACACTTTATTTGTACAGTTCTCTACTGTTTGCTGCTTATTTTATAATCAATAGTAAAAAGGAGCTAAAAGACCTTGAAAACTTATAATAATATGTCACTAAAGGTAATAATATTAAGGTAATATTTTATATTAATTTTACGTTCATACAAAACGTGACTTGGAACCTTCACAATGAATTAAAAATAATACATTATTTTTTAAAGTTTTACTTTTCCCCCAATATTTATGCAGCTAAAATCACCTCGTTATTGAATAACTTACATTCTTTAAATAAGTTGTAAAAGACAAATAATATACATTCAGTTTTAAAGCGAATCTTAAAACATAATCCCTGAATTAAGATATGAATGTTTTGACGACCCAACTACCATTAAAATTTTGCGTCTGTATAACAATAAAATAATAAACCCTGTTGTAAGGTGGTGTCGTCATTCAATTCCTTCTGTTTTGAAATAAACAATTAATCTATTTTAAATTAAGATGAAAAATGATAAAAAATTGTGTTTATATCTTGTGATTTATCCACAGTTTGACAACTGAAGTTAGAGTAATTTTTATTTGCTAATTTTTTAAGTAGTCAAAGTATGTAATATTTTGATTTTTTAAATTTAACTCCAAATTAAAATCAATTTAAAAAAATAATTGCACGTTTTACATTGGAGACCATTTATACATTGAACAATTACAAATTCTATAGTTTACAAGGAATCAAAAACTTTTTTTTTAAAGTGTAATGTTTCATTATCAGATAATTGAAAATGAAAATGGCTTTTTATAATTACAAATTTCTATATTCGGTATCGAAAACGCGAGTGTTTATTTTATAATTGCTTTCTAGTGTGTTTAATTTATTTCAAAATGGTGATTAATTGCACCTATTTTTATGCAAATTGGTTTCGTTACAATTTTAGGGCACTGTAGACAAATTTGTAAAAAAATTTATAATTAAACAATTTTATTTAAATTTAACTTTTAAAATTTTAAACTCAAATAACTTGAAGGAAATATCAACTATATAATTAATTTTGTATTTCGTGTCTATTTTGGAGGATAATACAAACTCGTAGATGCAGACATGTGAAAGTATGTTAATAAGTAATACCAACACTAAACAACAAAATAGTTAGAGATGAGACTGAGCGTATTTATTAGAAGATAGTAAACAAAATAAGAAATAATATTATATTATCTTTAGAGAAGAGATTATTCAGTGCATCCCTTCAATATTAAACAGACAACCCTTTCTCTCAACTCCTGACTCCCAGGAAGTAGTCAATAATTCATACATTAATCTCGGGTTATTATCCAGTGCTTTCTCTTGGTCTGTGTGTGTCACGGGTGGCCTAGCTTGGCACGGTCAGGCACCGAGGGGTGGGAAACGCGGATATAAAAACATGGGTCTCTCCCACTCGATGAATCAAGGGGCTAATGATGGGGACAATCAGAAGCACGCAACCTCTGCAGAAAGTTTTGCAAATTATTGCACTGTCATTGCCTTAGTCGATAGCGTGTCGAGGCACACGTAACCTTAATTAAAGATGTTACTTTCTAATGTTTTTAACAGTCGCTTGGTATTCCTAGCTACGTAATTACAAACATACCTGGCGAGCTCAAAGTGTACCTTGTAATTTTAGGACAACTGGAAGAGTTTGTAATTTTGTTTATTTTTCAACTATAAATTATCTAATTTTATTTAATTAGTGAAACAAATAGTGTACTACTAATTACCCTCACCGACATTTTTGTAATCGCTTCAATTACGTAATTTGTTTTTGTTGTTATTAAATTGTAAAACAATATATATAAATAAGTTTAAGCTTAAATAATATATTAAGCTTAGAATAAAGTAAATATATAAAGTAATATATTCATAAATTTGATATTTTTATTTACTAGTTAGATTCCCCCCATTTCTATCATGAAAGAACATGTATACTATCATATATTTCTATGATATTTATACATGGCTTTGTTTAATATCACTCTAACGATTACGACTTTAACAATCCCAATGGATCATAGCTGTTTCTATACTTTTTTCATCAAGTAATGGGTTAGATCCCTCTCTTTTGTTTTGATACAAGGTCTCTTTAGTTCTTTTCTGACCCTGACGTTATTAGAGATTTCGAAGACTAGAGGTCTTTATTGTTCTCTTCTGTTGTTCCTTTTTTTATAAAGTAATTATAGCAGAGAGGTTTTTCATCTTTAAACGACTAAAGGAAGTATTGTTTATTTTCCAAAGTTGTCAATGTTTGATTTATTTTGCAATTTACCCTCATTATTATTATTTCTTTTTTTTTCCTTTTTTTCCACATTTTATATCAGTTGGTTTTCTAATCAATACCGCCCATTACAAATGTAAAAACATTAATTTTATGGTGTTTTGGAATTTATGGGATCACTATAGGTGCAAGATGTAGAAGTCAACTTCAAAATCTTAATGTAAAGATGATGATGCGATATATATAGTGTACAAGGTTTTTTTTCAATTAATAAAAAAATAACAGTGGTTGAATAAAACTGAAAATGTTTATATAGTTTTCAAGATATCAGTAAGTTTAGGAATTAGGAGTGGACACGAAAGTACTAATGAGAAGGCCGTCATGTGACATATGGTTTAACGGCATCTTTAAAAAAACAGTGGTTGAATAAACACTGAAAAAGGTTTTATTCTGCATGATATATCAGAGGGTTAAAGATTTAAGAAATCGACTTGACATTTGTAATAAGGAGATCACGTGACATGTAGTTTAAAACCGTATTGTTTCGTCTAAAAGCAGCGGTTGAATTAAACCTTAAAAGGAAAATTTTGTTCTGGAAATTATTGTCTTTAAGATTTAGGAAGTCGACGTGAAAGGTATAATGAGAAGGGCGTCATAAGACGTATCATTTAATGGCGTATTTTTCTTTTAAAAACAGTGGTTGAATCAAAAATAAAAATGGTTTTGCCCTTTTTAAGATATTAGTAGGTTTAGGGTTAGGTTGGGTTAGGTTAGGTTAGATTAAGATATCTCGAAACCAGTAAAACCTTCGCTAAACGATATCTTCTCGTTACAATTTTAAGTCGACTCCTAAATTGAAAACCTACTGATGACTCTAAAATGATAAAAACTTTTTCAATTTTGATTCCATCACTGTTTTTGTAACCATATTCACATCAAGATTTTTAAAGTTTACTTCTAAATTTTGAACCCAGAGTCATCTTAATAAGATTGCCAAACACTTAAATTTAGTGTTTTTACTTTTCTAATCGGTGTTATTTGAAAAAAACAAACCGATGTAAAATTAGGTAAATTATTGAGGGGGGTACTTTAAACCCCCCTTGTAATTAGGACCGCACCCATAGCCACAATTACATATTTAGACTCACGAAATTGCCGTCTGTGTAAAATAATGTAAAACTTCACTCAAACCTTATTTAATCAATTGGTTCAATTTTTTATCCAAATTAACAAATTTTTATTGTGCTAAAAAAAACCAAACGGAGCCGATTTGGTACACATTTAAAGACTAATCAATAGTGATACGATAAACAGAAAATATATAATAATGTATTTTCGGCTTTATTATTAATTCACAACCCTCGCCCAAAAACATTTCCTCCCAACAACTTGTGCTATAACACATCAAGAGAAGTTATTAATAATGTAAACTGTTAATTAATATTCATGAAGAAAAACACATAAAACATTCCAAACATCAACGCGTCGAGTAAACCGTTGTTTTTCCTTATATTAACTTTGTTGAGAACATTTTGTGCGAAAACCACGCAAGGTATAACAAGGGCTGAAGGAGTATAGTGGTTACTACCCCTGTTCGCGCTGCTTCACCCTTGCTTGTTCCGTTAGAATATACTCATATTTTATACTTGTTTGTTTTTTTGCCTATGTAACACCCGACTGCAGTGGTGCAGTGACTTGTTGGAGGGGGTGCGTTACTTCTTCAAACCACAAAACCACCCTTAACCAAGGCCGCTAGTTAAATTATATACACACAGAGGCCAGACACAGATGCAATAACATCCTGGCCGGAATAAATAAGTAAAGCTGAGCGCTGAAGTTTAATTAACAATAAAAGTGTTGTGAAGTTAATTTGTAAGATTAAATTCCAGGAGTAAATGTTCAACAGTAAGTGATAATTTGTGAGTAATGATAATCATTTTATGAACGAACACTATTTGACAAAATGATTTTAGTGAGATTCAATAATAATGATTCAAAATTATTTCGGAGTTTAATACATAATTATGAAAATTTATCTCAGAGAGAGAGAGTTCTGATGAGTACGCGATTGATAATCACTGAAGTATTCTAGTTGGATCTATATCCTTTTTCAGGTAGTCTTGGGTTAAATCCCTCTCTTTCATCTTTTCTTTAAGACTTACTCTTTTTTTGTTTTGTTGTTTTTCGATCCTGAGGATATTAGATTATTTAAGGTTTATGAGTTTTTATTTTAAGTTCTTTTTCTTTTCTAAATATTCACTAATATTTAATCAAATTCGTTTAGGTTATTCGCAATCAACCATTTATTATTATTATTTATTTATTACTTACTCCAGTAGATATTGAATTCAAATTTTCTATAACCGTTTTGTATGATACGATTTACAAGTGTACCCAAAACAAATACTTTATTTTTGTAATTTTCAAAATGGCAACCGTTAATTTTTTGTAAAGTTAATAGATTTGGAGATATTCGATTTTAAAAGTTTTAAACGGGCTTCATTTTGAAAATGATAAAAATAAACTATTATTTTTGGTACACTCTTGTAAATGGTAACATACAAGCTGCTAATAGCAAATCTGAACTCAATAACGTCTATATTTCTGCAGTTAACAATTAATTTTTACGAAAATAAAAAATGGCGGATTGAGAATAAACTAAGGCTAATTACTGAACATAAAAAGTTACTGAACATATTTCATTTATTTGGATATATAGAATCCGATCCTGTATAGCGCTTTTTAGTGACACCCTTCCTGTACGTATACATATTGTTTTGGAACTCTTGGCGGATAATTTTAGGGGATTGTTTCCGGGGTAAGAATAAAACACTGAACGAGCATTAATTTGTTTAAAACAAGTTTAGTTGTCCATATCTGTCATTTTGTGTTTTGTATGTAAAACATTTTATAATTGGTAATAAATTAGACAATAAGTCCAAAATTACTATACATATTTCTTACGTGGGCTTTAACAATCTACCGAAAACCACTACATTGTTTTGTATGTTTTCAAAATGGTGGCGTTTAAAAATGTTTAATGTTTAATATCTGGAAAACCTGTAACTTTATAAAAATGAATTCATTTTCAGTATCCAGGTCACAATTATTTTAAAATAAAGTTTCTTACCTTTGTTTCCGTCAATTGACCTCTTTTTTGTAATCGTGACGCGTTTCAGGACTTTTATCCCATCTTCAGACACAGGTATAATAATTTAAATTACTCGACCGAGGTCGTCAAACACTAAAATGCTTTACAAAAAACACACATATCACATTAAAAGTCCGTTTTGGTGTACACCTTCTGGCTACCGGACGTCGACTGACCCAATTTTAAATACAAAAACAACTATACATCGTTCATAAGATTTTTATTATTTATACATTAAAAACAGACTGGTCAGCTTATCTATTATTAATAATAATAACAGCTGATTTGTAAAGTTCGTTAAATTCCTGCGATCAATAAGTAACCAAATCAATTTTCGTACGTTTATAAAAATTAAAAAAATCAAACTACAAGTATTTCAGTTAATGAACAGTTACTGTTAATAGATAATTGTGAATAAAAATCAAATTAAAAGTTGTACCTAAAAAACTTTATTTATTTATTCCACTATTGATTCATTGACTAATCTGATTATGACAAGAAAATTTAAATTTCGATTATTTTTACCCAATTTCAAAAAACAAATTATGGATGTACCTTAAAATTAACTAAAATAAGTAGTTCTTGTATTTTTTTGTTTGTAAAGTTGCTAGTTTTAGAGTTATTTCAATTTTAACTCTTGGAATGTTCGCCATATTAAAACGGAGTTGGGTTACCATAATGAAATAAGACTTACTAAAACTAACGGTTCATCCATAATTGATTCAATTCTATAGAGCTGTTAAAAAAAAAAAATTTTTAAATAATAATAATAAAAAAAATAATAAATAAATAAATAAAATAGTCCAACGTACGTACTGACAGGCATACGGACGAAAAACTAGATAAACCGTTGTATTAATTAAGTTCATGGCTTCTTTTTACCAAAGGAATAATACTCCAAAGTTTGTAAGATAATTCGGAAACAAACTCGAACGAGTTTCAGTATTTTTGCAAATCTCACAAAGTTAATTTCAAGGTTTTATGTAAAAAGCTAAATAAAATATACTCTATACAATATACTGTGATCTACTGTAATCAATAAAAATTACTAATTTAATAAAGAAGAAGATCCTGAAAACCCACAATGCAGGACAGAGTAAAATTATTTTTTATTTTCAAAATATCTCGAAATCGTTTTGTTTTTTAAAAATTTTACTTTTCTCATAATCTAATAATTAAAAAACAGATATTTTTTTTACCTAAGAGATAAACGAGATATTTGTCTTACAAATATGTAAAACAGGAATATCAATAACTTATCGTTATAAAAATATTATTGAAGATACAGTATTAAAAAACACCCAAAGTTTTTAATTATTAATACTAGATAAAAATCAAAACGCTCGTGTTCAAATATTGAGAAACCACGGCTTTATCTTAATTACATTTTGAGAAAAGTGCATTTTAGTAACGTTGTAATAAGTAACACCTTTAACGCAAACCTTAAATAAACTTATTTTCAATTATTTTATGTTTTATTCATTAGTAGAGGAGAAGGTCCAAATAACGTCTATGGTCTAAATGCGGGCTAGTGGACGTTTACTGTGAAGTAGGTGGTATAATCTGGTAAAAATAATGTGAAACTGTTCCTTTTGAACAAAGAAAGATATTGTGAGTATTTGGTGTTTGGAAGCTTAATGGTATTCACTTAGTGTTATAAAAACGTGTTGTTCTGCTGGTTTTGTTATTTGAAAAGTTAGAAACGTATGTATAGTTAATTTTTTCTACACAAATCCAATAAACTTACAGTTATTTTATAATACATACTGATGCTATTAGCTCCATTTACCATACGTTATTTAACAGATAACATAGCTTGGTAATGGCTGCCAACCCTCAAAAGTGTCTCTAATGACTGGTCTAAATACGGGCTACCACACGTGGTCTAAATACAGGCTAGCCTGTAATTAGACCATTTTTTGAAAAAAAGTTAGACAAAATGTGGTGTTTTTTATTTCAGAATGCCCCGAACTAAACCTAAATACATTTCAAAGTGTAAAAACCTGTGTCCAGCCATTAGACAAGACCTTTATGTCTCTATTGAAAGCATTTTACAGTGAGGAAATAAGACAATGGCTTCGACATTCTATGAGACCTGTAACACCATATGATATTATGGAACTCTTTGGAAAGGCATGTCTCCGAGTCCAGAATGAAGAGATAGCCGTGAATGGGTTTAGAGTCACTGGTATTTTTTCACTGAATAAGAATATTTTCTCTGATGCAGATTTTATAGCGCCCGAGCTTGAAGACGAAAAAAAACATGCACCACAACACCAAAGACCCCAGACCATACTCTGACAAAACCTTCATCATCCACTTCCCAACCAGAACTTTGGGTGATGTGTTTTCAGTGTAATATGTGGGCACACAGCGATTGTGCTGGTGCAGAAAACGATATATACATATGTGACTTTTGTAAATAGACAGTTTATATAAATATAGTATGTAGTTTTAACCTTTTTTATGTTTTTAATTTGTATAAAGTTATTTCAATCCTAAAATAAGTGTTATTGAATTTTTTTATGATATTTAAAAAAGTAATTTTTAACTATTTACAAAAAATTTAATGTAATTAAGCATTTATTTTAGTAAAAGAAAGTTTTCCTTCACTCTATTGTCTTTAATTTATATAGTTTTTAATATTTTGTAAAGGTAGCCCTATTTAGACCACACTTTCAAAAGGCATCAATTGCACTTTTATTTTAAAATTGTAATTTGAAAGATGTAAAATATCTGTTAAAATATTTTAACTTAATACTATGTTTTTAATAACATATTAAAAACACAATATAATGTGTCAAATCTCAAAAGTGTGTATAGACATGACCGTACTAACGGAAACAAAAGTAGTAGCCTGTATTTGGACCTTCTCCTCTAATAATACTGTACTCCATTTTTATTTTTACCTTTATTTTATTCTATTTTTTTTTTCACCAGGTTATTTCATCAGTAATTAAATATACTGGCAACTAACGACTGTTCATTATGAAAGTAACTACTTAACGTATATCGGACAAATTTATGTTAATTTTGTTCAGTTGTGATATATTTATATTATTTTTAAAAAATAAGGCTAATTGTTAAAGTGATTTTTTAAACTAGTTCAGGATATGCTTTGTCATATTATACAAGTTAGTTGTAAACATATTTCATTTCTTCAGTACTTGAGTTTCAGAGAAAAATAAATGCAAACAAAACCCAACATTTAAACTCTAATTTAATACAAATTGGTACAAAGACATTTTCAAAAACTAACTTTGTATTGCATTATTAAAACTTAATTTAGAACTTTTCATAGGTACGACAAGTATAAAGTCATGAGGCGATTTACAACCCTAAAGGGATGTGGACTCTGAAATACAAATGCTTTTAAAACTGTTTTATTCATACGGAAAAAAGTACGAGAAAGTTGGAAACAAGAACTTTAAGGGGAAAAGTTTGTTCTACTGGAGGCCGCATGTGAAAAGGTATGCTTATATTTACTACTCCCAGCATTCTTTTAATTATTATTAATAGCCATTTGGGGGCTGCAAAGGTTTTCTACTCTTTGTGTGGACTGTTTTATAAACAACGCTGCTAACTCGAACTCGCTGTCTCAGTAGCGACAATTCCATCTTCACCCCTGTGGGGATGGTTTATCCCTGCACGCCGCTTTCAAATCCCTGACATGTCCTGAGTCGTGGATTACTTAACTATGTCTAGTGATATTCTGTGTCTCTAAATAAATGTTAATAGTATATTAATTAAAATTTATGTAATTATTACAAACATATAAAATAACAAAACAAGAAGATAATAAACGCAAGGAAAGCCTTTATAATTCAATTTTTACTGTTTAACAGCTGCTATTTAAAAATTTGAGTTTACATATACAGTCTTAATATTTATCACACTTGTAAAACATTCCATACAAAATGTGTTTGCCATATCTAAACTCAATATATTATTTCTTCAAAAGTTTAATGTATTTTTGTAAAAATACAAAATGACAGATTGTCTGAAAACGGAGCATTTTCGGACACACTTTCATAGAAACTTTTTTATTTATTTTTATGTAAGGAATCCGTTCTTGAATCTTGTCAAAGTATTTCAGAAAGACCCTCTATAAACCCCGAAATTATAATACATTTGAATAAGAAACATTATCCTAATTCATTTTAAAGTTTCGTTTATACAATATGTATTGTTTTACAAATACTGTAGAATTTAGGGCTTTATAAAACACATAAATAGTCAATAAGTTTTATTGATTGATAGAATATTATTTTAACATTTATTAACTTAACAATTAAGTGAATTACTAAATCTTAATAATATGAAAACTAGTCTTACAGCCGATGTTCAAAATGACCACCGTTGTTGAATATCACAACCTTAAGTTGAATATTGGTTAAGTTAGTTCTTTCAAAACAATTGATTGTATTTTTTAATGGTGCTATGATGACTTTCAAAATAAGATTCTCTAATTTTTCCTTCGTATCCTCGATCGAAACAAAACAAGCCTTAAAGAGTTATTTGTTTAGGTACTGTAACCCCATAAGATAAAATGAAGAGGCTCTGGGGGCTTTGGTGGTCATGACATTTTTCAGGAAAAGTAGTGATCCAAAACCACACAACTACATCACTGATCCTTCGTCCTGTTCGTAGCTTAACTTCATTCTAATTATACATAGAAGGTCTTCAATGGAGTTCAACAAAAGTTGTTCTAGAAAATTCTAAATAATTAGCTCCTGTGAAGTTTTCTTTATAAAAGTTTCCTTCCTATAAAAAACCCTAAATTCAACAGTATTTATTAAAAAACAGATGTATAAACAAAGATAAAACTATATTATAAAGTAATTGGTTCTTTGTATTTTAAACGTAACTTTGGCAATATTTTGGAATTTATATTACGTAAACCAATAGTAATAAAAAAAATACCCCTTCCACATAGTCATAAAATCTTGTTTAAAATCCAAATTTAACATAACAATTAGGTTTCCTGTAAGACATTTTAAGGACACTGTCATATTGAAAAACGCCGGAGATTGGTTACTATTTAAATAACCAATTTTACAGCATTTTATAGGTAAGGTCTCCCATTTGAAGTTTTTTGTATATATTATAGTTTCAGAGATGGAAATAATGGTCCAGTTAAAAAGGACACTCTATAACACAAGTTCTTATTTCTAATTATTTAACGCCAGTTTAAAGATATACAAAAGAGATTTTTTTAATATCAAGTTTTGTTATGCGAGTACATACAGTTTCCAATTTCATTTAATAGTGAAAAATACATTGACGCTTGTTAATCGTTCTGTTCCCCGATATAGCGTGAAACGAACAAAGGTGGTTCCATTGTATTTGCATATATCTTAATTGTTTTAATTGAGCTGAACTGTAGCAGGGTAGGCTTGCTTCATGAGGGCTAAACGCCTAATTAGGTAACACCTGTATGTTCCCACGTCCTAGCTAGCAGAGATTCCAACCCTGCACGCTACGGTAACGGATAGGCCTCTTTATCTGTCCTTCGCCGACAGCATACTGTTATTGTTTAAATCGATAATGAAATACAATTTCCAAGTTTCAGTTTAAACCATAAGAACTTTATTTACTGTTAAATCTTCATAATCGATTCATGTAAGAAAATATAGGCTTCAAGGTAAGTCAATATTCCCACTATTAGGATTTCTAAAAATATAAAAGATACAAAAAGTTTAAATTTCCGCATTTTTTGTTCGTAAATTGACAAAATTGAAGATTAGTAACAATTAAAAGTACACATTAAATTGAGTAAATATTAAATTTTCATTTTCATGGGCCGTTAATAATTCTAAACCGTTGGCTTTAACCGAAAAAAATGGTGGAGATTTTTCAAAATTTAGATAAAATTAGTCAAGGTTTCGAATTTAAATCTTGTACCTATAATATGAATATTTCTTATGAGATGTAAAAATAGACTTTTATATCATGTTAACCTTTTCACTCCACTTTCTGTAGGCGATTTTCAGTATTTCCCTTGGCTGAATGAAGTTAAAAATGTAATTAGGTGTACTGTAGGATGTGTAAATACCAACAAATGACTAAAGTAAATTCATTGTTTATGTCTCCAGTCTCAGTATAGTATGAAACTAAATATAGTATACCTATATAAACATATATACATATACCTGGATTTCCGTCATGTAACTTGTGTTGTAGTTTACACTACGCGTTTCGAGAACATATTCTTATCTTCAGGTGTGATGTTTACTCACATGTGAGCATGTCAAACAAAAATAAAAGGTACAAGCACACACACATACATACAAATCACAACATAAAATATCGCGCTGCACATTATAATAAAATTATTGTTTAAGTACGGTACACTTAAAAACCAAAAATACAAATATATGCATAAAAATGTTACATTGTAGGTAGGCCTACAAGTTGTCATGCCGCGGTCAGTCGGCCTACCTACAATGTAACCTTTTTATGTATATATTCGTATTTTTGGTATTTAAGTGTACCGTACTTAAACAATAATTTTATTATATTGTGCAGCTTATATAGGTATACTGTATTTAGTTTCAGATAAAGGAAAAATAAATATTTTTTCCAACTGATAAAAGTTGCCTAAAACCTTCCATCAGGCACAATTCTATTTGGATAATGGTCTCTGTACGTATTTGCAGTCAGTACGATGTTCTCATGACATATAAAACAGACTTCTATTATATCTATGTTTTCATTGTTGTTAAACTCTATTGTGGAATGAAATTAATGATAAAATGAAATGAAAGTAAATATGTTTAGGGTAAAAAAGTTTAAATTATGAAAACAATAACGTTAATTACAAAACTTAAAATCAATAAGTACAAAATAAAGTAGTGAATACTTAATAGAATTTTAAAGAATACTGTTTTGCTTCAACGCACACACATATAGCATATAAACAGTCATTTAAGCTTAAGAAACAGATCTGTTAATTCAAATGATCAAATTTTCATAACATATGTTTTTTCTTTGTCTATTTAATTTCTAATTTACGTAGTTTTTATCAGTTCCACAAATTATATATTTCGTCCGGTGTATTTTAAAAATTTCTTATACCATGCATAATTCAATTTTTAATTTAATTCAGTAATGAGAATTATCAAAAATCCCCTTCCGAACATCAGATGTCAATTTTTTCTAAACTTTATGAAAATCTAAATTATGAACTGGTGGGATTATCAAAAAATCACAAAGTACAAAAAGTCCTATAATTTAGCGTAAAATGAAGGATGTTGCATAAGAAATTTTAAGGATAGCCACCATATTGGTGAATGGCAGCCATTTTTTAAGTTTTCAAAACGGATTTTAAAATGCTATAAAAAAGTAATGAAATACCACTCTCTTAAATTGTTTAGAGAGATTAGTAGTTTTAGAAGATACCAATGGTGGCAAAGATAAAGTGATCGCCCTGTATGTAACCAAACGACCTAGTAATGTATGGTTTTCTGTTAATGGTTTTTCTTTATATTTTAATTTTTCAAAGAGATAACAGATACAAACTTTACACATTTGTGTTACTAATGTCAAGCGAAATAACAAAATAGAAAAAAAATACTGTTAACCGTAGCAAGGTGTTTTAAAGGCAAGTGTTTAAAAAAATTGTCTAAATTTATAAAACCAATCTTTCACTTTTAATGACAGTTAAAATGTTTTAAACATGTTTTCTGTAGACCCAAAAGCTCATCGAGTTACAGATATAAATGCTCACACAGGATTCCCTCTCTCCCACGGATTCATACTAACATAAATATATATTTTTTAATAGGTAATTCTATAAAATAGGGTGTTGGAAGTTACTTACGAAGAGATTGTGCTTTTATTGAATATCCAAAGACTCATTTATTATGTGACTTATAATATTTTAAGAACTGAATATATTAAAAGAAGTCTCCACTCGATGACTCGTCCCTGTATCATATTTTCACGAGAAATCAGGATTCGATCTCACATTTTTCACAATAACTTCGCTATTTATCAAATCGTTAGATATAGAAATAAATCTGAATATTTTCATCTAATTTAGAGTTTTGTAAGTAGAATAACAGACGAAATATAAGCAAAGTTTTAAATTGTCGCCATTTTTATATGTTTAACCTTGAATTTTTCTCACTTCCAATAAGGTACTATATGGGCGCACTATAGTTCCCTAATCCAAATTTCATGTTACTATCTTATTTTTGTGGCCGCTATCGTGTTAACATAGACAACATCAACGATGGAGAGACAACATTTCAAAAATAACTTCCTCACTTTCCTGTAGCCATGAAACTTAAAAATCAGCAGGTCAAACTTTCGCAATTACCAAACTTAACCTATACTTCGTTTACTGGGTAAGTAAAAATCAAATTCTAAAAAATATCCATAGTTATAAAGTTAGGAAAACTAAAAGCGAATTCATATATCACAGAAAGAATAACTTTAAATATTTTGTATGTAAAATCCCAAAACATTAACTTGTTACACGAACCCTACAAAACTGGAAATTACAATGTTGTCAAACGATTTATTTGAATTCGCTCTCCGAGACTAATTGTATGTTGCGTAATTACAAAACTGCGATTCGAGTGGAAATTACTCCCGCCTATTTCTATGTCATTATAATAGATAATTGCAATTGTCGGAACGATTTCATTTAGTAAAACTACTTTCTGAAGCAAACTGTTTTAAAACATTTCTATCTCTTGTAATTTGGTGTAATGAATGTTACAAATAATTATGGATAAAAGATTAAAATCACGTTTTTATTTAAACGTTATGTAAAGTTAACACAATACTGCAATACAAAAGTTTTGAAGTTATTTCGTATAATTTAATGCTGTGTACTAGAATAACTATGCGAAATGGAAACGATAATCTGTACCGTAAATTACTAAACAGGATATTAATATTGATTTTGTAATTTTCTGACTTACATGTAGTGAAGTAGACTTGTATAGTGAAAACGCCTTAACCTAACCTAACCTACGATGTTATTATAACCTAAAAGAGGATGAACTGAAAAAATAGTTCCTAGTGACACATTTTCTTTTGCAATGATTTGGTATACAGCATTCCTAATATAGAATAATTGCTGTGCGAAATATTAAAAAGTTTTTTGACCTAATTTTCAGTTTAATGACGCAAAGAATTGGATAACTTGTCTTTTGACTCGTCTGTAATTTTCGTCGACTTTACAGTTTCAGAGAGTGAAAACGAAATATCAGGATGATAATTATAAATTTACTCGTACTAATACTTTATTTCTTGTTGTTTAAAAGGCCAATAACCTCTCGGTCATCGTCGCATAAAATAAAAAAAGATAGAAAATTACTTAAATCAAAGATCACTAGTCCTCGAACAATCTAATAGTTTCAAGGTTGGAAGAGAACTAGAGTTGGACAAAATACCTGGTAAGAAAGATGGAAAACAGTGATCAACCCAAAGACTTATTGAAAAAAGGTGTAGATACTGGGAGGGTAACTCGGGATTTCCAAGCTAATACTCACCATATTGGTAGGTCCTTGAGGGTAGAATTGCTACTATACAGAATGCTTCAAAAAGGTGTAGATACTGGGAGGGTAACTCGGGATTTCCAAGCTAATACTCACCATATTGGTAGGTCCTTGAGGGTAGAATTGCTACTATACAGGATGCTTCACAAAGGTGTAGATACTGGGAGGGTAACTCGGGATTTCCAAGCTAATACTCACCATATTGGTAGGTCCTTGAGGGTAGAATTGCTACTATACAGAATGCTTCAAAAAGGTGTAGATACTGGGAGGGTAACTCGGGATTTCCAAGCTAATACTCACCATATTGGTAGGTCCTTGAGGGTAGAATTGCTACTATACAGAATGCTTCAAAAAGGTGTAGATACTGGGAGGGTAACTCGGGATTTCCAAGCTAATACTCACCATATTGGTAGGTCCTTGAGGGTAGAATTGCTACTATACAGGATGCTTCGAAAAGGTGTAGATACTGGTAGAGTCCTATTAAAATGAAATTAAGAACGAATGTACCAGCTATTGTTCGAGTAATTGTTAAATTTGTCTCTTTATGATTTAAGGCGAAAACCTATTAGGTATTACCGTTAATAAAAATAAGGAAGAGATAACATAAAACAAGGACCCCTATTCCTTGAATACTCCCCGAGAGTATTTGTTTTCATTCGTAAATTCAGACTCTAACCGCAGTATTTTATAAAGTCTAAAGAATGTTCAAAATTAAATAGATTAATTATTCTAAATTTAAAGTACAAACCATAAACTATATTTTTATATTAGTCCAAATAAAACTCCAACTTTATATTAAACAGAGGAAAGGTCGTTGTAAATATATTACACTGAAAAATAATCACGCTGTTGTACAATTGTTCTAGGTTTATTTCTTTCACTATAATAACTTCCCGGTGCAATCACTATTTCGTTTAAAAAACAAAACAAGAGCGAACAAACTGTTGGAACCTTATTTTACTCTTGTTTAATAAATACAAACCAGTAGTAGATTGCTCGATACTAATAAACAATGTTGCACGCTATATTGCATTCTGTGGGGTCTTAAGTATTCGTCCCTTATAATGTCACACATTCTGATAGATTACAATAAAGACTAGAAAACTAATATAAATCATAAACAATATAGATGTAATTGAGCCAATTGTTAAACTTGTTAAACTTCGTAATTATAAATATATATATATATATATATATATATATATATATATATATATATATATATATATATAAAGTTTTATTTTACAGTCCCTAGATACTTTTTATTTGTAAGTATCTATCTGGTGTATATAGGAACAATGTTTATATTTTTTGTTTTTAGCAATATAATTGCTTGCAATGCACTTTTAACAATGCACTGTTTTGCATTTCAACGTCTATGTCAACGTAATTCAAAATCACATATAAATCTCAGTTTTATGTTAACCTATCCCTGTGGCGAGTACTTCCTTGACAATACCAAAGGACCCTAGGTAAATGTACACATTGGTTTGTATAGTTTTGCCTTAGGTGCTTCTCTTTAATGTTTCCTTTAGGTCTCTCTTAATCAACTCTTGTTCTCTTTCGACCTTAATCTCTATTTAAATATTCGAGGTTTTTTACATTTATTTTTTACTTTTCTTTTTTTTTCCATTTTGTCAAAGGCGATGATGACCTGACGAAATGTCGTAAGATCTACCCCTTTTCAATACTTTAAAAACCTTTCTTTTATCTTTTCTATCTGGTCCCTATTTATAAACTTTTGTTCTCTTCTGACTCAAACTATATTAGATTATTGGAGGCTTAAAGACTTTATTTTATGTTACGCTTTTCCTTTTTGAATACGTTTATGATTCCCGAGAATTTGTTTGCTTTTAAACAACAAGGAAAATAGAAACAGACTAATTAATCAATAAATATAAACAAAATAGCTCTTAGTTACAGGGTGTGAAAATTATTATTGTTATATTTTTATGAAATCATATAACACTATCAACTCAAATTATAAAACCTCAGACAAAGATGTCAAAACTTAGAAGATATATAAATGACCACCGTTGGACCTGCGATGCACCTTGTTTATCGCCCTTTGACATTGCACCATGATGATAGTCTTTAAGAAAATAAGTGATCATCGGCTTTTAACAAGGATGAAATATTCATTTTTCACGATTAAAACTTGTTATTATACTTGGAAAATATATCTATAAGAATTAACAGGGAAATAAGTCTGTTATTTATTCAGAAATGTAATATTATGAAAGCATTATAGAAAAAACGAGAAAATGTTTTACAGAAATAATAGTCTGTACCCTTGTACAACAATAGAATGTACCCTCTTACTGTACACCAATAGAATGTACCCTTTAATTGTACAACAATATAATGAACCATTTAATTGTACAACAATATAATGAACCCTTTAATTGTAAAACAATAAAGTACCCTTTTATTGTATAAAAATGGAATTTGGTCTTTTATTGCATACAAGTATAAAGTAGCCTTTAACTGCACAACAATAGAATGTTCAATTTAACTGCACAACAACAGAATGTAACCTTAATTGTACAACGATATATGTACCCCGTAATTGTAAAACAATATAATGCACCCTTTAATTTTACATTAATATAATGTACCCTTTAATTGTACTACAATATAATGAACCCTTTAATTGGAAAACAATAGCTAGTATCCTTTTATTGTACAACAATGGAATGTGGTCTTTAATTGCACAAAAGTATAAAGTAGCTTTTAACTGCACAACACAATAGAATGTACTATTTAACTGTACAACAACAGAATGTAAATTTAATTCTACAACAATAGAAATTACCGTTTTATTGCACAAAAATATAATGTACTTTTTAATTGTACAAAAGTGGAATGTTCCCTCTACCTGTGTATCCTAATATGTACAACTGTAGAGCGTACACTATAATTGTATAACAATAGAATTTACTCTTGAATTGTACAATAGTTGAATATACTCCTTAATTGTACAACAATATACACTTTACCCTTTAATTTTACAAAACTTGAATTTTTTCTTCAAATGTAAATCAGTAGAATGTACTCTTTAATTATATAACAATAGAATGTAACTTATAATTGTTAACCTACATCATGTAGCCTTTAACTGTACAATAATAGAATGCACCTTTTAATGTAATACATTATAAATCATTGTTTACTTATCGATAATAGAAATATCAATCAATATACATACAGGTGAAGTAATGTTTCATGTTTTAGAAAATGTAGATATAAAAACCTGTTATTTAGATGAATGTTTTTTTGTCATTCCAGACATTGGTGTGCATTGTGCAAATATAGCTCTAGCTTGAATAACTGTTCTAATGGGACACAGCTCCGGTATGAGTAAACAAATGTAATATTTCTACTGGCCTCAGGCTCACACTTCGTAGGAGCTCTTTACAACTCGAACTGCAAACACAACTTTTTCCCCCAGTTCATATTGTTTCTATCTATGACCATGGTCCCCTGTTAGACACGGTGTTTTATTTACTGTTTCCAGTAGACAAGAGGAGGTAAAAAATATACTATTTTTTTTTCTCCACAGTATTTGCCCTACACATTGTCTAACAATTTGTTTACAAAATACAATTATACATTATACTATATTTAAAACTCATTTAACGCTTCTATTAAAACATCTTCACTTATATATTTAATTTATGAATATTAAATTTATTTTTTAACTTTAAATAATATTTAATGGTAGATATAATCGTATTATATCTACCATCAAGTAAAAAAAAAAAAAAAAAAAAAAAAAAACCAAGTTAATAAATGATGAGGTATGAAGATTTAGTATTAATACATGCTCATAATCAATTATTATAATATTAATAAATAATGTTGTTAGTCAATCTATTACTCCACCTAACAATATGGCGATTAATAAATCAATTTCAGGTTTGTATCAAATTAACTACTACATAATATTTTAAAGTATACTGATTTAAAATTTAATATCTCACGAGCTTACTATAGTGAGTACAAGGGAGGTAATCCCAAGATGCCCTCCCTAGATCTACACCTTATTTTATCTACTATTGTAGTAACATTATAATGAGCTATACTTGTGGAAACTTCAATAGCCAAATGAATGAAAACACAATTTTCCCACAAAAACACTTTTTTCTTGAATATAAATAGAAGGCAACGTTTCAACGACTAAATCATCATGCTCATTCGATAATAAATGTTGTGTTTTCATTCATTTGGTGAGTATAATATATTTATAAAGTTTAACGATAGTTTTTGGCAGATTTAAGGGATAATCACATATAGTATGACGCTTACAGAAACATTAAGCTAAGATTTATTGAAAAAAAAAAACACTTTTTTTGGTGGTCTAGCTTAAAAAAAAAAAGTTCACGAATCTCCAAATTGTTACATATAACGTTACTGTTTCTATTTTTCTCGTAGATGATCGACCAATCAGCTCACTGGAAGTGCAATGAGACCATTACTTATGTAAAATTCACGGTTGTACTAATTAACTTTGTTTATCTTTCCTTACTCATGTTGTAACGAATCCAGGTCAGTCTTGTCGGAGATCAATATTTATTAAATCAATATTATAAATTTATTTGGAAATAACGTCAATATTTGTATAGTGGATATTTAGTGTGTTAAAATATCTAGTGATGATACATTTGTGAGTCAATAGATATTTAATTAGTTCACAATTTAATTGATCATAAAATAATTTAGCCTTGGGAGAAATCACCCCCTCCCCCTCAGTGAAATCTCGATATATTTTTGTCCCGGGTATTGACAGATAACGTGTATACAGTAATAAAGTTCGACTATAGTCAAGTATAGCCAAACAGATTGTTCACAAAGCCTACGTTACCCGTATGGCCAAACAGTATGTGTCACGTATCTTACGTTACACGTTGGCCAAACAGATTGTTCACGTAGCTTACGTTATACGTTGGCCAAACAGATTGTTCAAGTATCTTACGTTACACGTGTAGCAAAACAGATTGTTCACGTATCTTACGTTACACGTTGGCCAAACAGATTGTTCACGTAGCCTATGACGAAACAAATTGTTCACGTATCTTACGTTACACGTATAGCAAAACAGATTGTTCACGTATCTTAAATTACACGTTGGCCAAACAGATTGTTCACGTAGCCTATGACGAAACAAATTGTTCACGTATCTTACGTTACACGTATAGCAAAAGAGATTGTTCACGTATCTTACGTTACACGTTGGTCAAACAGATTGTTCACGTAGCCTATGACGAAACAAACTGTTCACGTATCTTACGTTACACGTATAGCAAAACAGATCGTTCACGTATCTTACGTTACACGTTGGCCAAACAGATTGTTCACGTAGCCTATGACGAAACAAATTGTTCACGTATCTTACGTTACACGTATAGCAAAACAGATTGTTTACGTATCTTACGTTACACGTTGGCCAAACAGATTGTTGACGTAGCCTATGACGAAACAAATTTTGTTCACGTATCTTACGTTACACGTATAGCAAAACAGATTGTTCACGTATCTTACATTACACGTTGGCCAAACAGATTGTTCACGTAGCCTATGACGAAACAAATTGTTCACGTATCTTACGTTACACGTATAGCAAAACAGATTGTTCACGTATCTTACGTTACACGTTGGCCAAACAGATTGTTCACGTAGCCTATGACGAAACAAATTGTTACACGTATAGCAAAACAGATTGTTCACGTATCTTACGTTACACGTTGGCCAAACAGATTGTTCACGTAGCCTATGACGAAACAAATTGTTCACGTATCTTACGTTACACGTATAGCAAAACAGATTGTTCACGTATCTTACATTACACGTTGGCCAAACAGTTTGTTCACGTATGACGAAACAGATTGTTCACGTGGCTTACGTTACACGTATAGAGTATCTTCACGTATCTTACATTACACGTTGGCCAAACAGATTGTTCACGTATGACGAAACAGATTGTTCACGTGGCTTACGTTACACGTATGGAGTATCTTCACGTATCTTACATTACACGTTGGCCAAACAGTTTGTTCACGTATGACGATACAGATTGTTCACGTGGCTTACGTTACACGTATGGAGTATCTTCACGTATCTTACATTACACGTTGGCCAAACAGTTTGTTCACGTATGACGAAACAGATTGTTCACGTGGCTTACGTTACACGTATGGAGTATCTTCACGTATCTTACATTACACGTTGGCCAAACAGTTTGTTCACGTATGACGATACAGATTGTTCACGTGGCTTACGTTACACGTATAGAGTATCTTCACGTATCTTACATTACACGTTGGCCAAACAGTTTGTTCACGTATGACGAAACAGATTGTTCACGTGGCTTACGTTACACGTATAGAGTATCTTCACGTATCTTACATTACACGTTGGCCAAACAGATTGTTCACGTATGACGAAACAGATTGTTCACGTGGCTTACGTTACACGTATAGAGTATCTTCACGTATCTTACATTACACGTTGGCCAAACAGATTGTTCACGTATGACGAAACAGATTGTTCACGTGGCTTACGTTACACTTTGGCCAAACAGATTGTTAACGTATACATTTTAGAAACGCATACAAGCTACCACGCATTGTCTCTCCATGATCGGTAATTAGAAGCATCTAAGTCAATACTGTGTACGTGTAGGTAAAAGCGACTTCTTTATGTAATTACATTGCCCCAGCCGCTGCACGCTTTACTGTATCACAAGATGTTTGAGGATTTTATACTCTAATCTTTTAATATGTAACGAAAAATGAAATTGATGTATGTAACCTAAGACGACACAAATCACTGTGTAGATTTAGCTAGAGTATTCCCACGACGGTTCTCAGTGTAAAGAAGCCGCTGAGGATAGATGTCGGGCAGGAGGAAGTTTGTGTGTCAGCTTGAATATAGCATTAGAATTCAAAGGGAGAATTATTTAGATAATCATTGTGAGTACCGGTGTGGCAATCCTTAGCTGGATCTTCACGTAGTCTTTAATTAGATACCTTTCTTTCATATTACCTTCAGACCACTCTTGATCAACTCTTGTTCTCTTTCGACGCGATTAGTGTATTCGAAATCTGTGAGAGGGCCTTCATATTGCACTCTGTTGTTGCTTCTTTTTGTAATGCAATGATTTCACCTTTAAACAACAGGAAAAAAACAACAACATAGGATAAAAACCTTTAAATTGAACCACAATATTCAGCCAAGAATGTTGGAACAATGTTTTTTTATTTGTGTTATGCTTGATTCAATATGTTAACAAATAATTCAAAACAAAATTATTACATTAGGATTCACTGAAAATTTCAAGTATTTTTACAAACAATCGAATTACACCTCAAAAATATTTAATTTGCATTTAGCAAGTAAGCCTATAGTTAAATTTAATTTTCACAGTTGTTTGTACATTTAATTCTAAACGGGCGTGTGATGTTTTCAGTGTCACCTGTATTATAAAAGTTGTATTACTCAATATGTTACGAGTAGGCTGAAAGAGATTGATCCTAATTCCGTGTACATCCGTCCTCTGTAAAGTTTGATAGTCATGTTTTTCCATTAGTTACAGTTATGGTTTTTAATGTTTTGCCATATGTATGCGACTACACTCTACATTACACTTAGTGCTAGTGTATGTATCATTGTATCATTGTTACCAACCATTCATATTCATTTTACTTATAAAACCCATTTCACACCGTCCTCACATTACTTTGTGTTTTGCGGGAATTTAATTTCGCACTTCACATAAAAAACACTTTCTGTTAAATGTATGAAAGAGACGAGTTTGTTATAATGGTATAGTTATGGACATGTCACCGATCATATTCATAAATGGAACAATTTGTTTTTAAAATAATTATTTAGTTTTAGACAACAAAATTATGTAAATATTATTTGTAGATATATAAAACGTAACAATTATTTCGAGTTATAAACAAGAAGAAAAAAACACTAATTAGTATGGACTCGAACGACACTTATGAGGCTGTGTTGACATCATGATGAAGTAACCCGTCTAATCTGACATCTGAACCATTCACCCTTCCACCACAACATTCATAACTCAAGTACATAAATTATTCCTCGCGTAATCTGCTAGTCTCTGGCTGTCATAACCTAGTTTAGTTGTACTTACTTCCATATCTACGAAAAATGTAACGACCAATACATTGTTCTGCAATCATACATTGGAAACCATCAATAGAACCACACGTGAGTGATGAACATGGTGGATGTTTAGCGTACAATGAGTAAACTTAAATCATAAAAAAAGTCAATTTGATTAATTATTCTTTAAATTGTTTATTTAATTGTCATTTACTGTATGCATATTCTCATGAATTGTTCAACGTGAACAATATTGCAAACAATAAAAACATACAATAATATTTCAAGTGAAAAATAATATACGACCTAGACTGGGAATCGAAAACAGGACCTATGGCTTTACGCGCCAATGCTCTACCAACTGAGCTATCCTAGTCGCTTCCCAGTACAGGGCGTAGACTTCTCACTTGACTTTAGTTGCTGCAATTTTGAGTTTCCAATTAATTACCTCGCATATGCGACATTGAAATTAATGTTTACTCATTTTTCAGCCCTTACGCATGTATTTATAGATTTTTCGCATATGCAAGGTAATTAATTGGAAACTCAAAATTGCAGCAACTAAAGTCAAGTGAGAAGTCTACGCCCTGTACTGGGAAGCGACTAGGATAGCTCAGTTGGTAGAGCATTGGCGCGTAAAGCCAAAGGTCCTGGGTTCGATTCCCAGTCTAGGTCGTATATTTTTCACTTGAAATATTATTGTAAATTCAATATTTGCTAGTAAAAACGTATAAGCGGAAGAATCAAATAATTAAAAATCGATAAAAACATATTTAAAAACCTGGTTAGTCTGTGTCTGGGGTAGTCTACGGATTGATTACGGTCTAGACGTGTACAATGATCAACCGTAGATGATAACTTACGTTACGCTAGTGGCCAAACGGATTGTTTACAAAGTTATTCGTGAAACGCCAACTACCTACCGGAAAATTCATCACCGGATAAATCCAACTACAATTTGAGATATGAACTATCTCATCCTTTGACGTTTTTGGAGTTATGAAATTATAATTAGGGTCACGCTTCCTCTTTTGTTCACATACATAATACAGTCAAATAGTATTTTATAGAAATTATTCCCATTTCATAATAATTTTAATTTGTCCACACAGGCGTAAACGTACTCATTAATTATGAACATTTGTACAAATGCCTTAACAAATTTTAACTTTTATTTTTCCTACGGCTGTTTAAACAGTTTCATTTTACATAATTTTACCTATGCATTAGCTTGTTTACTGTTTGTTATTTATTAACACTTTGAATTATTTATTTCATCCAAAACAACAGTAAATCTATCGTTGTATGTCAACTCATTAATATTGAACTCACAGCATTTAGGTTTTAGGAGAAGGTTATTTCCAAATATAAAGAAGTTGCGAAACCTATGGAAAATGTGTATACAGAGTGTATAGACAAAGATGTAGTATACTTTCGAATTGTGTATACATCAAGTCTAAAACAATCGCGAATAACATATAGTCAAATACGGCTTCGAAATTCCTCTAAAACTCCTGAAAGAGATAAGATTCAGAGTTCAGAATTGGTATAAGCAATTGTTATTTTTACAATTTTACCAAACACATAGAATTTATTTTTATAATTTTCAAAATGGCGGCAGTTTTAAATTTTTTATCGCCAAATATAAAAAAAAAACCATTAACGGATACCATTTTGAAATATACAAAAAAAAAAAAATTATTATTATACATTCTTCGGACATTTGCCATCATTTGTGTGTTAAAAATCAAAACACAACGTTTCGGGAATAAGAATCAATTCCCGTTATCAAGTGACTAAAAACTAAAGAAAAGTGAAACTAGAAACTAAGCCTATGTAAGAAGTTTCTTTACTAAGCCTATTTCATGTTTCTTTAGTTTTTAGTCACTTGATAACGGGAGTTGATTCTTATTCCCGAAACGTCGTGTTTTGATTTTTAACACACAAATGATGGCAAATGTCCGAAGAATGTATAACAATAATATTGAACTTCCATTATTAACAAATAACTTCAGCGTTACAGCGAATACAATAAAATATCCACTTTGTTTGGTACTCTTGTAAAACGTAGCATAAAAAATGCTTATACAAAATCTGAACTCAATAACTTATTTATATCTTTAACATTTTTTTTTCAGCATACATATTTAAAATACCCAAGATGTGTCTAAAATATGCTAACATAACAAAATTATTCGGTCCACGAGTTGGAGCTGTTAAGATACATAATTCCAAAAAAAAACAGATTTTGAACTCAGAAACAGATAAATCTGAAAAACCCTCAAAAAATAATATCTACAAAATTAAAAATTAAACTTTTTTAAACTAACCTCAACCATTTTAAAACTTTCACTGCAGATTTATTCTGTTAATCAACTACAACAATGATTTATACAGTTGCAATAAAAATCACTATTTTTAAAACGTAACCAAACAAACGAAAGAAAGGAATCTAATATGTTTTAAGCTTATCTTATTGTTACTAACATTTTATCGACGGTAAACTAATTTTCCATGACCCACAGTTGGTTTAGAGAATACTTTATTAACTATCTAGGCCTTACATTCCGGCCATTTAAAATAACAATGTTACCACAACTAAATAACGTTGCAATACGTTCAGGTAATCCACTAACCCTATGTTTAAATACAAGTTAATGAATCCTATTGTTTGAAATTGTATTTCTTATACGGAGAAGGAGCTCTTTAGTTGATATTACAGATGATATTACTCGGATATATTTTTACGAATTTAAAAAATAAATACTATTCCACGTTTTCTTTATTTTAACAGCTAAAATTCATCGTTAAAGAAGCTAGTTGTATATAAAGTTTTATGGGTGTTTTACAATAGAAACCGTAACAATGGGACTCATGTGTCTTAATACAAGATAAAGAGGCGAGCCCAGTTTCAAATGAGAAGGTCGAAAATCAATTGTAATTGTGCTTTAAACTAATTTTTATTTATGGGCTTAAAAACGTATACTTCCATGACGTCAAATATAATAGCATGCAGCAGTGTAATACATTTTCGTAAAACAGTAATATATTGGTTATTGGAGATCCATAATAATGATGAGCTGAGAAAATAGTAACGATTTTGGTTCGTTACAGTTAATTTAGAATTAGACAAATTAGTAAATTTATATTAACTTTGTAGTAAAATTATATTATTTATATTTTTTTAGAAGAATATAAAATTCGATGGGATGTTCTAAATAGTATAAAATTATGTGTTTTAGTAGTTGTTATGTGAATTATTGAACTATGATTGTTTATCTACGGAAATATATTGTTTGTATATACATTTTAAATTAGTATTACTTCTTCTTCATACAGTCACAGTAAATGTTAAGTCTACATATTAGGTAGAAGATAATTTTTAAACCCTCCTAATGGCTGTCGATTCAAGTTAGTAGAAATGTACTTTATTCAACATATAGCCGACTAAAAATCGATCTATTAGTTAGATAAAGCTAATATTCCACTTTAATATTTATGTAACCAAAAATCTATAGAATGTAATAAATTGCTAAAATTTGTGTATCTCGCCGATGCGCAAAACACTTCATTTTTGTTTATTTTGTAAAAGTCCATATTTATGACCTATAAACTCTACATTAACACTATTGTATAGTATTTTTCTTCCTCTTTTATTCTATGTCTTACACATTATCGTTTCTCATATTTTGCCATGTACAGACATTCTATTAGAATTTAAACTGAAAGTGGCGCTTCAACAACTATTGTGGATAATATTACTATTTAAAAAAAGTATACAAAATGCACAAAATTGGCCTCTATTATGCTAAATTGTACATGCTAGTTTTACAGTTGATATTAGAGGTGTACTGGACCAGTCATAACTTAAAGGAGAAAAATAATTGAGAATCAAAAATAAATTTTACAATTGTTTCATTTTTTTTTGGAATAAAGTAAACAAATTATATTTATTATAAATGTATAGCCTCGTTGAGAAGTGTTAAAAGTTTGTTATTATTGTTAACATATAAATCATTTTTCTATCAACGTATTTGAGATGTGTGTGTATGTTTCAGAGCTTTTTCATTCCATCTCAAATTTATATCCACGTGTAATACGGCAGAACGTGTTATACTCTACATTGGAACAGTATTTTATACGTCACTGAGTTATTGCTGAATATATGCCATGCACTATGTTTTAACATTTTTGCTTAGGATATTGTGTGACTTTCAAATATTGTTTATCATATAATTCAGTATGTTACTGATCTTAATATTGGTGAATTACATTATTCCCATTGTTTTAAAGAAGTTAAAACTCTATTTCATCATTGTCAAGGAAGGAAATAGTCAAATTATGATCGCTTGAACTGGAATACTTTAATAGCATCTTTGGCGGAAGAGAACAAGAGTTAGTTAATATTAGAACTCAGAGAATATTAGAGAAAGATGAACGAGAGGGACCTAACTCAAGTATGCATGAAAGAAGATGGTAGATCCAGCTAGGATCTCTCGGAATTACCAAGCTTGTACTGATTGAGGGTTCAGTATAATACTTATCTTACCGTTGATCAAGTACTAATAAGAGACGATTGTATTAGTTTGACTATTTAATATTCATGGACACAGATCTTTAATATGCTTTGATGACCACTAGGCCTTCGAATGACTTTTTAATTTCAATACTTTTAAAAAACAATATCAAAAACCAATATCATAACATCACTTGATTATGTAGCTATTTAAAAAAAGATAAGATATCGTCTTCGTATGTCACAATGCCAGGCTTTGTCTTTAGAACAAAACTGAACCTTCTGACTCCATAAGCTTGATTCGACAACAAAATATATCTATGTATTTGTTAACTGTTAAAAATATTTACATGTTCTATCTAAATCAAATTCAGTGCAAAGATTATTGATCCAAATATCTATGTGAAGTTTGTAAGCCAGGAAATTTAATGGTTTTAGGTTTCGAAAATATATGTTTCAGAAATATTTGCTGAAAATAAAATGTTTAAAATTTGTCGGTTTTCCTATCTTCACATTGTCCAATTTGTAAATATGACGTATTTATTGTGACTTTATAATTATGATATAGTTTGTGTTATCTGTTAATTTTAAAATAACTAAATGTTTGTAATATTGTATCATACTTTAAGCATATTATTGTTGAATTACTATATAAATATGTGACGCAGCTCGCGGCAAAACAATTCTAGAAATTGTGGTAAATTTTGGAACAGCTGATTCCTTTGTTGATTTTTGTTACGTTACGCTAATTATTATTAATTTGTATTTGAGGTTAGTATACGCTAAAACATTTCTTACAACCCAAGAATAAGTACAACGTTAATTACGTTCATTCGGCGTAAGTTATTCGGATCATCCAAGTTTAGCAATAACTGTTATTAATATTCAAGAACATGTTCACAAGCAGCGGCCAAGTAAAGCTGTAAAGTTATGATATATCAGTCGAACAGGTAGTGTTTTAACAGCGGAAAGTTTGTACTGTCTGTCCAACCAGACGAATGAAAACCACGGTAGACTTGTTCAGCAAGTCGTATACTCTGCGAAACGCAGCCTCCCCCGTATAAATTTGGGGGAAAAAAATCAGTGACACGTCTTTGAGAAGAACGTTTAAGAATATCGGTGGATTTGAGTATAAAATTGAAACTGATTGACCTTAAAATGACCGGAATAAACAGACTAAAATTGTTTATTATACCTTTATGTTAGTAATGACATGCAAAAACCCTGTCTTCCTATTTAAAGTGTAGTTTACATATTAAAGTTACATTCATTTAAACGGTTTCATCAGCAATTAGACAAAATGTTTTCTTGAATTTCAACGTCCTGATATGGTCGTAGAGAAGCCACAAAAAGCACGCAACACCAACGAGAAGCACATTGGGTCAGTATTTCTCATATATTTAAGCTTGTTATGGCGCAGACGACGTCAATAAAGTATTGTCATACATAATTACATGTTTCTCTAACACTGTTTTAAAAAACTTACACTTCCCTCTGAAGGTCTCATTTTAGTGAATACTATCGTGAAATATCCAGCTGGATTGCCTTTTCCACGTAGTCTGTGGTTAGATCTCTCTCTTTCATCTTTCCCATCAGGTCTCTCTTGAGTACCTCTTGTTCTTTCCCGTCGATGACGTCATTAAAAGTATTCAAGAGCTAGGAGGTGTTTATTTTATATTCTCATCTTCCTTTTTTTACTAGTTAAAGAAGAAAAGTTTTTTGGCTTTAAACATTTGAACATTACATTATAGACATTACTTCTATTATATTGTTTGAGTAAGTTGAGTAAGTACTATAATGGCGTCTATCTACTTACTTAAGTTCTACAATTATATCAAGGAGTATTTAAGAGAGAAAGAGAACACATTTACGTGGAAGTACTATCATCGTCCTCTAATTTTATAATTAATAAATAATTCACTACTCTATCTTATTTCTTCATATCTTGATAATTTGAAGTATTAACCTGAATATCATTAAGCAACCTTTTAAAAGCTTGAAGAAGAAAACATAAAACTAAACAACCATGAAAAACCCTCTAGTATGACTGGTAGAATGGGGGGGGGGGTTGGAGGTTAATAACGTTAATCCATTTGCTGTATATACAAGAGCTTAGTAGAGCAGGTGGCTGTGCGTTGCAACGTGTAAAAATATTGGGGAGTAAACAAATGGCTAATCCTTAAACCTAATTTTTATATTCGCTTAATTATTTATATTTTACAACATATAACCATTTTATATTAATTTATGAATTTTATCTAACATGTTTTAAATGTTTATTGTTCATTGAAAATTAGCAAATATGTTTACATTCGGAAAAATCATACATCTGAACTGACAAGGTAAGAGTGAGAAGTTTTTTTGTTTAATCTAACCTAACCTAACCTAATCTAAACTAACCTAACCTAAACTACGGGCAATATTCGCCTAATTAATAATCTTTTATGAATTATAACCAATTTATATTATTTTTATAAATATTATCTAACGTGTTTAAATGTTTATAGTTCATTGAAAATTAGTAAATTTGTTTATATAAGAAAAACCACAAATCTGAACCAACAGGGAAATAATGAGAAGTTTTTTTTTTTTTTTTTTTTTTTTTTTTTTTTTTTTTTTTTTTTTTTTTTTTTTTACAAAACACCCTAACCTATGTGTTACATTTGGTTACTTATTCATATTTCATAACGAATAATAATTTTATATTTTATATCTCATCTTGATATTGTACGATCCAGACTCTATTACAGTATTCAAGGGATAAAAGTTTTATTTTATGTTCTATTTTCCTTTTTTGTAAGACGAAGATGACCGTACGTTTTCATTTTAAAACAAAAGAAAAAATATTTCTTTTAAAATCAGTTTAAATTATAATTTATTACATTATTATTTACATTTATTTTAACATTTTAAATAAATGTTACTATTAATAAATGTTAAACATTATTATTAATGTAAAAATATATAGGAATAATACAATTTTAAATTAACATGCAAAAAGAGAGAGATTTTATTATTATTTTAAAATAGAAATTATTCGGGAACTTAACTTAAAGTTTTAAAGTCTCGACATGTATGACTTCATCTTCAAATTTTATTTCAGATAATGATATGAATTGTGAATTCTATGAAATGAAAGTACTGTTGTGCAATTACAATTTCATATATTTTAAAATATATGTTCTACAAATACAAAAACAAAATTATATGGACTAAATTTTGATCAAAAGAAAATTAAAATTAACTATTTTCTTTTACTTACATCTTTTAAGGCGATGGTGAAAGAAATATATGTTTGCCTTTAAACAACAAGATAAAATCAAATATAGACAAACAATTATTTTACCAAATAATTGTCTTAATATTTTCTTTCGATAAATAAGTTATGTTCTGAAAATTAACCATACTATTATCCTTTATAACATGATAAACTTAATTAAATATTTAACAGAATTACTTCAAATAAGACTTCCTTGCAAAGAAGCAGGATGGAAAGAAGACTTTACCTTCAAATTAACACATTTATTGCTCAAGCATACTTACACCAGTGTTGCAAGAAGTGTAATGGGGCTTGCAGTGAAGCTATATCCATGTATGAACTGAACATAAAGATAACTCCATTTTTGTGAACTTGTATTGTTCAACTCTGCAATGCGCCAACTATACGCAGTACTTTCTTTGTTTCACTTAATTGCATACAAATGTTCAGTGTCACTAATTTTAAAAAGCTTAATCAAATTGTGTATTCATATCAGTAATGAAGTTTCTGGGTTGTGTCTGGGGGTTAAAAGCATCTGCTGAGGTGTAATTTGTTTACCCTTTGTGTTTACACTCTGCTCTATGAATTTGTTTACTTCATTATGTTTACTAAAGATAACAATGTATGAAACTGAACATTTTAAGTTAATTTTGTAGTTGTTCTAATTATTTTAAAGGGTTTATTTTTTTCAATAAATTGTATTGTTTAAAATGTATTGTTAAATTCTTGGCGTAACGACAAAATGTACTGTACTGCAAAAAAGAAAAACAAATCGATAATCGCCACCGTGGTACTTACCCGGTCTCATCAACATAATACAAGCAGTAGATCAATCGAACTTAACTCGTACAGTAAGCTTGCTTAGGGTCTCTTAGATGTGTATGTTCTAAAAGTATAACTTCGGACCTAGAAGATATATTATGTGAAGGAGCCTTCCCATTCGCTAAGGTAACTCGGCTTAGCCAAATCTATACGAATAATATATTTTCTCGGGAGAACAGGTTTCGAAATTACATTTTTGACAATATCGTGGCTAGTTTTTGTCGTACAATGGTGGGGTTTACTACCCATTACATGGAGAATTCAAACTGGCAAATTTTTATCTAATTTACTGTTATATTTTGAATAACACACGCGATATGAACAAACAAGTGTTTAAATGTTCGCTATTTCTAAATAATACGTAATACAGCATTTAAGCACATGTACAATAAATAGGTATCGATATATATATATATATATATATATATATATATATATATATATATATATATATCTGGCAATGTGTTAAATAAGGCTTTTTTTACAATATCTGGTCATTATAAAAATTGATTAAATTTGGTAGGCGAAGTAGGAAATCAAGCATATTTTCTACTTTGTCTAGGCATTCTATAGAATGGCCGCTGCAGTTCGGGTAGAGTTTGGAAAACCGGGTTTTTTCATCACTTACAAGCTAGTTTAGGATGGGTTTACTTACTTCAATAAATATTTAGTACACACACATCCATATTTATCCAATTTATATGTTAGATATTTTAAATAAATGATTTTCTGAGCAAATCTCTTCATTTAATACTTTGACTGAAGAACCGTAGGCATGTTACAAAATGTTTAGGCATTGTGTATAATGTATCTGTTGTTGTGTAGAAAGAGTCAGTAAAGATCTAACGAAATTACTTTATTTCATACTTAAACAACATTCAATAGCAAATGTATAATATGGCTAGGTATTTTATAGAAAGTCTGGATTTTATATCCACACTCTCACCCCCCCCCCCCCATACAACACACATATATTTCGGTATGTAAGAAAATATAAACCACAGACATACTCCTACACATGTGTATTGTTACATACAGTAAATATCGTCCAGTCACCAAGTCACATTAACATTAAAATATACAACATAATGCCATATTATTGTATAGTTAAACAAATCAACAATTTATAAATTTCGTAAAAGACTCCACTATAGTCCTCCATACCACATCTTAATATTTGTGGCAGCTATCGTTCTCAAGTATATAACGACCAGGACGACAGACGGACAGAACGTTGAAAATAACTTTTTCGATATCTTAAGGACAGGAAACTTAAATATCTAACATAAACAGAGGTCGAATATTTTCAATTACCTAACTTACCCTTTACTTCAAATACTTAAAAGGAGAAATGAAATGCAAGTTTATTTCGCTATATTGAACATAATTTTTGATAGAAATTCTAAAGTATCTATGAAATGAATTGAAAAAGTTGAAGATTATTAAACTTAAAAGTACATATTAAAACAATATAAAACAGATGCAATATAAAAGACGGTTTTGGCGTTCCTAGAATATATTTTAATTTGATAAAGGCTTCATATACCAATTTATATTATTTGTATTTTTATTATAATAACTTTTTTTTAATATTTATGTTCCATCTGCTTAAAAGAACTTTCTCACCATATCTGATAGAATCAGCCTTGAAGATATACGAATTTCGGAGAAAGGATTGTGAATGTTTTTGTTTTTTTTAGCAAACCTTAAGAAGAGGATCCAATGAATAAAAGATAGTGCACGTGGTGGTGTCGATGTACTTAGGCAGTGCAATGCAGGTGGGGCTGAGGGCTGATCTCTGACAATCCACCCCACTCCATCCCCAATCTCCACCATGAATATTGGAACAATACACCCCGTTTGTGTTATGCATAAGAAATTTATACCACAAACTTTACACGGCTAGTATGAACAGATGTAAATACAAATATTTTCTTTAGAATAATTAATGTTTTAAATTAATATTTTGTGAAGGGGGAAATATGTAAGATGTTCTTTTGTATACGTAAAATACGTTTTCACTGATATCAGGGAAATGAATATTCTGAGATTAATTTCGGTTATATTGGAAGACAGAAAACAAATCTTTATTTGTTCAATAAATAAAGAAAAAGTCAAGAGAAGGAATGGTGGAAGGCAAGAGTAAAGGGACTAACACATTAAACTTATAGATGGAGTTCTTTGTTTAAATTTTTGTTTCTGAAGAAAGAATGACATTATATATTAGGAATTTTTGATAAATAATCTAAATGGACAGTGTAAATATTCTTATAGTATGTGTACAATAATATATAAATATTCTTATAGTATGTGTACAATAATATGTAAATATTCTTATAGTATGTGTACAATAATATGTAAATATTCTTATAGTATGTGTACAATAATATGTAAATATTCTTATAGTATGTGTACAATAATATGTAAATATTCTTATAGTATGTGTACAATAATATGTAAATATTCTTATAGTATGTGTACAATAATATGTAAATATTCTTATAGTATGTGTACAATAATATATAAATATTCTTATAGTATGTGTACAATAATATGTAAATATTCTTATAGTATGTGTACAATAATATGTAAATATTCTTATAGTATGTGTACAATAATATGTAAATTTTCTTATAATATGTGTACAATAATATGTAAATATTCTTATAGTATGTGTATAATAATATGTAAATATTCTTATAGTATGTGTACAATAATATGTAAATATGCTGAACTAACAATTCCGGCGTATGGATTTTCTTTCCGTAATATAAAGATTTTTGTAATAAGCGCCAACAAAAATATTTAAAAAAAACAATTCTCTACCCTTTTTTTCTCACTTGGAATATTTGATTTGCATCACTCGTCTTTTTTCCAATTTCAAGTTTTACGTTGAAAAGTTAAATCTTGAATTTATTAACATATTTAGTTTCGCATGGTATCATAGATGTGTTTCTTTAATGCACATCATTACAATAAATTTTAATAAAACACGGAATTTTACCTTTTTGTTTTGTCATGGTTAATTTCTACAAATATATTATTAAGACTCTCATTTCTAAAAAGCAAATTCATATGTTTAGAAATAAATACCGGATTACTCAGATTAATTTAAAACTTTTTACAGTTGTGGTTACGTTATTTGCTATCCAATCTTGGAGATAAATATTTTATTCTTTGCATTATACATAAATGGGATTTATTAAAACATCATCTATTTATTATTTTCGTTCGTATTTATTAGTGAAATAACAAGTTTTCTCATTGTTGATTAATTTCACAGGAATCTAGTAGGTGGTAAACTTGTAGTAGTTTACAAATAATTAATTGATTATTTTATTCCTTTATGACTTTACCTTTAGAAATACGCATCGCGATGACTCAGTGTTATTATGAATGTGAACGGAATTTATCAACCATGTTTAGAAAGTTTCGTATTCGCAACGGTTTCAGAGACGGACCGTGCGCGGTAGTCGCGTATAAAATCTTGTTAGTAGGTTTGAAACCGCCAAATCCGTTGGAGACATCAAGAGGTTAGGAAGATTTTCAATCGCAAGAAATAAAAATGCTGTTTTTGAAGTCTCAAATGAAAAACAACAATAAATACAGATAATTTAGCGTCAAGAAAATTGCATAGAAACTTTCCGGGGAGAAAATAGCGCGCACTACAAACACCGGTGTTAAAAATCCTAAAAAGTAAAAATTTGGTTTAATTTTAAGTTCTTTATTATTTACTGAAAAAACTTCTTAACAACACAATAGTACGTAATGACATAATATTATTGTTTAAATGAATACATTTTGACTGTTGTTATACAGAAAGCGTTTATATTGACTGCATAAGCAAATTACACGCACAGGCAATTGTTAATTAGTTTCTAGGTAGAGTAATCAGTTTGCTGTGTTTACATGCTCCAAGCATTACAACATTCGTTCCACAGTCACCATTACACCATTCAATACATATTCACCACCCTAACTTCTAATTATAAAATTTTTGTAAGCTTAAATATGTTTTCTGAGCTATTTTGTTAATTTTTATTTATAATTGTCTTAATAATTACCGGAGAACCTCGGGACACGTTTGTCATTTTTTGTTAAAATTACAAAATTATCATTTACAATATTATGTGAAATATATGAAGAGCAATACTAAAACAGAACATTATCTATGGAAAATAATTTTAAAAAATATAAAAACTTTGTCAGTTAGAATACACACCAATCTTATTTATAATATTATTGATCTTGACAAAATTACGATTTTATTAAAATAAAGAAAATATGTCATTTAACTTTTTAATCGGACGATAAAAATCTTCTAATTTTATTAAAATTTAACAAAATCCTTTCGTTCATTTTGAGAAATTTAGAATTTTGTTATAAAGATTCCATTTTAGATGAGATGGCAACCCATACGTTTTATTTGGGTTCTTAGATGCAACGAAATTGAGTGAAAATGAATTAAAATCATTGTTGCTGACTTAAAAAATAAACCTGAAAATTTTCATTAATAAAACACTATCCAAGATGTGGTTAAAATTTGAACAAAGTAGAATGGTACTATTTTAAGACATTAATAAATTTATTACAGCCACTTTTTGTTTTTGTTTTTTTGCTGTTAAATCAGGAACTAGTGTTATATGAGAGATAGCAACAATTACGTTACGTTTGGACCTTAAGATGCTAAAATTGAACAAATTTTTATTAAAATGATTTAGTCCATTTTAAGAAAAAAAAATTATGTTTATTTTTATTATTGCAGTTTACGTCAATTATAATTATATAAAACAAAATTTTAACTTGAGAATAACCAAAATATTGTTTACGTAATAAGTTCGATTAAAATCGATTCGCCTGTTTGGGATATAAATCACATAAAAATAGAGAGACAACATTTCTAAAATCACTTTTTTGAGCTCAAGGGGTCTCACAATAGATCTGCAAAAAACTAGAGATCATATTTTCATAGGATCATTTACATTGATTCCTTGCCAATCTCTAGGGTCCCTACTGGAACTACAATTTGCTTGTGTAGTCTTGAATCAGACCCCTCTTGTTGATCATTTTGACTGCTTATCGTTATTTTCCTTCATTATCTATTTATTATCGAATTTTTATTTATTTTTATCATTATGCTCCATTTTTAAAAGGCGATCATGACCGAGAGGTTCTTTTGCCTTTAAATATCAAAGAAGAATCCGACCATCATAACAATGTAATAAAAAAAAGGTAAAGAAAGAATGATCACAGATATTTTATAAGAATTTGACAATAGAGTGAGAGAAGAATTGAATAAGAAGATTAAGAAAATAAATAATGCAAATGAAAAAATATAGGATATGAAAGAAAAAAATAAGGAGAATGTAATTAAAGAAAGGAGGGTGGAGATGGTAAATGAAGGATATAACGAAATCATACAAAAAAGAAAAAAAAATCTAAATATTGAAACAAGAAAAAATATACATAATAGAGAAGAAAAAGGAAAAAATAAATTAAGTACAAATAGGCTTACACAAAGTACAACTCGTTACAAATTGTAGAGTAGAAGGTGAATATATGAGAGCAGGAAAAGTAAATAATTAATTAATTTAAGATAAATATGTTAAGAAATGAACAACCACTGATTATATATGTAACCTCTGAAAATACGTTAGACCAGTTAATACTGAACTTTAATGGAAAATCAATAAACCCTAACGAATTTATAAACGATTAAAAATTATATTTGGGAATAACGAGAAAGAGGAAAAGGAAGTGAAGAATATATTAATTACACACAAAATGTCAAAAATGGTTTTTAGATAACACTTTTTATATTCAACTTGTTTATTTATTTTCGTGCAAAGGCGATAGTGTGTTAGTGATGTACAACATTGTTAAAAGTAAACCAAATACGTAATTAATTGATAGCGGAACGACTTCTTGTTCTGATTTATTTCTGTTTTCCATCAAACTTCGCGTGACACGCATAAACAGTGTTGCGTGACAATCTCCCTCTGTTAACTGTTCATTTTTAACAGTTTTCAGTTTCTTGTTGCTCATTTCCATGATAGCATCGGAATAATAAGACTATCAAAAAGTGACCCAGACTCTAAACCTAAAAGAAACGATAAATTAATGAGTTCGATAAAAATGAAAATGAGCAATGTATAACAATATTAAATTTTAAAGCTAAATTGTATTTCTCATATTTATTTAATATGGAGAGAGTACCGTAATTATTTAAAACAGATTCAACACTCACGGGCTCATTTTTAGTCGAAATACTTCGAGGATCCTTGCAGGGTCTGAACCTTTCTTGTTTGTAGTCTTCATTTAGATATCTTCTTTCATCTCTCTTATCAGATCTTTATTGACCAACTCTTGTCTTCTTCCGTAAAACTCCTAGAGTATTCGAAAGCTGGAGTGTTAACAAAATATTCTTAAAAATACAAGTAATGAATAAGTGAGTTCAGCAGCCATAATTATTAAAGTCTGTAAAATTGTTTATGTCGCTCAATTCTGGTCAGGTTTTTCTTCTTTATATTGTTATTTTAAGGTTTCTGTTAAACTTTCAGTATTTTTATATTGTGTTGTATGCTAATGTCACTTCTTAAACAAATATTATATATTTTCGTAATTTAATTTTATGATATCTTAGTTGTTTATTTTATCGCATAACTATTTTACTATTGCCTAACATTTTATTTATCTGTCAACGGCTGTAAATACAAATTTAAGATTAAACCTAACGAGTAAATACAGTTTAATTGCCGTAGTTCGGAAATCACTAAAGATGGCGACATTTCGTTGAAACGCGTTTGATGAATAAACGTATTATTTGTGAGAAATAGTGAAGTAAAACTAATTTATAATAACATATAATAATTGTGTTTGAATATAATAACAACAATAGTCAAGGTAAATCAAATTACGGCAGATAAAAAATGTCAGGATCAATGTTTCATATCGATAAAATGTTGTGTGTGATTTGGTCTTAATCAAACAATATATTAATTATAATATATTTTGTATGTATTCATGTAAATACACTTTTCTATCTCGATGGTATTCATGTTTATTTAATGCATTAGCATCTTAATAACTAGGTCCATGGAAAGATACAACTTGTTTTGTTTTTTTAATATTTCGGCAGCTTTGGGTAAGTATGATAATAAAGCGCTTTTATGCAAGTAATAAGAAGCTGGCGCCTTAAACCGAGCGCTAAGAGCAATCTTCTGATTAGCGGCATTTAAAAAAACACTTAGGAATCTTCTTGGTCCCAACTGCTGTTTGTCATCGTTTGATAATTAAGCCGCATTCACAGTCTAAATACAATTCCAGTCTATCTTCAGAGTTTCAAAAAAAAAGTAAGGGATTATTCCCCTATTTTAATGTTTTCAACTCTGCTGTTTTAGGGTTTAATTCACTTTTAATTAAAACAAGTAAAATATTATAAACAAATGATATTATTTGCGTTAAGGAGTTTGTTTATTGGTGTAAAAATTTAATTACTATTTTTATATAAAAAGAGATATTGGTAATGAAAACAAGTTGAACGCCATCATTGTCCTGTCATACAATGCAATACAAGCCAATAACAGTTGAGTCTTTCAGAAATGTTATATTGTATTAGTTGATAATTGATGGGTCTTATTCAGTACTTTACAGTTGTGACACAGTTTTTTGAAACTCTCATTTGTGTATACAGGGTGTTACAAAAAGATTGGGCTGGCTATGCATTTTCATATTCTATGTTGTGATTCTAAGCTGAAAATGAAAAATTTTTTTTTTCAATTTCCACTGTGTTTAGCAGCTAGACGCCATTTTGTTGTTTTACAAAAACTCACCGTAACTATGGAAATAGATAAGATATCAAATTCAAATTTGGAATAAGCATTTTATATGTTACGATTTTAACCTTAATTCACATGCAAATTAACTGGCTACTAATTTAACAGTAGGCTATTTGAAATGGAAAAGAATCAGATAAAGAGGCCTGTAGTATTCACAAAACAAGATACTTTCAATGCAATGTACAGAAGTATTTTATTTGGCAATAACAAAGAATTATTAATGAAATTACTATAACACATTACTATAATAATGCACGTGAATTAGTTAATTTAGTTATTTCTTAACCGATTTTCTCAAAATATTATACTACATTTTCGATTTATTTTTGTATGTAGAATCTGATTCTGCATAGTTCGCTACAAAAATAACCAAATAAATTGTTAAATTTAAAAAAAAAATGATGGTTTTCGGCTAATTTTGGTTGTTGTAGACAACTACCAAGAAATGATGTTTTCAGTTTTTTGTAGATAACTCGGTTATCCCTTGACCTACTGAAACTACAAAAAAGCATTGTGTCTGTTGTTAAAAAATAAAAATATTTTGTCTCTTGTACATATTTTGTAAATTTAACGGTTTTAAAGATATTCCACGTTAAAAATTTGCAACGGCCACCATTTTGAAAATTATAAATTTTTATTTTTTTATTTGGTACACTTGTAAATCGTAACATACAAAATGCCTATACCAAATTTGAACTTGATATCTTATCTATTTCTAGAGTTACGGTGAGTTTTTGTAAAAAAAAACAAAATGGCGTCTAGCTGCTAAACAAAGTCGAAATTCAAAAAAAATTATTCGTCAATTTCAGCTTAGATTCACACATAGAATATGAAAATGCATAGCCAGCCCAACCTTTTGTAACACCCTGTATTACTACTATTTTACGCTTTCTATAGCTTTAGAACCACGGGCACTAGTGGGCTTAGAAGCTGTACACACATGACTGAGCCCGCTCGTTCCTTGTCTATTGTGAGGTTAGGATTCAAAATTTGTCATTTGTCATTGTACAAATGTACAGTTGGTACCATTAGAAAGAGAATTGAGATCTAAAATATTGTATCTAATTTAGTGTGTTATAAATAAACCTGTTTAAAATGGCCACCATTTGAGGTTTACAATTAATTTTTCTGAATTTTAATAGCGCAAAATATAGTATTCTATACCAAATTTAATATAGCTATCTTTGATGTCGGTATCGTGCTTGCATACAGAGGACAAAGATAACGGGTGAGTGACCTTGAAAAGTGAAGATCATATAAAAACGGACCTCGAAATTTCTTGCTATTACTAAATTTACTCTGTACTTCTGGGTAAAAAAAAAGTCTTTTCATTATCTATATTTTGTTCATTAGACGTTAAAATATAACTTCCATAAACTGTCAATCTGTAAGGTTGTAACAATGCTCTTTAATATAATATGGTTGTAATTTACAATTTAAATAGCCTACTACAAGACTAAAACAAATAAAATTATATTTTCATTCATTACGAATTCGAACAATTTAATCAACTGTAATGAGTTACACTTGTAGAAACTTCAATACCCAAATAAATTAAAACACAATTTTATATAAAAAAATACTTTATTTGTTCAAAATAAATACGAGAAAACTTTTCAATGACTAAGTCATCATACCCAGCTACTTACTACATCACACAAACCCTATTGAAACAGTTAACAATCAATACTGTTTGTGTGCATATAGCAACTGAGAATGTTGACATAGTCATTGTAACGTTGACTTCTATTTATATTGCACAAATAAAGTGATTTTTTTGTGGAAACTTGTGTTTTAATTCATTTGGTCGATCAATTTAGTTTAAAATGTATCCTAAAAATGTAACTAACATGTAAAATTCACTCCAGTGAATTTGATTTCTCTTGCATTAGTAATATGTTTTTGGAGAGCACCAATCAAAACTGGTTTAGCAAGAAGATAATATAGTCACTTTTGAGTGGATTAAAAGTGTTTTTATGCACGAAGCGTCATCTAAATATATTTTTGTACATGAAGAACACGTTATAGACGTGCCTTGGCGACAATGTATACGAGACCATTTTTGTTAGAGTGGAAATAACTCTAAATCGGTAAAATATAATTATTCGCTGATAAGTGGTAAAGCTCTGCGAATATTAATTAATTTTCGATGTTTTAATTTGTGTTAGAATTTCTTGAATTTTTGTGGTCTCTTGATATACATTTAGTTGAAATTACTCTTTTACCATCTCTACTTCTTTACTTTTCTCTTATATCCTTACAGTAAGATTCTCCTTAATTTAATCCTCAATTTTTAACATTTTCATTATTTTTTTCCTCTATCTTCTTACTCATTTTCCTCTCATTGCATTGTTAATATAATTTCTTTTTTCCGTGATCATTATTTTATTACATTTTTAATTCCTTATGAGGGAATTTTTCTTTATTGTTTAAAGGGAAGAACCTATCGGTTACCATCGCCTTATAAAAAAGGAACCCCAAGGACAAAGAATGAAGATCCCAAGCCCTTGAATAACCGAATACCGGCAATGTCCGTAAATAAAAAGAGTTGGTCAAGAGAGACCTGATAGGAAAGGTGAACAAAAGAGATCTATCACAAGATTACATGAAAGATGATGTAGATTCAGGTATAATATTTCTTAATTGAAACACCTTACTCAATATAATCAGCCTCAAAAGGTCACGTAAAATATAATTTTGGTGGATTTTGATGAAGTAGAATGAACATAATAAATTGCACTATCTTTGTCTGATGATTTACAATTAATTACGATTGCCACTAAGGAGATATTTCAATCAATATTTTATTTAAATATAAGTACGTGGGACATAAGGAAAAAAACGTGTCTTAGAAATGTAACAATGGCCGAAAAAAGTGAAGCATTGTGAGAAAGAAATTTGTTTTGGGGAACCTAAATGAATTTTATAAATATTTGTTCAAGTGATTTGACTCAAGTTAAATTTTTTGCGACATAAAACTGTCGCAAATATAGAGATAAAAATTAGATTTACAAAAGTTGAGGGCTATAAATACTTCGGTACTTTAAAACCTGTTTAAATTAAAATCATCTGGTTTCCTAAATTGTCTTATATAAATATAATAGAGTTAGTCTGAAGTTTCTTAGATTTTTGTAATCTGTGGATTGAACGGGTCGTCTCGAACGGGATCAATAATGAGAACATAAAACGGAAACAGAGTCCAATATGGCAACTATAAATTTTCTGAACAATAACCCTCAGTTCTGGCAACAATGGTCAGAAGGCTATACGTCAAAAGAGAATATGAAGTGGAATTGATTAGATTTCAATGATAGCCTTCTCTCATAAGTAGACGAGGGAGGAAAAATCGTAAAACCTGGACTGTGCCCAAAACATTGGGGTGATTCTTAGTAGAAAACAGAATCCGTCTATACAGAGATACCACTTTGTAGCACGTGTATATAATTACACTTATAGTTGTGCTATAAATACTGTAGTCGTTAAAATAATAATAACTTTCTCTGTTATGCTGAAATAAAACATTGTAAGCGTGTGATATTAATGAAATTAATCCTACAACAAATAGTTTTAAATATCAAATAATTAATAACAGAACATAATCTTGTTTATATTTTATTTGGTAGATGTTCAATGAGAACTGTGGTGAATGTGAACAATCAGTATATTTTATTTATCGAATATAAAAAAATAAGGTTAGTTTGATACACAAAAGTTAAAATAGGAACATGGCCTACTATAGTGCTCTAATATATAAAAGCTTAAAATTCGAGAAGAAATAATATTGGTAACGTCAAAATGAGGACCTTTTTAAATATTTTTGTATCAATTTCATGTGTGTTATAACTTTTTGGAGATTTCAATTCTACATGTAATGGTACCAATGCAGTCTTTCTGCAATGACAAATAGCGATATTATTACCGATGGCAGCTGTACTTGGACTTAAATTATTGATCTCAGCGACCTCGAAAATTATGAATTCGACACTAATGTTGGTCGTTTAAGATTATTTTTACATTTCACTTCTTTCCACCCCCACTCTCAGGGGTGCTTTAGGTGTCTTACAACACAATATACTATTCTTGACTGTAAGTAATATGTGTGCAAAGTTTGGTTGAAATTTCTCCAGTAGTTTCAGAATTATATATATATATATATATATATATATATATATATATATATATATATACAATCATCCAATTTTACATATATGGATGATGACAGAGATATTTTCGCCATTAAACAACAATCAAACCTTAAGCATTATTTACTTTACTGTCTGTGTATTTTACCGCCTCAAGTAACTCTGTTGTCTTTACAATGTTGGCTAATCTAAAATTATTATAGAATTAGACGATGTGTGTCCATCAGAGAATAAACGTTATTCTAGAAAATGAAAGACAAACAGTTTGCCGACTTGGGAGCGCGGCCAGCTGTGCTTCTGTGCAACCTTTAATTAATTAGAGGCTAATAGCAACACACGCTCGGCCTGCTGCCCTTCATTGTCAACGAGTACAGTACCAGTACAGATTTTCCCTGTACACAATTATAGCAATTAAATAAACGTCATTATCGACGTAATATTAACTCCAAGTTTATTTTTATTTTTAATTAATTAACTGAAATGAAACGGGGTGATCGTATCGGTACAGGAACACAGAGCATTGTGGAGAAGGGGGTACAAATGTGAGCTTTTAAAAGAACTGCTTTTTATTTACAGGTAATATCTTATTGTTATGGAATTGTATTGTTCTTAAGCTTTCATAAAATTAAAGAAAATTTCAATTTAGAAAAAAGCAATCTCTTAAAACAACAATTCCATCGAAAGTGCAATAATTATTCATTTAACATCGACCTAATAATTTGAATATAACACATAACTACGAGTGTTAGTAAAGTGACAACATATTATAATATAAATGAGTAATGGAATATAAATTCTTCATTGATAAGAGAGGTTTGAAAAACCTGAGGAATCATGGCTGGATCTATCCTTCATTCATGAAGACATGGGTCACATTAGCCTCGTCCTATTCTCTTTTAACTCGGCGCAATGGAACTATTCCAGGGCTACCTATCTTTATTTTATACTATTTTTGTTCTTCTTTTAGTGTACATAGATAAAACCAAGTTCAGTTATAATTTTACGAGCTTCTTTGTCCTTCTGTCTGTATGTAAGTGGTAACCAATCTAGACAGATAAGACGATATATTATATATATTTCAAAATTTGCATTCATATTCATTGTGTTGTCCTACATATAGGAAAAAAATATATAAGGGTAACAAAACAAAAATTACATTTTTGTAGTTAAGCGGCCAAACTATCTAGTTGAAACATTTTTGAAATATTATGTGTTTGGTATCAAATAAAACTAGAAATTATTGTGATTATGAAAGTGCACATCTGACTATGAAAATAATATGTTGGAGCTAAGCAAAATATAAAGCGTCAGATATCATGCCCCACCTTCTAACTTGAAAATTGTTTTCCATAAAAATATGAAAAAGCAAAAAAATAAATTCAATAAGTTTTATTCAAATGTCATATACTTTGAATTATACTGGGACTTCATACATTTATCCCTAATTTTGTTAGATGATAGCGAAAATAAAAGTGTATACAAACAAAACTTCTAAAACGCTTAATTTTAAGTTTTTCTGATAAATTGTGCTTTTTTAATCGACAGACATAACTCCAGACTAAAATTTTCCAAAATGCCATTGTTTTCTTTCTCTGTAAACTTTGTAATAGTGTTGAGGGAAAATAATTCAGTTTGTAAAGGGTCTAAGTAGCACAACTGTACGATTAAAACTGTCTCAGAGCAAGTCTGTTTGATTAATCTATTTTGTAATAACTGCTGTTAAAGATTATTTTTAATTGCCTTCAATTATTCCTGAATAGAAAAATATTTTTAAGTCTGATTTTACCCACAAATTTGAATAATTCAATTTCATATTTCACAACAATTAGTAAAAAAATATAATGAACTAGTCCCAATATCTGAAAAACACGGCTACAAAGTCAAATTTATAAAAAGCGCTCACAAATTTTACAAACAAACGTCAGAGAGGCAAAGATAAATAAAAAAACTAAGTTAAAACAACAAAAATTGTGCTTAAAATAAATTTTTGTATCAGCTTCACATCGACAATTACATAGGGAATCACGTCTTCCCCTACAATCTATTGAATACTGACCGCAAGCCACGAGGACGTCCTCCGAAATGCAACAATGCCTTTCAGCGGTATTACAATACTTTGCAGGGGTACATTTGTCCCGCGCACTCGAAGATTGCTTACACTAAACCAGTTAAATAGTTGTAAGTTGTTTTATTCGATACAGGTCATGTTACAATACAAGTTACCAGTATTTTAGTTTACATAAATATTTACTATTACCAATGCACATTATGATTTGACTATGTTCAAAATACTTCTTGCTGTGAATGAACAATAAAGTATAGGATTGGTCAATTGATTGACAAATTCCATAATGTAAACGAGTTAACTGTAAATTTTTAAACTATTTATATGATAAGTTAATTTTACTACAGTTTTACATCTCTTATAAAATAAACAAACAGTTAACCCGTGCAAATATACAGTAGGCTTGGAGCGACGCGTACATCTTTAGCGTAAAGCATGCAACAAGGGGTAATGCCATGACCCGGGGAATTATTCATAGCTCTTGGATAGTACCAATAAAGTACTTTTTATATTAAATTTTCCGTTTTATTTAAGCATATAAAAACTAAAAAGATATTGGATAATAAGAACTGATATTTAACGTTATTAAAAAAAAACTGTATTTTAAACAATTATGTATGAAATATATCAGTAAATACATTCAATTTAATTTATCAGAAACCGTTAGACGGAATTCAGTTAAATTAATTTGTAATTGAATCTCTTGTAAACATATATAATATGTATAAATTATGAATTGTAAAGGCAAATAGTTTTTTATAGACCAATATTGATTTATTTTGAACCACATATGTTGCTTTATTAATACCACAAATATTAAATTACTAAAATTTTCTTTCTAGAGGCTAATACAGCACATTGTTATTAAGAATTATTAAAATATATCATTAAAGAAGATCCAATCAAAGTTGATTTATTCAACAAAATTGTAGATAAAATGTGAAATTGACTATATACAAATAAGTGTGATATGTATTTTGTCGAATTAAAAAAATCCTAATTTTTAAAGAGCAAATGAAGTTGCATACATATAATATGACTCCTATTTGTAAAATGAGATTTGGTTGCTTTACAACAGAATTTCCACCAATGAGTTTATAGATCGAATATTATAAATTTATTTAATTACAAAGTGTGGTAAAGTTATCATAATGTAAATTTTAATCTTACCACTTTGTTTTTAAAACTATGCAGATATTTTGTTTGAAAGGAAACAAAAGAAACTTTTTTTTTCTAGAAGATGTTCAATAATAAAAACAAATAATGACAGTCATCATGGTACTTAACCAACCTTGTCTTACAATATAATATAATTCCTGTTTTATACAACATTATACAAAATCTAAATAGTGTTTTCCTACATTTTCCCTACCCAGTGTTTAAACAAACTCACTGTCATTGCCTTCAACTGAAATTCACTTTTAAATGAGTTTCGTAGTTGGCTCAAAGATAGCGCTAAAGGCTGGAATCGAAGGATTCAGACATTCCTGTATTTCCAATCACATATTTATTTATTTATTTCAAACAAGTTTACTGATGCAAACAATCAAATTATAATGAAATTTATTTATTTTTGTTTATTACCTGAACATTTTATTGTAATACAAGTAAATTGTTAAACGTCTTATGAAACAAATAATCAAAATATTAGTTACATTTTTATATAAGAATCGGGTAATATATTTTCTATCAAATAATTAAACACTGGAATCAAAACAAAAGTACCGGAAGTACAAAAACTCAAACGAAAGAACTATTTTCAAATCCGTTGTAACATCACAATATCACAAGCAGACTATTTTTAGTTTAAAATATAAATCTTGAACTTTAAAATTACAAGATAAAGCTGAACATTAGCTGGAAGTTGCGATCACAGTTAAAAAAACGTAATTTGTCATATATTTTCAAAATGAGACTTTTTTAGCTTAAAAGGTAACTGAGTCATCAACAACAAAAAAGGAAAAATTGATTATTGTCTACAACACCCAAGATAGCCTAAAACAAAATAGTTTGTATGAATACTGCAAGCCATTACAACTTTCCAAATTAAAATAACACAAAACGAGTGTTTTCACACATAAAATACTAAGCATAATTTTGTTTAGAAATTTTTTTCTGAATCCAACGATGTCTGTTTAAAAGAAAGGGAATAACAAATAACAGTGTAGTGCCATCAAAAATATGACATGTTTGATACCAATCCGTAAGCATTATGGCATTGTTACTACAACAGCAGCAGCTGACTATGTATAATAATAATAGGTGGTTTGATGTTTTATAAATAAAGCATTGTTGGAAAAATCAAAGCTAATAAAAAAGTCAACAAATTGACCCCGTGCTTTAAGTCTTCTTTAGTATAACAAGTAAGTTTATTAGGCATCACTGGAGATAATTATGTCATAACTACCAATTAATCAACTCAGAAATGACTGATATGCACCTCATGTATGGTCTTACACTTTGCAATACCATGGAAGCTGTACGACTGCATTAGGTACACTTTCTTATTATTTTGCATCTTGAATTAGGTCCGTTATTTTAAGTTTATTTTTATAATGTTTTGTTTCCATCTAGGCAGATTATTAGTGTCAGATAAAATATAATTTCAAGCTTCGTTAGTATTAACAATATAATATTTAATGCACAGTTACAACAATGTTTTATTTATTAAACATCAAATCAGCTGTTTAAACAGAACTGTTTTTGTTGATAAGTCAGTTATCCTTTAAGCTAGGGAAAGAATAAAAAACACATTTTGATTGTCGTTAAGAAAGAAATATATTCGTTTTCTTATAATTATTTTGTAAAATTAACCTATATCCAGATATTCGATGTTAACAATTTTAAATAGCAGCCATTTTGAATTGAGTAAAAAATGGGTTGAATATTTTTCTCAAATTTGGACTTCATAACACTAAGTACCATCAAAATTGCAACTCCATATAATTTATCGTTAAATTCTTAATTTTTAAAAATCAAAATATAAAATAAGGGGTAGATAAGAACTGAGGATTTTATGAAGTATGTTTGCATAAACTTTTTATGTCAGGAATAAACTGCTAAATTACTGTACTTTTTTAATCGCTCTGTATGTAAAGAGGAAGGATATTTGCACTCTTTGTGAAAATATTATAATGTATTATTGACATTCAGTTTTAACGCCAATGCTCAAGAGTTTCCTCCCCCCCCCCCTAATTATTGTCTAACTGTAGCGTTTACTTATGAATTTAACTTAGGTTAGGAATAATAAATACTTAATTTTTATGTTCGATAATATTAAAATTGCCTTAAAGTTTCGGTATTTAGTGGTCCTCTTTAGGTTTTAAAACTTTTAAATGTCGTTTATTTGAAAGATTGTGACGAATTCGATTTGCTACAATATTAGAACTAGATTTGAATTCAACTTATTGTTGAACTGTTGTGATTTGTTCTTGATTATTTATTATTATGAAGTTTAACAGAGTTTTATTCTTTACAGACATTTTTGATATACAGATGATACAACAATAGAGTAAATAATACCAACGGAACCCCCCTCCTCTAATTAAAAACAAAAATCTGTGCAATCTTTAATTAGAGGTATTAATAATACAGAGCGTCCTTGCAACATTTCTTAATGGAAATAAGTAAACCATCGTCGAATCAAATTTGTTACGTAATTGAAAGGTTCTGTTGAAGCTGGAATTTTAGTCTCTGAATTAAAAATAGTGAAAAACGTCTTCACGTATATACCGGCAGATGAAAGTAGGTTTTTGTCAGGATATTTGGAATTACAACCAAATCGTTTAAAATATTAAATAAAAGTATCAATGATGACAACGTATATCAACATTTTAACGTTTTCATATAATCAAAAGACCTGAGGAGATCCCCATAGAACAAAAGTGGACTGGAATTATTAAATGTGGTAAAGTAAAAACTTATTTTGTATAACTAATATTTTACTATATTATGATGTGGATGCCATATTATCATTCCATATTCAATTTTTACTACTGACGGGTGAATAATAAGTTCTTAATAATCTCAACATCTGTGTTAAAATTTTAGTTTCTAATAACAAATCATAAATATATATTTACAGAGCTGATAACATAATTTACATGAATTGTGTAAATTATTTAGAGTCGATATGCATACTAAGATCACGAAAATTCCCAATTTCTCACTATTAATTATGTAAATAAATAAGTGGAACTGTGATCCCCTGGTTAGTATTTTGAACTTAAATTTATACATATTTAAATACGGATATAACATCCATTAATAAATTTCTTTTATGGTTATTATATTATACAACCATGCTTAAGAACCAAACTGTATGGTAATTTTAAAATAGTTCTGTAAATAGGTGGATTTAGTAATAAATATATTATTTTATAACAATAATGTTTGTTATGAAAATACGAATTAAAAATATCCTAAATGTTTTAAATATACTAATAAAATATTGTCTCTAGGATGTGTAAAACATTATAAATTTTACACAAAACCGCGCACAATGAAGAGCTTTTTAAATTTTATCATTTAAGTTATAATGTAAAACAAACGGATGAAGACATTTTCGAAACAAGCAATTAGGCTTTTAAAGTAGTAAAACAAAATGGAAAAATAACAATTGTTCCGTTAGATACAAAGGAAAGGAAATTGAATTGCAAAGGGAAAGAATGGGAGTAAGATGATGAAACGTAACGCCTGCTGATGGATGTGCGGCAACCGGCAAAACAGTTGCCTTTAGTTTACACATCGTCTTGAGTATCGGCGCTGGCAACCTTCTTAATTCACTCTCCCCACCCCTAGTAATGTACGAGCTATTAAAGACCTCCCACCACTAAAAAAACACACTTTATCTGTTCTTTTTTTAGCGTGGCCTTATTCTTCTAAAAACTAATGCTACCCTATACAATGTACGAAGCCGTGAGACATAAAAGAAAAACAAAAGGATGAATAAATTAAAAAGGTTAAAGCTTTCTTATACCGAAAGGGTATTATTGACCCGGTGTTTGCTAATGACTGAGTTGTACTAACTATGTCAAAAATATATTTTAGTAAATATATAGTGTCAAGTCCTATATAATGAGTAATAATTATATAATTCACATATATTTTAGATTAAAGTGGATGTATTCTAATCAATATTGAACGATTAAATTAGTAATAAGTTAATATTATTAAGCTCTATTTTGTAATATGACAAAATGTTATTACATTTTTATTATAACTTTAACAAAATGTCTCATTTATATTATAATTGAATGTATGTTACTTTTTACCTCTGTTGTTATTGTTAAACAAAATTGTATGTTTTGTATTATTTAACAGGTGTAAAAAAATTTTAAGAGAGGGTTAAGTGCTTTTTGGGTAGAAAACTCAAATTTAAGATTTTTTGTTTGTAAAAATACCATATAAACTAAATTCAATTTCACCACGTAATTTATTTGTAGATTAAGTTACTTACAACTTTCAAATAGATCTAAAGTCATATAGTAATACATACCTCAATTTAAACGTCTCATTCAAAAGAAGATAACTGCGAAAACTAGATGTTGCTATTTTAATCCAATTAAAAATGATAACCGGTCTAATATTCAAATTTAAAATTTTAATTTAGAAATAATATTAAAATTTATGGTAATGTAACTTGCTCGTCAAACTTGAATTATATAAAGTTTTTGCTGTTATAACTTTGTCTCCATAACGTGTTCCTTAGAGTAAATTTGGATTCTGAAAAAACTTGTTTTTTTTTTAATATTTGATAGCGACGTCTATTTTCTTATTTCTATTAAAAAGACGTTTAAAATGAGGTATTAATCGATGTGGCTTTATATATGAACATTTTGAATTGCCCTTCCGAAAAAAAACCCCCATTGTGGAGTGGGATTTATTTTACCTTATAATGTAAAATATTATGATGTTTTTACACCAAAAAAGTTTTTTAAAGATGAGGTTTCTTCTTTTAAAGTTTAAATATTACTTAACCGTCCCAGATGTTATTTTTCACGTGTGGTATATTGAATTTCGTGTATTAGTATGATTCATGTAACTGGTTGAATGGATAATATTTTGTTTTTTAGGCTTTTATGTTGTGGAAGACTGTAATTATCCTAATGGTTGAACTCACTCTAATGGAATGTACAAGAGTGTTGACTTCTAATATATTTTTTCAAATATAGATTTTAAATTAAATTATTAGAAGATGCATCTATCAGTCTATTAATTGTGAAAAATTCGGTTCTTATTTTATTTTATGAAGGTAACATATTATTAAAGATGAAATGGCTGGGAAGACAATTACAGCGAATTTTCTAACCTATATACAATGTGTATGCCGTCGTCTTGCCTTTACAAATATTCAATTTTTAAATTAAACGGCTATAGTGGGATTATTGTAGATCATGCTTCGACTAAGATGGCGACATCGTCGTCGAAACGCGTTTAGTATTCGTGAGAAGTTTTTCCTTTTAAATTTATTTGTATCATTTTAACTTATCCAAATGCCATCTACTAAACGTTTAAAATTAAAATAAAATCGGTTCAATGTAACAAAATATTTTATAAGTAATTATAAGGTATGTATATATTATGCCTGTCTCCCTTACTGTGGGTTCAACTTTCAATAAGCTTTTTAAAGTTGCTTAATAATGTTCAATATAACATTTGGAAAAAGGTTTTCTATATTTCATCATTTATGATTTAAAGTTTTTAAATTTTTTAATATAATTACAATTATTTCAACTTACGTCAACCTAAACACGGATTTTTCTTTAAACCAGTTTCGCCGCATCAACATGTTGATCCCTGCAGGATCCTCAGGGTTGATCCGCAACTGTCTTCATCAAAGTCATTTTTTTCAAAATTTTATAATTACATTATGGCTTAATGATATACCATATTAGAAAATAAAAATAAAATAAAATATTAAATTAAAATTATATTATTATGTTAGAACAATTACAATGAATTGTCAAATAAATTAGAAACTTCTGAAGGTTAACTTGTTGTGAGTTTTCATTGTGAAAATAAAATAAAAACATAAAATAATGTTTAATTTAAAATTAAAATAAGCCAGCCTACTAATTTTTTTTTTGATTTATTTTTCAGCATCTTGATCACGACATAGTTTTAAATGGTACAAAATCGTTCATAGATATCCGAGTATGTCGTCTGTATCCTTGAATGTTTGGTAATATCTTACAATGTTTAATATATGCTCCTGATATCCACTATACTATTGTCCAAGTGGTTGTCTTATCTTTGTACACACTCTTTCGATTCAGCTTATTGTTACAAATTTCAAAGGAATCGCAATATATTTACATTGCACCATTCCTTGAAACTGTGTTATCACTCAAATTTATTGTTTGTTCCTTGTCATCTAATTATAACTAGGCTATAAACATTTTAAATTTCAAACTTTGGGACTCTTGCTTAATGGAAATACTATAATTTTTTTTTTGATACAAACGTATGCTTTTGATTTTAACTATATATAATTTCAGACATTATATAATACAAGAATTTACAAATAAATACAAAATCACTGTGTTGACACTTTTACGTAAGTTGACCTACATTTATGTACCTTGTCATGAGTGAACATTTTATGATAGAATTTATCACGGAATCTGTCCGTCAGACATACACTGATTTACTAGTCAATATCTTTAATGTACAACTAAACAATTCCAAGCCCAGGAAATTTAGTAAAGTGAAAATCAACTTTAACAACATTAATGTATTTACACTGATATTTCAATCACATTTATACACTAGAGTTATGAAATTGTTTCAGAGAAATGTTGATTTTTATAATTTTATCTTCACCTCAGAAGAATTTAGAGTACAATGTAGATAAACTTCGTTGCTACTTTTTATTGATCAAAAATAACTTGTACATTATCTCAACTATTAAAATATAATATAGTTTAATAATCTAGACATTTCCAGTTACAAAATATAGGCTAAATTAAACATGGATGCGCTAAACGTCATGGCGTTCTCATTAGGTAGTTTTCTAGTTAACAGAAGTTTAATGGCTTTAGCTTAAGGGTACGATTAATGCTTTTAGGAAATAACTACTGTAATTTGGTTTATTATATACTGACACTTTATGCTGGACATTTACAACCGGGATTCAAGCTGTACGGTTTTACATTTCATCTAATCATGAGATATAACTTCGTTGGAGTTGAAATATTAATAACACATCTCTTCCTCAATTTAGCTTACATGTGTAAAGGTTTGAAGAGTGTGTGGATATATTAAAATTATTATAAGTTGATAAAATTTAATGTAAATTCTGAAAATTAAGTAGATTTGTCCATTAAAATAAGATTATTTTTTATATTTTAGTTGATACCAACTGATTCAAGAGTGTAAAACAAGTTGATGGGCAGCGTCATGGTAAGTTACCCAGCTCCTTCAAACAATTTCACAAAATTAGATACTATAAATGTAGTTACCCAAAATATAGTTTCTATGACCTCGAAAGAAATGTTAAATTGTATTGTTAGATTAAAGGGTATTATTCAGTAGGGTATTAATGGGTTGTTACAATTATATTTGTTGTAATTGTGTATATTACCTGTTTCTTGACGTGAGCGAGACATTTAAGTGTTTCGTAGATATGTATACATTGGAGGTTTTTCATTTTCTTCGGTCGGCCCTACCCGATCTTGTATTGGTAGATTAAAGGGTCATATCTAGTGGGTTATGTTTCTGGAAAACAGTTGTTACACAGGTTTTTTTTTGTAATTTAGTATATTAAGAGTTTCTTCACGCCGGTAAGGCTTTCGCAGGTTTCGTAGATTGTATATATCAAAGATTCTTCACTCACTGCGCTCAGCTCTATCCGATCATATATTAACACCACATTTTCTTGTTGGAAGCAAATTTAAAAATATTTTTTTAACAATAACTTTGTTATTTTTATCGTAAAGAGCTGTCATCTAATTTAGTTTGTTATAAGTTGAATAATAATTGAGATTAAAATGTTTATATTTTTTACATGTTTAATTTTTATTGATTCAGAATTTCAATAGGGTTTTATAATAATAAAAAAAAAACACTATAGTGTCCAATCTAAATGTTTTATGTTAATTTCTGTGGTCACTATCGATTGTCTAATGGCACAGTTTCCTGAGTCGATGTAACGTGTACATATATCACTCAAAAACCGGAGGTTAAAATGACCGATTACGAGTTAACTAGGTAAGTCATAAGTAGCGTTGTTATATTATTTGTGTTTTATTATTTGGTTAATATTGTTACAAGTATAGATCAAATGACATTAATCATAGTATAATTACAAGAATTAACCGTCACATGAGTTGGATGGTTCTTGTTTAGAGTTCCAAAATATTAATGTATGGAAATTTGACGAGATAAAAGAAAATCATTCACTATATTTGCATATTTAGTTTTTTTAAATAGTATAATTAATTTGTATGATGTATACATTGTATAAGTATTTCATAATGATTTCGTTATTGTGTTCTACAATTTTGTTGAAGTAAAAATATACCTTACAAATGTCTAGTAAGTCAAAGCAATTGTTAACCCTAGAACTGTTAAAACACGTAAATGTGACTCAATTAGGTCTTTCTCAAGTAGCTACGACGATCATTGACTGATATTGATCCAAACAACTTAACATGTAGGGCAATCATAATGGTTGTTAAACATTAATTGATTTTAACACAGGATTTTTAACTCGATTGTAGGTATTAGTGGTTTTGTTCTACTTGTGGATTAGTGTTTTAATGGTTAGAGAAGATTGTGCGGAGAAAACGTCAGTGATGTAATATAAAAATCCGTGCGTACTAAGTACAAAGTTTAAAAATATATAAATAAAAGTTGAAATTATTTTAGAGAAAAACGTAATTAAAATCCCAATTAACTAGTTTTTAACATAAAAATGTTCTGTAAGCATTACTGATAATGTAACACGTAGTAAGGTTTTACTTTCAATTACATTTTTTTAAATTCAAGTATGCAAATTGTTTAAATTCCTGGAAAGAAAAGCTGACCTCAGAAATTTATAATTATACCTTTTTTCAGTAAATATGTTATTATGATTCCTATACATTTTAAAATTTAGAATAAATTTTTTTGGGTATATTAAAATAGTTGATAAATAAAAATAATACTTTAAGAAAACACAATTAAATTGTTATTTTCAATAATATTATATTAACTAGTGTTTCAATTGAACTCTGGTTAACGAATTTACCTGGTAAAATTTACACACAAAAAATTATATTAAAATTGATATCAATGTTAGTAAACAAAATTTAAGATTATACGATATAATTTTAAATAATTAGTATTATTGATTAGAAGATAGTTTATTTATTGTAAGTAATTTTACTACCAATAAATAAAATATTTATAAGTAACTAGGTTACCATAACTCACAACGCAAATATATTACAACTCCAGAATTCCCATGTTTACTAAAATCAAAATTTAAAACAAAGAATTGTTTTTTGTGAGTTCTTAATATTTCTATAAATCTAGAAAATTATAAAATGGTTTATATTTATCAAGGATAAACAATGTTAATTTTGTATATTCAAAAATACAGTAAATAAAATTGTAACATAAAGTCATGTGTTTGGCAGAACAAATAGTTTAAATGTAACAAGGAAATTATTATTTTTTAAATGGAAAATAAGAAAACAAATTTTAATCCAAACATAACGCTCAAATCTTTTTTATACGGTTTTACAATATTTTACAATGTTTTTATTCATTATTTATTAAATTACAATAAGGAACTGGATCCTTAATTTCTATTTCTTAATGATGTAGTAAAATTTGTGTGAAAAAAAAGTATTTTTATTTTATTTTCAATTACGTTGAAATGTTTAGATAAAAAAAAAAATGACTGTTAATACCTACATCCCAGAAAGCACTAGAATACGTCTGATCCTGTAATTACAAGAAAATAATAAACATCGGAATTGAAAATATACAAAATTGGAATGGATAAACTATTATGTTATGATTGGAATGTTTACGATGGCAGAAATGCATAATAATTGCCAACAGTAAATGTTTTGATACATGTATTGACAGCAGGTGAGTAACTACCTATAGGCGCTAGTAATGGAAATAGGATAATAAAACAATAAATATTGTTGTAACTTCTGGGGGGCGTTTAGTGTTATTAGGGAAGTTTATAGATTAAGCAAATAGTTTCCCTAGTAGTCGCTTGGTTAAAATAAAAACATTCAACTTCTCAGGTTAAAGAAATGGAAGCTTTTAAAATTACCACAAAAAGAGACTAAAACAGTACAACATAACGATACACAAAAATATAATCGAAAACAGCTGGAAAATTATCACTTTACAATGTGTTCTAATATTGCAATATCACTTAGCAGTCTCTTTTAGTTCAAAATTGAAACCTTCAACTTTTCAGATTGGAAGTGGAAACTTTTGAAATTACACCAACTATGAATAAAAATTACAACACAAAAATACGGTCGAAACACTTCAAAAGTACCTCATCAAAATTTGTTCTATCACAATGTCTTACCCGCTTCTTTTTAGTTCAAAAATTAAAACCTTGAACTCTTCAGGTAAAAAGTCGAACCTTACAAAATTACACCAAATAATAATGAAAGTTATGACACAACGAACGAGATAATAAATAAGGTCGAAGACTATCGTAAAATTGTTGTCAACTAAGCAGCCTCTCATTAGTTCAAAATTAAAACCTCATCTTCTCATGTTAGAAGCAGAAGCTTTTCAAATTACAACCTAAATCTAAACAATTACTGGGAAGATAAGCGATCACAATTAAAAGAAACACGTTGTCAGAAAGTGGAAAGTCAATGCTTTTACGTTAGCAATTATTTATTAGGTACACGTTGCCAGCATGTGAAAGTTTGCCTCGTTTTTGTTAGTAATTAAAAGATGGGCATTGACAGAAAGTTAAAATTTACCAAGTCTGCCTTTTTTCATTAGCAAAGTAACAGAATAATACTCATTTTCATTGGTAATAAATGGTATGCTTTTCCGAAAGTTAAAGTTATGGGCACCATACTTGAAAGTAACTCTTTTATATCAAACAAATAAAATCAGATGTAATATTTTAAATAGTATACAAACATTTTTTAAAGTTTTCTTTTTTTTCTCAAATATGTTTTTCGTTTATATGTTTTGTGATTAATAATCACAACGCATATAAACCAAAAACATATAATTACAAAATATAATGTTCTCTTTTTTTCTTAAAGGGGAAAACCTCTTGGCGATCATAGCTTTATAAAACAAGGAATAAAAGCGCATAAAATAGAGGACTGATAGTCATATAATACTCTAATATCGTCTGGGTCAGAAGAGAACAAGAATTGGTCAAGAGATAACAGGTAGGAAAGACGAAAGATATGCATCTATCCCAAGATTGCTCCAGCTAGGTTATTCAAGTTTCTAGTATCAGGGGAATATATTAATCAAGAAATGAAGATAATAATAAAATGAATAATACATTTCCAGAAAGAAGTTGGAAACATTCTGGAATAGAACAATTAAGAAAACAAATCCTCTAGAGAAATCGATACTAAACATAAATATCTCTTTAAGTGAAGTGAATATAACTTCAATATAAAAATCTATAAGAACAACTAGTCATATGGAAACTCATTTCCAATTGGATTTAATCATCAAAATTAGTAAACAGTCTCCTAGTAAACAGTTGTTTCTGCATTTTGGTCTGAAATAAGTTAAATTTTTCGGTATTAGTTTTATTTTCATTCTTTACTTTACAAATAAATTATTACTCGTTACCCATTAACATTGTTTTTCAATAATGGGGTATTTACAGCCAGTCTAGTAAATAAATCTAGTTGCAAAGAAAAAATACTAATGATTTTTTTTTTCATAATTTAAATGTTACAATTTCGGCTCATTTTAGAAACGCATGTTAGATTTGATCAAAAATTTTCTTTAATGATACGTTATACTGGAGAATTCAAGTGGATTTATGATGTTCTAACGTTTGTGAAAAGATATTCAACAAAGATAGCCCCTTTGTGAATTGTAAGAAACTAGCATCTAGTGGGGAGGTGATATGGAAAACTAATTAAATTCAACCACTCTCTACCTTCGCTTGTTGAGTTAAATCATAAAGTGAAAATATTTTGTTTGATTTTTTTCTATACGTAATTGTATTTTATGAGTTTAGAATCTTGGATATAACTTTCTTTGATGGCGAATGAAGTTAGATCTATTCATTACGTCAAATCAGTCAATTATTTAAGTAAGTCAATTTGTCAGATATAAAGTGATTTTTCTCTATATTGTATGCCATTTCTGACTATAACATTATTAAAATCTAATGCATGTTTATTGCTTTGCGGTATATGAGATATCAAAAGCAATCAATTCACTTGACAGCAACTGACGTGAAATTAATGTCACAAGAGATGTCAGCGAAATGACTGGCGGCTCTTCTTTTCATTAATATTTGCTGAGTTATGCGAGTGAATCCACTTGAGTTATAAGCTTTGGTATTGGATCTATTGAATTATTTTCATAATTGGGTCGTAAGATTTTGTTTTATTTTACTTATCCAGTTTACAATTATGTAATCGTTACAAATTTTCGAATTAAGTTTTTTAACCAATCGTTACGTTTCACGACCTAAGGCAACCGAAAAGTGATAGCGTCTATCTGTCATCGATGTTGTTGTTGTTTTCACCTACACCTTATCACAATAGCTGTCACACACCTAAATACAATACTAATCACAATATCTGACATAAACCTAACCTAATCACAATATCTGACACAAACCTAACCTAAACTAACCTAATCACAATATCTGACACAAACCTAACCTAACCTAAAATAATCACAATATCTGTCACAAAAACCTAACCTAACCTAATCTAATCACAATATCTGACATAAACCTAACCTAATCACAATATCTGTCACAAACCTAACCTAACGTAACCTAACCTAACCTAATCACAAAATCTGTCACAAACCTAACCTAACCTAACCTATTCACAATATCTGTCACAAACCTAACCTAACCTAATCTAACCTAATCACAATATCTGACATAAACCTAACCTAATCACAATATCTGTCACAAACCTAACCTAACCTAACCTAATCACAATATCTGTCACAAACCTGTCCTAACCTAACCTAATCACAATATCTGTCACAAACCTAACCTAACCTAACCTATTCACAATATCTGTCACAAACCTAACCTAACCTAACCTAATCACAATATCTGACATAAACCTAACCTAATCACAATATCTGTCACAAACCTAACCTAACCTAACCTAACCTAACCTAATCACAATATCTGACATAAACCTAACCTAATCACAATATCTGTCACAAACCTAACCTAACCTATCCTAATCACAATATCTGTCACAAACCTGTACTAACCTAACCTAATCACAATATCTGTCACAAAGATAAAGAAAGAAACATGAAATTTGGTATAGTGTACTATAGTGTGTCCATAACTAACCCTATTGAAATTCATAAAAATCGAAATGGAAATGCCATTTTAAACAGGTGTTTAATTAAAAATATGCATAGGGGTGTTTCCAAACTACGTTCCAAAACTTCAATATACGGCCCCTTTTGACAAAATAAGTTGAGCAATTCCTATAAATATATGTCATAAAATGCTTAGTTTCCCGCCTGCTCATCAGTTTGTATTTCTAGGGAAATAAATTTGGTATCAAGCCCAAATTTAGTATACAAATTTTGTATGTAACCTTTTATCCATGTGCCAAATAATATTACTCTGTTTTTAAAATGGCGGCAATTTAAAATTTTTGGTAAAGTAGGTTTTGATACACATAAAGTGCAGATTTTAAACGGCCGGCATTTTGAAAACATGCAAAACAGTGTCCTGGTTTTTGACACATAAAAAACATTTTAACTAAATTTGGCCTTGATATCTAATTTTTCTAAAATTTGTTTATTTCCTAACGGAAAATGACTGACAGAGAGAAAATTAATCATTTGAGGACATATTTGTTTACAGTAATAGTTTTAGCTTATTTTATCTTAAAGTTTTGGATCGTAGTTTGGAAACACCCTATACATACCTCGTTTATTAATGAACTTGTAACACTTTACATTATACACAAGTATTCAGATTTAAATTTTCATGTAATGATGCCAACACCACTCATAGACAAAAAACAACCCTAACCTCCCATGAATATTTAGTATTAGTAGAGTTACGAAGGTAAGAGCTTAGCGAGTGGACGATCCTTCAGGTATGTATATTTTAGAGGCCCATCAGAGGCGAGATACTGAGAACCCAAAGCGAGAGGAAAGTTTAATATAAACACATCTGTGAAATCCATCACTAAAAAAATAGTGTTATTCAAAAATAATTACGAACTTCAGCAGATATATGTGTAAGAACTGTTTTAAAAGAACCTACCCTATTGGTAATTTTTAACGTTAAAAATATCTAAAACTATTATATTAAAAAAAAATTAAACATTTGTCATTTTAAAAATCATATATATATATTTTTTTTTTTGTGTTTACACTAGGCTACACTTGTAAAAGGTAACTTACAAAATGCTTATACCAAATCCCAATTCAATATCTTATCTATTTCTGGAGATGTAGTTTTTTTTATATAATAAAATGGCTGACACAAAATGGACAAATGCTAATGAGCATAATTCAACTTATATACTTAAAAAAAAGGCCAGGTAACCCTTTTCGGGACACCTAGTAAATAAATAAAATATTTAAAACGTTTTAATATAAGAAATGTAATGTTGAAAATAAAAATGCTTTACAGATAACTTCATAATTAGAAAATAGAAATAAATTTACTATTTAGTCGTAATGGTAGTTTTATTTAAATACAGTTTCGTACAAATCCTAGGTCTTTCTATTTGTTTGTACAGTGTGTTCAAAAATATGTGCAGTAACTTCGAAAAGTAATTTATAGCATCAAAATAGAAAAACAATTCAATAAACAAATCTCCGTAAACGCTTCGTTGTCAAAATGTCTGTAATTTAATTATTTTCCCTTTAAAAAGTAATAACTCTAAAAATATTAATACATCGAGTTAAAATTGTCAATATGGCAGGTGTTTGAAATTTTAAATATTCAACATCTCGAAAATCATTAATCTCTACAAAAATTTAAACGCCTTTTTGAAAAATTATAAAATGAAATTTTGATTGCCGGGATACCCCAAAACGTAGCATGAAGCAAGTATATACTAAATTTTTGACTTGAAAATATTTTTCAAAACAACTCGAATTGGTCTGTAGACTGATAATGGAGTGTTTTCGGACATAAGTTTATGAAATTGTTTAATTTATTTTGATACTCTGAATCACTTAAAAAAGTTAGAACACTTTGTATATTTAACAAAAATGTACTAGTTGTTTGTAATTGTTCAAATTATCAACTTCTACCACCTGATTACTTGCAGTTTTTCAACTTGCACATATTGATACTTATATCTAGAAGCAAACAAGTTGGTTAACTAATAACATAAAAAAAAAACTGATATCTTATAAAGGAATATATTTAAATCACACCCATTACTGATTAAAAAATTAATTAATCACAAAAATATGTCCGTTAATATTATACGTGTATGTTTAAAATATTAAAAAAGGACGTTTTGTCTTTAATGTATTGTATGTAGTCTTAAATTAACCAATTATTTATAAAATTAATTTATGTAAAATACAATAACTTACAATTGTAATACAATAATAAATTTCACAACAAAATAAGAAGTTATTGATTATAAACATAATAGTACACCTTATGAAATCAATCATTTGTACTAACAGTCAATTACAATTTAGAAAACTTATAAACGTGGCGTGTAATATAACAAAACACATTTGTGCATGATTTGAACGATGTTTGAGTAATAGCTCTAACTTCAGAGGTGAGAATGTGTTGTGGCTGCCGACAGATGGCTGTCTACACGGGGAGTGAAAAATGTATCAGATACTGTGCCCTGAAGGGCTTTCATGTTGCTAGATAACGTATTGTTTACCCGCTTGGAATTAAAAAATGGAGGTTATATTTTTGCGGTCCCCTAATTTCCCCAGTCGCCCTCACCCTAGGTTCGAAGCTTGGAATTACCTGTAGCCACATTGTTCCAATAAATAATAAGTTTACGGTACTTTACACTTCTTCATGTTGGTATTGTTCCAATTTTAATCCATCAAATTCAACAAGAGAAGTTTTTTATGGGCTGTAAAATACTTGTTGCGTATATAACTTAACCTGTAAATTGAATTTAATCCTTGAGAGAAACTTTTCTATCAAGTTTACTACGAAGATAAGTACAATATAAATTAAATAAACTTGAAGTTTTAAATATTTTTTTGAATGTTCATAAATGTTGAGCTAAAGATGGATATTTTTGACATTGAAAATAATTAGATCTTTTAATCCTAACGGATTTTTTATTTCGAAACATAGAATATTGAGATTTCACTGTTTAAAAGGTTTTAAAACAAAAGATTTTTGTTTGTGTAAACCAACCTAATTTCAAATTAATTATCAAATATATTTTTGTTATTTCATTTACACAGGCTTAATACACAGATATAAATATCTTAAATTAAAAGGAGTATTTATAATATTTAAAATATTTGGTACAAAAGTGAAAATTTATTTTTTATTTTTAAAAGGAAAAAATACGAATTTTATTAATAATTGACCTTGAAAAAACAAAATAATATTTTTCTTTTCAAAACAAGTTTTAAAATCGTTTTATTTTAAAGATAGGCGGAAAGACAATGCTAAGTGTTTGTAATCCATTGCATGCATTGGTACAGATGAAAATTGTAATATAACTTTGAGACAGTGAGAAATCAACGCAGATTTTTGAGAGAAGAATTTTTTCAAAATAATATTATTCCCGTTATTTATCAGAAAACTAACAAACGTTATTTGTTATTTTTATTTCATAAACACATAAATATAATTATCTTAAATTCAACTTGCTATTTATGATATTTGACACATTTGTGAGTGATGGAGAATTAATTTGTATCTTTAAAAGGAACAAATTAAGAGTCTTACAAATTTAATTTGTAGTTATAAAATATATGTTCTTACAACTTAATAAACACGATGTTATTTATATGATAGACTCAAATTTTAGTCGTTGTTTATGGATCATCAATTTATATATGTAATTCCATTTGAAGTATTTCCTATAGAGAATTTTACATAGATGTAATAAAGAATATAAATTAAAATCTTATAAAAAAGTACTTTTAATTATAAAATATAAATTTATCTTTAAATACCAATAATTTGTACAATATTATTTAAAAAAAGTATATTTTGCGCGAAAACAAACGAACGTCAAGTTTTTTTAAAATTTAGATAAATTTAATTTAGTTTTATCATAAACTAAGGTAATGAGAAAGTAATTAATTATTTTAAATAGGAATATTTGTTTTCAAAACCGAATAATATTCCCTTTATTTATCAGATAAGTAATTGCTTTTTGTATGCTGTATAAGTCATTGCATAAGGCTTTATATGTATGTAAGTCATTGCTTTCTTAAATAATACGATATTTACGTCCTATGTTGTCATTATATTGCAAAGATTGAATACAACATTGAATCATGATTCCCATTTTGTGATTTAAAGAAAAAATGTATTTTGCAAAATTATGTGACATAGTTTTAAGTATTATCTATTTGTACCATCTATTAATTATTTAATATTCCACAAAACTAAAGTGATATATTTTAACGAAACTTTGCCTATACATTGATACTTCTAAATGTTTTAAAGTTTAGTTGACAATATTCTAAACTTCGGGTTTAACAACCTTATTAAATTTGAATTAAGCTTCAAAAACTACATATAAGTTTGAAATATCTTTAAAAGGATACGATTTATAACAATTTATGAAACTTTAAACTTTTTGTCAGTATCTTGATAACGGGTGGCGTAGAAAATGAGGTGGTATTTAAACTGATCCAGCTTAACAAACTACTAAGATCAAAACAATGGATTTATCAAAATAACAATATTTGGGTTCTTAATTTACAACAATTAATTTTTTTACAATTTAACCAATACACGTTCCTATTAATAGATTTGATTAGCTAATGCAATAATTAAAAGGGTGTAAGGAGGAAAACATTGAACCAGAATAATTGTTTTTACGGTAAAACACACGTTCTGACACACTTACAATATATATAAACAGAAATTCAACGGTTGCTGTATTCATGTTATCTAAGCTGTTTAAGTGCTTATGTATATTAATATGTAAATTTATTTACATTTATCATTTGTGGACACAAGAATACTTCCACACATATAAAAGATAATTTGTATTTAGAAATCATCATTCGACTACAAATCAGGTGATAGATAATTCACTAGAAGAGATAAAAAATGTTTCTAGATGTTGCTCAACGTTTCGAGCATATAGAACTAGAACATAAACGGCAATAATATCTTCCAATTCACTTTTGAAGTAATAATCAGTCATACTCTCAACTAAGACCAATCGAGATGGTGTGCCACAAGGTAGAGTTTCGTGTCCACTGTTGTATTTACTACAAAGGATTATATACCAGAAACATGTATTTGACAGCTAATGTAATAGAGGAGAATAATAATTTACAACAACCTCTGCATGAAGTGCTTTATATATTATATTAAACGACAATAAATCACTTCCCATTAGGTTCACTGGAATAAATTGGAGTTGTTGTAAATCAGCATAGGATTCCATATACAAATACAGGGAAGTTTACACTTGATAATAAGTTGAGATGGATAGTAAATATTAAAACAAAATTCTCAGATTTGAATCGTAAATCAAGGGAAAATAAAAATATTGATTTCTGGGTAGGGTTCGCCTAAATGTCGATACAAAATGAAAGTATCCTTCATGAAGAGATGCTCAAATCATTGGGTATGTACAATACAGTTATGGGGTTGTACCAGAATAATATCGAAGTTATACAACAATCACAAAATGCTGAGGAAAATGTCAAAAATAGTGACCTGCATAGAGACCTCTAATAAAATTAAGAACTTAGTATTGATACTTGTAGTGTGTCATCAATATAGAGGCAATATGTTTGATATTAAGAAGACTAAAGGGGAGTAAACCTATCGAGTTAACATACTGTGTTTTGTGTACAATGAGGCTAATCTGGAAGATACCATTAACTGAACTCTGTGTTCTCTTGTTTAGTTTTAAAATTTAAAAATAGACAATTTGCTCAATAATCTAGTTTTAAGATTAGTCAAAGTAAAGCCAAAGTGTAATAGGAATTTAAAGAAAAATGAAATACAAAAAAAATTGTTTTTATATAATTATTATCAAAAATTTGTACACAAACAACAAAAACACAATCAAAAACTTAAACTCTTTTAAAAAATATAACGACAAGTTGCATATATTTACCAAGAAAAAATATAGGATTCCATAAAATTAAATAGCATGCAAGACGCTATTCACACTTTGATTTACAATCGTGTTATTTACAAGACGTTATTAAAAACAACACAGAATTAATTAGCATCGTACAGAAATGAAGACAATGATGAATTTGCTAAAATAAATCTTATGCTAATAACACACTATCTTAGATAGATTAAAAACTTTAATTCTAAATGTAATTACGATATTTATTATGTGTTTAAAAAAGTCAAACAAAAATCCGACTTATATTTTCAATGACAGCTAAACCAATCGTAGAATATTTAATAAAGTTTAAATATAGAATAAATATTTATAAATGTAGAATAAAAATGGACATAGTGGAATATTTTTAATGTTTTTTCATTTTTAACATGCAGTTACTAAAGACAAATACTGCAAGTATAATTTTACAAAAAAATATATTTAAGTACTTCATACTTGTTTCATCAGAAAGAAAAAATTGAATTTTAAATTAGGATTGAAAGAAAATCGGACGATATACGGTTTAAGTGGCGTGATAAGATACTTCGCGTTCCTGTTATCATTATACAGAAAATGTGACATAACATTTGTGTGATAAATTGTTTTTCAAAAGTATAATAATATTGAAGAAACATGTATTCTATTTATTATCCTACGTCAACCATATAGTCCTAATTATCTTACCATGAAACGATGACAGCTGATTGTATTTGATTGATTGTGTTTTGAGTCACGTGATATCCGAGATGGCGTGTTACCATTGTAACGAGTCTCCAGGCTAACATATGCAGTTATAATATATAAAACAATTGTTTATATTCTTTTTGCTTTAAATGTTTTCAAACACGCTTTTGAAGCTATGTTAATTAAATGCTATTGTTTGTGTGTTTTTGTTATATTTATTGTTAAGTTTCTCACCGTTGCATGCCGGAGTATTTGAATATATAGGCTGCGTGTGTTGAGTTATATGATGAGATTTGCATACAAGTTTTGTAAAACTCGTAAGGAATAAATTAGAAAATGATATGATGATTGGTAATTATATAAACAAAAAAGAAATATAATTGTATTGTATAAAATATTATATTTGTAGGCATTTTTTATAATTTTTTTAGAATAATTTAGATTTTAGGGGAAGAGAGAATTTCAAGAAGATATATTTGTAATTCTAAATTTCTAATACCTCTAATAACCTTAAGTTAATACTTTTCGCTGCACAGACATGTACATTTTATATAGAACTCGTTCTTCCGTCTAGACTGCTCCAAAATACATGATATATTTAAGCATGTCAGATATTAATACATTTTGTTTAATTGTTTCTCTAAGACCGGTTCCACACTAGAGCGATACGATACGTATTTTACGGTCGTAAACGATACGCAATAATTATCGTATGAGATAGGTGTTACTAGTTCACGTTCAAATCGTCTTGCAGTGGCTAAACAGACCAACGATATCAATAGTAAGATGCACAGCGAAACACTCAACCTATCTCTTAGTATCTCGATTGTTGAAAAATAAACGTAAACTAAAATAGTACCTGATGTGATAGGGTTTGCCGTGCAATACCATTTCAGCCGAATTAAAATACATAATAAAAAGTCACTTTTTCCATGAGAAATATTTTAGATTTAACATAAGAAATGGAAACATTTAGGACATAATTATTGTCAGAGATATATTAAAAAATATACAAGGACGGTCCGCAACTGGAAAACAATTTTTCGGTTGTCTGAGGCTATGAAACACGAAGATCTATCAAAAAACAGACGTCACAATTAATAGCTATCGATAACTTCACTTCTATATTTCGTAAAATTGGTAAGGAATTATCTTGTATAATTTCTCAAAAAATATGTCTCCATTTATGTTGTTAAGTGCAATATAGTTTAATTAATTGATAGCCGTCTCTTCCAACTTGACAAACACTCCGGTAGTACTTTGTTAATTTATGAAACTAAGTTTTAAATCCAAACGCTCTATTCTTTAAAAGTGTGCACTCTGCTTTTATGAAAAACAATAAGGAAAATAATTTATATACGCAAACTTTGAGATATACTTTGTACACAGGATTTACTTGTGACATTAATGCGATTCTTTACTGAAACATTTTATACCTAACTACACGTGAATATTTCCGGATAAAATAACCCTCCACAATACAACATCCCTAATGCTTATTTAAGAGTCAATAATCCTGAACATAATTCCTTTTTTACGAAACAGTGTTTAAAGTAATAAAACTTCCTAAATACAAAACATCAAAATAGGTGTAAAGCAATTCTTATTAATAAAATAATAATAACGACAAAGAAAAAGATATATAACAAATAATTGCAACGAATCTTAATTAAAATAATTTCTAACTTCTACTAATTAAACTCTTAAAAATTAAAATGAAATAAAAACACCACTGTTAAATTAAACCATCGGAAGATAACAGTAATCGCCATGGAAAAAATTGTTAGGAATAAGACATGTGCAAATAGATAGATGTATCATACATGTGTGTGAGTTTACATTAAGCCATAACCTAAAATAAACAATTAAAATGACAAATACTATGTCAAATATTAATTACTAGAAGTTTATAAAAAAATTCAGAAAAATTAGTTCTAGAATTGATATGCAAGATTATGGTTTCGTGGTTAAAAGTTAAATAAAACTGAATAACTATCTTATTTATTTGAAAATATTATGAAGTTTTAAGCCAAAACAAAATATTTACTGGTTACTTTTTTAAATTTTAAATGTTCTGTTAAAAGAAAATATCTTTTCATTAAAAGATGTATGTACCTAAAAAATCATCTTTTATATACCCAGTTATCTTTTGTGAGAAATGAATTGCCACACTCACATTTATTAATTATTGAATGCACTTTTTATTGACTGAATTTCAGTATTAGTAATTGTTAAATAACAATTCCATAACTCTGTCAGATCGTTGATTTGGATCAATTGATTTAAAAATATATTAAAAAGAACCGTTCTTTTATATTGAGCAATAAATATGGATAATTTTATATGGAGCATAGTAATAAATATGTTCAGTTTATTACTGGGGTTAAAATTGAGATACATTTATTGGAAATCGTCAGAACAGATATTGATCAAATTATTTATTTTTGAGTTAGACAAAGAGGGATAAAACGCTTCCGTTTATTAAAAAAATAAGACCAAATAAATTTCACCATCCTGAAAGTGACGGACTCTAAAAACAAATATTCAAATAAAAATCTTAAAAACGCTTTCTTATTTTAAATAAAATAAATTACACTTTCTATACAGAGTTTTCAGAAAATTGCGCGCCAAACGTCATGTGGTGGATTATTATAAACATAGTCCAGAAACGAATGGTTTTACATCTGCCAACAATCCTATGTGTTTTTAAAAATAATTATAACTTCTAAAATTATTACGAATTCGACTTGAAATTTATGATACACATTTTTTATGCACCGCTTTATCAGTATTCAATGAGCCAAAAATTTATATCATACATTTTCAAAATGGCGGTCGTTTATATTTCTTGTAAAGATAATAATTTTAGAGATATCCAATATTTAAATGTATAAGATGAAGTTTAGATATTTGATATATTGATACAAATGTAACATATAAATATGTATACCAAATTTCCATTTGAAATCTTAATAATTTCGAAACCTACAATTATTTTTCAAAAAACAGAAAATGGCGACAGATGGAAAACGATGCGATTTCGAAAATATGTTTATAGGAATTTTTCATCATTTTTGGTCTATATAACCACCACTTAAAGTTTGGCACGATATTTTCTGGACACCCTGTTTAAATCCAGTATACTATTTATATAACACTAATACAGAAATATTTTCATTATTAGTCCTCCTGTTTATTAAGAATTAAGAACGTAGATTTAGTACGTGACACAGGAAAGACATTTTAATACAACTTAATATATTTCATCACAGTTTGTTAAGTATATTAAAATAATATTTATTGATTTTCTTTGATAAAACCAACTTAGTGAGTCATTTAAAATGATTTTCGCATTAAAAATAAGAGAACACAGCTGGATTTATAAATTGTTCACTTAGTTTTAGGTTAGATCTCTCCTTTCCATCGGACCTCTCGAACAACTCTCGTTCTTTTCCAACCCTGATGCTATTACAGTATTTAATGGTTAGGTGTCTTTGTCTGTACATTTTCCATTTAAATCAGTTACGTGGTAGGTTTAGTAACAGCCGAAAAATTCTATTTCGGTTATTTGATAGATCTTTACATTTTCTTAGTAAAATGTTAAGAAATGTCCTATGTTTTCTAAATAACTAATACAATATTTTTAAATTCTATTTTGATTACTGTAGATCATCCGTAATTGAATATTGCAATATTGTCGTTGTATCGAGTTTGATTTAATAAATGTATTTGTGAGACATTGCGTTATATTTATATTTAAATACATATGTAAATTACCAACACAAACCATTTTATAATAACTAAATTAAGGGATTAGTTGTAGTTGTGGATTAATTGACAAACACTGTCACTGAGGAGATCGAAATTAATTGTTGGACATACTCTCCTTCCGTTATCGTCTGTAAGTAAACACGAAAGCGGTCAGAAAAATTACAATAGTATCTTGAAATTTGGTATAGTTGTCTCACATGCAATCCTATTGAAATTCACGAATATTGAATTGAAAATGTCAAAATAGCTGCCATTGAAAAAATGTGTTTTTTTCTTATCTCATGAGTTATTCAACTTTAAAAAAATAATCTCAATATGATGACAAATATGGAGGTTATTGTGAAAATGTATCCTTCAGTTCCAAATAAAATGTAATATTTGTTTAGTTTCGATATCCACAGGGCCGCGTCAATAACGTAGCGAGTGGAAACTCCCTTACAAATGTACAGTTTTGAGGCCAGCTAGACACAAACACGAGCGTAGTGATGGAAAATGTTTTAATATGTACACATCAGCGGGACCCTTAAAAAATATTCCGGTGACAAAAAATTAGTGATATACACTATTTTGAGGTTTATGAAACCTTTGCAACTATTATTTCCATCAAACGTATTCAACCAGATAAGATCTCTTGTTCTACCAATACAGTTTCGCAGTTGCTACTAGTTTATACAGACAAACGTTGGGAACTATATTTATTTATGTGTTCTACATTGTATGATGAGGCTGGGTAAGTACTTTGATGGTGTACAATAATTGTTTAATACACCCAAGAGGTTTCCCGCCTTTAAAAAACAAATACAAAAATTCAAATTGTAATGTCCGTTAAATTGAATATAAAATTACCCAGCGACAAAGTTTCAAAATGTCATTATTTTAACGGAACAACACATCTTCAAAATACTTGGAGTCGATAAATATCCTCTCATTTTTTTGCAGAAACTCCTAATTACAAAACTTTACACATCAAATAAGTCTTTAATCAACAAATAAGATATTTCAAGCGGAGAAATGCGTCCATTTAAGAAGCGGAATCTCGGACAAATTACAGCTTAACATTTCCGTTTAATTTACATTATAGCTTGCAGATAGTTTCATCACAAGAACTTCACGTCAACAATCTCAAGAATATAAAGTTTGTATCGAAGTTGAACTTAAAACCACGACGCAGATAAATTGTTTAATTACAACTTTTTTTTTTCCCTTCAAGAACTCTTATAATAGGACCAATGTAATTAAAAACTGTCCCCGCTAAAAGTTATAACTTACAAACAAACTTTTCTGTCACAATTTAGACTAAGTTCCATTTATTTAGGAATAATCTCATATTTATTAATATTGAGTAACTTAAATTTTGTTTGTCAATTAATTCACAACTACAACTAATCTCTTACTTTAGATATTATAAAATGGTTTGTGTTGTTAATTTACATATGTATTTAAATATAAATATAACACAATGTCTTACAAATAAGTTTATTAAATCATACTCCATACAACGACAATATTGCAATCTTCAATTAATTATGGATGATCTACAGTAATCAAACTAGAATTTTAAAATATTGTATTAGTTATTTAGAAAACATAGGACATTTCTTAACATTTTACTATTTAGAAAGTATACTCTACGCCCGTTCTCTTGGATTCTGTATAAATAGGGGACTTGGCAATGTACTAGGTAAGATATAGCTTTATTATTGTAGCTTATGCATCACTGAAGATGGCGAAATTATCGTTGAAACGTGTATGATTATAAAATAGTATTGTGAGAAAGTGTGTTCAAATATTAATATAATTACAAACTTCTCGAGTCCAACTCAATATTGTTAAATGTTATTAAAATCGACAAACCCGATGATATGAAATGTTATTATTAATGACAGTAATGTAATCAATTGGTAATAGTTTGTCAATTAATTGTTTTTACTATTATTAAAAAATTAGGAATTTGTGGTGTAAGTTAAATGAAAAAAAGTTTTTTATTGTTGTTTTTTTTCAATGTGAAATTTTATCTAGAAATAATATTAAAACAAAACCATTTATGACTCAAATTTCGCATTAAAATTGAGCTCAAAAATAGGTACATCACTACATACAGTACTATATAAAAACAAATTTAGCCCCACAAGACTTCGTTATTATGACACAAATATAAGATAGTTTTATAAAAATATAGAACCTGAAATTAGAGTCCTGTGACAGTAATCTTCACTAACATTAAATAATTGATTTTGTTTGCAGTATCAAAATTAGGTACTAGATAATAGACTTAATATTTTAATTAAATAATGTTTAATTATTTTATTTGGATTTGTGGATGGGTGAGTGGAAATGTTTAACTGTTTATTTTGTTATATTTGAGTATAGTTGAGTGAGTATACATTAATACAGATACGATCGATCAGTTGACAAGGGTTTAAAATTTTCAAATTATGTGATCGTTTCTAGTTGAATGCAAACTTGAAAACCGTTAAAGCGAATTCAATAGGATCAGGATAACACACGTTGGTTATTTAAAATGTAGAAAGCTGCAAAACCTGTCACCGTTTAGTCAGTGAAGACGGTATATATAGAGGGGTTTCAAAAATAAGTAATTTTTTTAATTTACTATATAATTTAGTTTGTTTTATTAATATTCTTTGGCTCTATATTACTCGTAGCTATTTACGAAAAATGGGATTTGATACAAACGTCAAAATTTAACAAAGTCGTGGCTTATTTGGCTTCTACCAATAGCTTCATTATGGCTACCATTCTGCTTCTGAAAAAAACATCAACTTTTTTTTCACAGTTTGCGCCGCATCAACTAAGCTATCGAGGACTTCACGAACAACTAATATCTTCAGTTTTTGAATGGCTGTTGGTTTTAAATCTGTCCTGCAGATATCCCAGAAGCAAGAGTCCATTGGATTCAAGTCAGAAGATCACGGAAGCTGAAAAACTGCACAGTGTCTTCCATTTACACGGTTTCCAAAATGTTTTCCCCTGATTGCAAGCGTGTCGAGTTGTTCCATCATGGATGTTCTCAAGACCATGGGCTGCAGTTCTGGTATCATGTTATTATGGAGCATATCCAAGTAGCGTCACCCGTTACAGACGGTTTTAGTTACTTCAACAAAATAATACGGAGCAACGATAAAATTGAAGGAGAAACTTAACAAAAACCTTCAACTTGTCTAATCTTTATCAGGTATTATTCAGAGGGTTGATAAGTGTTTAAACAGCAGTTCAGACGAAAGTGTATTTCACCGGTCAAAGGTATACTGTTCTGTTACTCAAATCAAGATGTTCCGGAATTTTCTTAACACTGCTTTCACCATATTGAGTGTGGGCAACCATAATATCGCCTTTAACTATTAAAGATTTTGTTTATTTTTACGGAACCAGAGGTGTTAAACATCTGCACAAGTTTCCTTTAGTTAATTAATCTACACGCTTCACTTCTCAAACCATTGGAAGTACGAAAATGTCTTAAATGCTACTGTTAATTTTATGCCCCAGTCGTAATAGTTCTGAATTAGTCCGATACGTGTTTGTCTTGCTAACGACATAATTAAAAAAAAACAATAAAAATCTATCATGTTAATCACAAGTCATATTTTTAACGTAAACAGAGTATATACAGTATCTTCAAATAAACTTCAAATATCAACAATGGAATAGATTACTTTAAACAGCTGATTATTAAATTCCGAATGTCCTTGAATATTGCTATTTTGAGTTAAACCCAAAGTAACTGTACTACGATCATTTTATATTGACACTTACTTTTGAAAAACCCGGTATATGTGGGATTAATTAATCAATCACGTATGGCTTTAAAAAAAAACTCATAATAGGTACGTGTACTACCAAAAACAATGTATTTTTCAATTGAACATAGTTGTTTTTTGTCTACTCTTTGCTAAACTGTGAAACATTGAAAAATTTATTGGTTAAATATTTATTGAAATGAGTTTCTTTTTAAACAAGTGGTACTTAACAACCCCATTTATAATGTATAAACAGCCGAGAGTAGGTCCTGCCAATCTAATTATTTGGTAACATATTTGGCTACCGCGGCTAGGGCTATTCATTTATTCAACATTATGCACAAATACACAAAATAAAAGCATTTTTAAACGCAGAGCTCGAAACTGAAAAGAAACTACTATCCCATGTTACTGTTTTTAATTAATTGATATATTCGAATTTTGTTTACGGTAATTACGATTACTCAAAAATCTTAAACTGTACGTACAGGCTTGTGTTGCGGCAAAAGATCCGCAGGTCGACGCCGGTGAGGCCTCTGAAGGAGGCTTTCACAGCCCAGAACGGAATAGGCTTGTGTTACCTCATTTAAAACTTCTCAGTGAGGCAAGAAAATTGGTATAAATAATATTAAATTCTGACCTCGCAAAACAACATATCGACCAAAAGTGTTATTTTATTTATGAAGCTAGATTGGTGCGGTATATCTCTTGCATGCAATTAATGTGTTTATACTTATATTAAATGTTCAAATTGTTCTCCTGCAGTAGTATCCTATAGTTTTCTTTTAAACATGTTTTAAAACGTTTGGTTAGATTAGGTGTTGATTAAGAGATTCCTCACAAAACAATGAAGTCTTGTATTTGGAGCATTGAAACAACATTTAGAAAAATCTACTGCCTTTCTTTCTGAGTCGATTTTCCGTAAAATTCTAGATTTGTAAATAAAATAACACTTTGAGCCGACATTTTGTTTTGCGTGTTCAGAATTAAATTTTTCTAACATGAGGTTTCACAAACGTATACGATTGAATTTTGTGTGCAAAAATTTAGGTCACACAATTAAATAATCTAAATTATTGATTTTTTAGTTGCAATTCTCACTGAAAGGCAGAATTCAAAAATTTGAAACATTTCAAAAAGTAGCAGGGGTTTCTTTTCAGCTACCCTGTATATGTACAATGCGAAATGCACGAGTATAATACTGTTAATAGCTTCTCTGATGATGCTGCTCATGGTAGCCAAACATGTTGACAAATATAAACTACTCTTCCATAGATACAATCTTTTTGAGCACTTTGTTGAAAATCACAATAATGATTCGAATTTGCCCCTAACCACAATCACTAGAAAATTTAAAATAAAACACAATTTTATTTCATTAGTAGATATGTAAGTTTAGATTGAGTTTATAAGCAAAACCCTCCGGTGATGATAATCATGTTATCAAAAAATACATCAGGGCATTTAGTTGAAATAATAAATAAGAAACAATTAATCAGATAGGGTAATAGTGTTTTATTTTAAAATTTCTAGTGATTGTGGTTAGGGGCAAATTCGAATAATTATTACTCTTCCATGTTTACGTAATATATTTATTTATAAGTTGGAAGGCTTTTCACAGAGGCTTATTTATAGTGAGCAAAAGTGTGACATGCCCGAAGGTCCTTCCTGGATCTACATCTTTTTTCATGTAGTCTTGGATTAGATCGCTCTTTTAAAATTATCCTATTAGGTCTCTCTTGACCAACTCATGTTTTCCCCCCCTTTCCTGTCTCTGATTATTTTAACATTAGGGATTTTTATTTTATTCTTTTTTTTTTTTTTTAATTATGATGATGACCGAGAAGTGTTTCACCTTTAAACAATAAGAAAAAAAATAGTTGGAGGAGTTAACAATGATTGCAAGGGTTACCTGGCCTTGTTTCTCAAAAAACTAATTAATAAGGGAATGAATATAAGTTGCAATATTAACCTTATTACCAGATGATATTAAGAGAAACATTTAATAAATTTGGACATCAATTAGAAATAAATATTATTCTGTGAAATGGAAGGAGTTATCTGATGATTGCAGTGCCTAATCTGCCTCTAGCGTGGGTTTCTTTAATTAGTAGGAGGCTATGTCTGCACCTTTTAGTCGTTATATTTCACAATTAATTAATTAATCTGGAACCGAGTTGGGCCCTAGGCATGGAGGGGTGCTAGTATTTAATTAAAACGCAAGTTCATCCCCTCTCAAACTCCCCATTTTACAGTTCATTTAGCCATTCTTAAAAGTGTTATTTGAGTTTCAACTTTGACAATAAATACTGGGGTCATAGCAACAAATCAAGAATTATATGACTGTTTATATTAGTGGTTTTATCAATCACTGATGATATCATAATGTGGTGATTTTACTTTCTTATACAGGGTGATCATTTTATCGTATACAATAATGGTATGTCATATACTATTGATCTCATGAAAAACATTAAATGTTCAAGGTTAGATACTTTACAATAGATTTTTAAAAAAATATTTCTGTAACTTTAACAAAAGATGGCAATTTTTACTATAGCAACTAACTTTAAAAATTTGACTAAAACCCCTATTTTGTGTGAGGTTTTCGAATTGTTACATTCTTTTAAGAATTTCTCATTTGGGGTATTTTTTTAAAAACCCACACGATTATGAATGAACTTTCGAAATTTTAATGTTTGGTGCATTTTTGGTAGGCGATGTTCCCTACATCTTATTGTTATATAATGTTCAAAAATTAATTAGACATACTATAGGAAGTATAAAGACAAATGCAATGCTAAAGTTAAAGAAAATAATTAGTAGAATATATAAATCTATCTCAAATATACTCTAATTATAAACAGGCCCTTATGTGTTCCACAAATTAAATATTTTAAACCAACGCTTCTTTTGGGTATTAGTGAGGCTATTTTTAGTAGGTTTCATGTTTTTAAACAACAAGGGGGAACGTTTTCGTAAATTATGTTATGCGATTGGTAGCATCTTTAATTCTATTTGTGATTATATTCAGTCTTTGTTAAAATAATAAAATAAAATATTGACTATTTATATCAGTTATTAAACCCTAAATTCAACAGTTCATAAAATCGTACATATATAACCGAAATTAGAAACAAGAGTTTTACAAAATTCGTTTTATTACATGTAATTTAAACGTAAATTTTGGAGTAATTTCGGCTTAAATTTCGTAAAAAAAAACCGAATATTAAGTTTACATCTTTTTAAAAATCCAAATTTAACATTAAAAAGTTGGATCTCTATAAGAAGTTTTTAAGCTGAGCACAATATTTTAAAATCGCCGTTGAGTTAAAAAAAAAATCAAATTCACCATTTTACAATAGAGGAAACTTAGGTAAAGTACATTTAAAGTTTTCTTTAAATCTTAGAGGTTACAGAGATCCCAATCTTGACCTACTTAGAATAGTCACTGTATACAAATTTGTAACAAATATGTTTCATATTTTTTTGAAAATTTCTTAGAGATTGAAATTTACTACTACAGTGATTGTTAATTGACTTATTACTATTAACTATTAATTCGGACGTTTTTCTTCTCACAGTACCACCAATTTAAAAGAAATCTTTGCAACGATTTTTGAGTAATTCTACTACCGATGAGAGTATTGTTTTTTATCAATAAGTACTAAATTTTTTTTGGCAGATGACGCCAGTTCGTTTTCTTAAGAGTAATCTTTGGATCTCCTCCTAAATGATAATAAATAAATCAATATAGTTGATAAAACATCGGGGTTTTAATTATTATTTAATAAATAATAATAAATATTATCAGTAATTAGTCTAACTACAAACGAAAGTACAAAACCTTTAATTTGTTATGAACAGTGATCACCAAAGCAAAGTGGTTATTTATTAAGGTCAATCCTTTGTGCCAGTATAAACCCGATGTTTACCACTCTGGTTTCGTCTACAAGGGAGACAACCCTTGGGAATTGAGGACACAAAGACTAGAACTTGTGTTCTACCTTGAAGAAGTTTGTAGTCTCCCAAACAAAGTTTAACTGGACAAAGGTGTTTAAGATAATAACTAAGTGCATTATCTTCTAATATTAGTAATAATAAAACATATTACTATATACATATGTTCATCTACTATTTAAGAAATGTTTCAGTGGTATAATTGTCTTTATCACAACCCTAATGAAAGTCGTGTCAGTGTATCTAAACGGGAAGAGAAAATGTAAAAAATTATATTTTCTATGTTCATTGACTATATGGAGTATTTTCCTAAGTTAAACTCCATAGATTTATACAAATCTAATATAGATTATAAAAATTTAATTATCTTGTTATGTTTATATTTATTTCTAAAGAGTTTGCGCTGTAAGCCATATGCGCTCTAACTGTATGGGTTTTATCCTATCTGAAGTGCTGGTTCATTTTATCTAACACAAATTTGTTTTTAAGGCAGTTAAAAAAATGTTTGAATGAAATAAAATGTGAATATAATTTTATGTTTATTCTAGATAAACTATTCGAGTTATAGTGAAGATTATTTCAACCTTTTCGAATAGTACTAATATCTTTCACTTATTGTACATTTATATTTCAACAATTAATTGTAAAGGAAATAGATTGTTTAAGGGTTTATAAAGTAATAAAAAATTAATTGATTTAATTATCAACTGTAACTGATTCCTAGTGTTATGAAAGTGGATTATTCGCTAAAGGCTTCAATTTTGATTATAAAGTACATTTATTTATGGGTAAATCAAAAGCTAAAGATTAAATTGAAACCATTTGACGTCTCATTCTTCATTGACAGTTGTATTCAAAACCTGTTTAATTACGATTGAGGCATTTTAACAGAAATAAGACCAAAAGTGGGGAAACAATTCAAACTTTGGAGAATTATTGGATATAGAATAAACTTAAACTTGTTCATTTAATCAAACGGAGGGAGAGAGGAAGAGAGGGATACAATTAGTTAAAAAGTGGAGGTTAGAGAGTTGTAAAGATTTTCGACTGTGACGTAGATTGTTTTCTTAATTTGTCAAGAAATATTTCTGAAGGTATCCTTGCTAATACTAATACAGTAGTAGGACGTATTCATTTCTGTGTAGTCTACACAATGTTTTTTTTTTTATTATTATTTTTATGTTCCGTCAATTTCCGATTGCCGTTTATAAATTGCATTTCATATTTCAATACAAAATTATGCATGAGTATGTTGAATATTTACTTACATTTTAATTAATATCTTAATATCAATATTTACCTAAGGTATGATAAAGTTATAAAGTAAGAGCATTAATATTCTAAGGAAGTTTAGTTTAAATAAATTATCATGCGTGTTTATACTGTGAGTAAGAATTTAAAGTGTTTATACTTAAAGTAGATTTAAGTATAATGTTCCACAAATTATATTATTAGAGGGTTTTGCTTTCTTTACTGTTTTTTTTTTTTTTTTTTTTTTTTTTAATAGGTGATGATGACCGAAAGGTTTCTTGTTTTTAAACAACAAGAAGGAAAATAATAGTAAATTGTGTTATCTGATTGGGAGCTTCTTTAATTATATTTGTGATTGTTGTCACCTAACATGATGTATTGAAAGTAAACATCGTAAAATGAAAGTAGTGGACTTTATAAATTTATAACTTTGTTATTAAATTATTAATCAAGATATATATATATATATATATATATATATATATATATATATATATATATATATAAACATAATCATGTATAATTTTGCATTTCAATGTGAAAGGTAATCATGAATGGTAAACGGAAATTAACAGAAATGAAAAAAAAAACGCGTGAATATAAAATACTTGCTAGTGTATTAGTATTAATAAGGATATCTTCAGAAATATTTCTTGACAAATAAAGAAAACAATCTACAGCACACAGTCGAAAATCTTTACAACTCTCTAACCTCCACTTTTTAACTAATTGTATCCCTCTTCCTCTCTCCCTCCGTTTGATTAAATGAACAAGTTTAGGTTTATTCTATATCCAATAATTCTCCAAAGTTTGAATTGTTTCCCCACTTTTGGTCTTATTTCTGTTAAAATGCCTCAATCGTAATTAAACAGGTTTTGAATACAACTGTCAATGAAGAATGAGACGTCAAATGGTTTCAATTTAATCTTTAGCTTTTGATTTACCCATAAATAAATGTACTTTATAATCAAAATTGAAGCCTTTAGCGAATAATCCCCTTTAATAAAACGAGGACTCATTTATAGGAGTAAATATAATCAATTTAATTTTGGTTGCGTTTTTTACACAATCTATTTTAATTATATTTGTTTACAATATCGTAATAATAATGTACAAAAAATAAATGTTATAACTATCAAAAAAAGGTCACAATAATCTACAGAACATAAAATAGTTCTGTTCACATTTTATTTCAGTTAAAGAATTTTCTCAACCAAATTAAAAACAAATTAATCTTAGAGAAAATAGTATAGCTCTTCGGATATAATAAAACCCATAAAGTTAGTAAAGCTTACGGGACTAGAAATATAAACTGAAACAAACTCTTTCATATAAATAAACTCTAAAGATGATTTCATATATATTTTTTAATTTGCAGATCTATTTTTTTAATTCAATGACAAAATAATGGGACTAGAGTGTTACGCAGGAAAACAATCCAGATAGAAAATTAACATCAAAAATAAGATTTTTACTTTTATTTCTTCCCATGCAGATCATGGTTTTGATGAAGACAAATATGTCAGAGAAACAGGTCGTAATTAGTAGTCCAAGATATTCAAAAGCTATTCCAGATAGCGAACAATTCATCTTCAAATGAAAACAAAATTAAGAACTTACAATGAGAATTAGTTTAAAGATATTCCATGTTAATCATCAGTTATAGTGATATTTGTAACTAATTTACACGAAATCTATGGCCTTATAGTTTAGGTATAACGTAATATCGTCAACAAGTAGACTAAAATATTTTATAACCTAATTTGTCCTTCATAAAGGTCTTTTTTTATATGCAACTTAGGAAAACCAATATATACACATTCTAGTATATTTAAATTGTTCTGTTTTCAGTAATTAGGACGGTTTTTTCTCTATTGTGAATTGTAGACTATAGTGTGGTGTTTGTTGCTGAGAGGGGGGGGGGCATTTTTATACTAATTTAATTATAGTTTTTTTTAAACATTTAATACATTAGAAGAGACCATTTTAGAAGTAGTAATAAAGTTTATTTCAATAGATTTGAATCTATAATGAAGGATATCATATCACTACAAAAAAAGGCACTTAATCACTATTTCATTTTTTTCACTATAATTTAATATTAATACACCAGACACTTTATCTATAAAAAAAGAATAATAATAAGGAGTTAGATTTTGACAATAGGAGATCATAAAGATTTGTTCACTTGATTTATTTTATTGCTTATTTCTTTTTTTTTTATTTTACTGTTTTCTTATTATTTAATATTATGAATTATTGTACTTTATTGCTACTTGCTGTATTATAATAGAGCTGAAGTGGTGTAATAATTAGACTTTTTAATATCATTATAATATCCAAATACAAATAAATATCTTTCTTTTTAATTAAGTTTATTTATTATTCTTATTACTGTATTATATTTTGTATTTTCTTTTTGTATATAATTCAAAGTATTTACGTATTTCATTTTTGTACGTGTATTTTGAAAATAAATAAATAAACACTAAGCTGAAAAACGTAGCCCTAACATCCAACGGAATATAAATTATACACAAAAAAATATTGATTAATACATCAGAGGGACGGCCATGTTACCTCAAATACTAAACACCTTTGTCCAGTTAAACTTTGTTTAGGAGACTACAAACTTCCTCGAGGTAGAACACAAGTTCTAGTCTTTGTGTCCTCAATTCCCAAGGGTTGTCTCCCTTGCAGACGAAACCAGAATGGTAAATATCGGATTTATACTGGCACTAAGACTTTATTAAATAAACACTTTTCTTTTGTGTTTACTGTTAATAGCAAATTAAAGGTTTTGTACTTTGCGGCTACTATGAAGTAATGAAAGATGTTTAAGTAGTTAGACTAATTACTAATGATATTCACCATTATATAGGCCACTAAATAATAAAAAAATGCGATGTTTTATCAAATATATTGATTTATTTATAGTAACAATTGTTACTTCGTCATCTGTAAGCACAAAAATATTTAAGACTTGTCGATAAAAAATAGTACCACTCTCATTGATGGTTGAATTTCTCAAAGTATATAGTACCGATTTCTATAAAAGATGGTGGTACAGTTTGAAGAAAAAATATCCTAACTCATAGCGTATCCTGAATCGTGGTTCAATATGAAAACTAAAGGAACTATCACTACGGTAGAAAACTTGAATATTTATTTAAGTTTCCCAAAATATAAAAACAAATCTTTGTTTATTTTTATATGAATAAGTATTAATAGTGAATTTTCATAACTACCAAAACCATTGTTTACAAAAATTATTAATAAATGGAACCCCTTTATATTTTGAGTTATTATAATCTTTTTCGAAATTATTGTGAAGAAATCAAAATTTTAAAATTATAAGATTATTCATAAATAAAAGGAAAATCTCCCCACTTAAAAATATTCACTATAACCAACCAAAAACATAACCCTTATCATTCAAACCACAAGTTATAGTACATATCTCCATACAATATAAATTGTACAGTGAAAGAATTCCAATTTTAATTACCGATTTAAAATAAAATGGAATAAAGAAACATTAAGTATATACAGAAAAAAGAACAATTACTTGGGAGGAAAAGGAAATCTTTATGGTGAAGAAGAAAAGAAGGTTTTGTGCATTCTATTAAAAGAATTCAAACATGTAGCTTAAACGTTTTGACCCATGAAAGACATGAAGTGTTTTGAATAAAAGTGTATTAATCAAAAACAGCCATGTAGCTAATATGTTCTAGCTCAGAACTATTTTTGAGTGGAATAACAATTTTATTTATAACTTCAGAAATTGATTCATCTTTGGGACTTTATCTTGCAAACCAAATTCATCCAGATTACATCCTGCCAAAATTGGCCAACGAAAGATTACAATCTCCGAAAATCCATCTATACCAAACTTGGAACTGCGAAGATAGATTTTTAGTAATATATTCCATGTACAGTATATAACACATTTTTTTTACAATCAATTTTGTATCATATTCACCAACCAATTATACACTTTCATCTCACACCTTTCAATAGTTATTAAGATATCACTAATCCAACATTTTTGCTTACGTTTTTATAGTATTAAGTCCTATTTATTTTGCGCACACTAAATTGATGTAAAAATATTTACAGCTGAAGATAATGGCTATTGATCTTTGAAGCATGAAATTGAGAGTTATATTTTGTAATTAAAACATTTACAAAAAAACTTTTTTTAAACAAATAGATCCTACATGTATTATGATAAAGACTTTGATATACACATTTATATAGACTTTGGTTTTAAAGTTAATTGATTATGATGGATTGTTTATATTATTCATTAAAACATTTCTCATATGTATGAATATTATAAAACCTAATATGCGAAGTTTCTAGAGTATAAATCACCTTCAGTTATCAGGTGGCGAACCTAAATTATACATTTCTGACATAAACAATGCTGGAAAATATACTCTTCAAGGTGTGAAGTTATGCTGATTACGTTTTTATTTAGTCTTAGTTTCGACTACATAAACTTAGTTTTACGCTTAGGTTTCATATTTTGTAATAAATAACTTTAAACACCATATGAAGATGAACTTCTGATATAAACACTAAATTTGAATCCACCATCACACGATACCAAAATACTTTTCTAAAGAATTAAAAAAACATCCACAGAAGGTAATATCCATACACAGTACAACGAGCAATTTGCCCGAGCTCCAATAAGTGGAAACGCTTTCCTCCCCTTTGGGTCAAAGATACTTTCAAATCAAGCCATTAATGCAGATACCGATACATTTTATTTACAAAATCCGGACTTGATTCTCTAGCGGATTACGTATCATTTAATGTCCGGCCGTAGGCTAAACCACCCCTCCCACAACCATCAACAGGGAAAAGTAATTACCGGTTTTACATTCGGAGCCGAACCGCTCAGCTTTAGAAGGGCTTAGTGATGTCATCAAAATAATGATTTTCCTCTGAATGGGTATCGGCGAGTGGCCAGTTTCAGTGTTAGCTTATTTTTTCCTTTCACGAATATTCTCTAGTCTTTAAAAGTAATGCAAATCTCGTAGTGGAATTTTTCTGAAAGATTAAATAAATTAGTGTCAAAGGTTAACAACTTTTAATTTCTAATTACGAAGTAATTAAGTAGTGTTATTTCTACATCACAATTTCTTCTATATCAGTATATAATATGTAGTTCTATAAAGTTGTTCCCAATAAATATTAGAAAGCAAGTCGATATATTTTACTATCCCAATGTTTCAAATTAGTGAATATATTAACCAGATATTTTCAATCTTGTTTTAATAAAAAACGAAAACACGACGTTTCGACGGTATAAATCAACCTACCGTTATCAAGTGATAAAACTAGAACATACAAAAATTAATTTAACAATAAAGTTCTGTATCTCATGTTGTTTTTTTCATATCACCTTTGTTATTTAATATTAGTTTTGACAACTTAGGTACCGGGTTAGTTTCTTAGATTATAGTTTTGGTTTACAACTATTTTGAGTTTCAGCGTGGCAATCCCGAAGGACTTTGACTGGATCTGCACTATTTTTCACGTACTCTTGTGTTAAATTTCTTTCTTTCATCTTTCCTATGAGGTATTTCATTAGTTACTCTTGTTCTCATCTGCCCTTGAACCTATTACAGTATTCCAGAGGTAGGAGTATTTACTTTATAACGTATTCTTCCTTTTATTTATAAAGCGATGATAATATAGTAGCTTTCTTCTTTAAAACGACAACAACAAAAAGTCTGAGCTAATAGGCCAAATTGTGTTTTACCTATTTTATATTCTCGGTTTATCACTTGAAAACGGAATTTGATTTATACTTTTGAAACGTCGTGTTTTAGTTTTTTTTATAAACAAAAATGATCAGAAATGTTCGACTAAACCAAATTAATAGTATTATAAAACCATCATATGATTTTTTATTTTATTTTATTACATCTGAGTACAAACCCATCTAGTAATTTACATTTAATAATATATACACTTTGAGGGAAAATAACCCATTGGTCATTTCTCCCTTAATGTCTAAAGTCCATTAAGTCCAATGGTTTTATTCGTTTCAGTATTCTAATTAAACCACTTGTATCCATCTATCTGCGTATCTCCGGATGCTCATGTTGTTCAATGCGTTGTCTGTGCTTGCTCACATGATTTCGATGTCTTGTTACAACCGAACGAAAAATAATGATACATTGTTACATCAGTTATTTTGTTCTGCATAATTTCATTTTTTTAAACAATAATATGTTTAAAAAACACAATTTTTCTGAGTCTAATTGCTGTTGTGGAAATTGAAGATGTTACCAGCTATTGTAGATGAAAATTCTTCTTTTGCAACGATTGTCATCCTTGTTGTCTACAATATAACTGGAATTTTTCAACTTTCAATTTGATTATATATTTTTTCCTATTTATAATTTCAAGTTGTTGTTTTTTCTAATATACACATTAAAAAATAGTATTTACATGCATATATGTTCGACATGATATCACTAGCGTAAATATTTCACATAAGCAAATGGCGGATAATTATTTGAATTTATTATTAAATGTAACAGACATTGCCACCGGCCAACAGACAAAGCCTTACTAAATAATGTTTAAAGTAGGCTAATTTGACTGTTTAAAAGTTTCAAACCATTACACTTTATTGATGTCAAAACTATGTATTAGTTTGTATTATAATAAGAGTGAGAAACATTTATTGTCCAGATGTCTATTGTGTACTTTGTCTGATTTGACGCGTGGCCACAATGTCTTCACTGAGCAGGACAATACAACTAATCTAACCTTGTAACATTTATTAGATTATTTTTCGTTTCCTTGTAATAACGCATCAAATACAGAGATTTATAATAAAAAATGTGATATATACTGTCTCAAATAGATGAATTGTTTTTGTTAAGATAACTGTAGAATAATAACGGGTAGAGATGCAATTATACAACGAAGTAATGTAATATTACAATAATTATCAATGTTTATAGAACTTTTTGAATGTTCTGACAAAACAACTATAATTACGTAATTGTATGGAAAATTAATTGACGGTAAAATTATTCTTTTCTTTAAACATTAACTTAATAGCGTCCGTCATAAAATTCAGTAAATACTAAATAAAATAGGCTGTTGATGATAGTTCGTCCGACATCCATGCAAACTAATTAAGAAGAATTTTTTTTTTTATACATATATGTGACCTGTATGCTTTACAAATCGTAATGTAAACAAAATATAAATTATAATTATTATTATTTTAGTTGGTAATTTGCTTTTCCTTTATTAATTAATTCTCCCAATTTACACACATTTTTATTTAAATGATTTGCAAACAATGTTATTAATTTACATGACATAAAACAAAACAAATATTAGAGAATAATTAGTTAATTAAGTTAATGACGCAATCTCTGAAATTAAAAAAAAAAAAGGTTGAAAAATATCCATGTTTGGAAATTAAAAATTAGAGTATCCAATTGTTTAATTAACCTTTACATTTGTGAATGTTATTTTATGTTTTAATACAATCTACGAATAAATCAGTAATTAAATATATGGTTTCAATTTAAAGGAATTGGGAAATGAATGTTTTAAATTTGAAAGATATTTTGGCAAAATTCCAGTGTATGTAGTTTAATAAATACTAAAACTAAATAAGTTTTATTTAATTTGAGTTGGAAGAATTTTTTATTACAAAACGATTTTGGTCAGAATATTATAAATTAATCTTAATGAAAGACCAGAAATAATAAGACAAACTATATAGCAGTTCATAATAATAATTTACCCTCAAAGCCCTAACCTAACCATAATTAACCTAACCTAACATTACACTTCTCTAATTTTGTTTGGAGAAAATTTCAAAGATGTTATATAAAAAATTATAAATTTGAAGGAAATTACTTATATTTTAAAACAAAAATACTTAAAACTGGGGGGCGTTGTGTTTTTACTAAGTGAATGTTGTTTTCAACTGCTGTTACAATTACCAAATTTAAGTAATATTCCTTTACTTGATAAGTAAGTTTTGGTAAATATATTTGTGAATAAAATCTTATGAGATGAATACGTTGCACAAACTACAAACTAAGCTCAAATACTATCAAGTAATATCTTTTTTATGTTTGATTTTTAATAAAGGCTTGTGTTTTATTTAAGTACATATACTAACTTTATCGGTCTGTTACTGAATGACATCAAGAATTTTGTAAAATACAAAAAAAATTGGTTAAATCTATAAATAATAATTTAGTATTCCAAGAAGCCTAACCAGAACTAAATTTTGAGTTACATTTGAAAACAGTAAAGGGTTCGTGTGGATGCAACCATTTGATTTTATAAGTTATTAAAATGTCTGTATTTTATCAAAATATGTTGTAAGAAAACGTATAAAGACAAAATTTAACTATTTATTATCACATTATATAAATAACGGCAATATTAAATTTTTATCTCATTACATTAAAATAAATACGTATTAGGTGATTTTTATAACGAATTGTTCAAAATCTAAAATTAATCAGTATTGTTTACCCTACATTCATAGATGTGATATTTGTATGTTCCGACATTATAAATTGTTGATAAAACAATAGTGTTCATTATTGATGATTTTTAATTCATTGTTAATTTTAAAACTGAATAAATTTCATATTTTTGTACAATATGCATTATATGTTTATTTTACGTTGTAATATTTGAATAACTTTTTATTATATACTCTATAAAATATAAATTGTGCTATTGTATTTATATTTGTTATTATTAATTATTTATTTCACTCATTTTTTATTACAATTGCAATTTCGTTTTGTCTCATCAATGTAATAACGTTTTATAATTTTCTTTCTATGTCATATATCTTAGTAGATATATTTTATAAGAGTACCTGTGCTTATTATAGCTGAGGATGACGACATAGTGGATGAAACGTCTTTACCGAAATTGGCGTCTATCAAAAATAATTATGATAATAATAATCATAGAATTTTCTACAACTTTCATAAGGTATGTTTAAGTAATTATAATAGGTAATCAAGTCTCTTTATTTTAAGTTAAGATATTTTCAAAGGATATGTTGTTTGTAAATATACTAATATCAATTTATTTATAATAATAATAATAATAATAATAATAATAATAATAATAGTAATAATGTTTAACTAAAGGTTAGGTTAAAATAAGCATCATATTTCTTTCTAAACGTTTTATATTTTAAATAGTTTCGATGTTTTCAGATTTATTTGAACTTAAAAAAGTAGGTTTTTATAAAATAATTTCTTATCTTTGACAATATCTTTTTAATATTTGTTAATATCGAGTGGATTCAGTGTAGATATTGTCAAGCTTAGTGTCATGGTGTGTCGGTGTTAGGCTTAGTACTAGTGTCAGCTACTAATACATCTGTCACATACTTTATAGGTTAAGATAACCACGATGCGCAACTGCCATCAATTACCTATCAATGTTGCAGATAACGCTGTCCACAAACATACGACCCAACGTATGGATTATATAAAAGGAAGGTATTATTTAGGTACGTGAGGATTTATAGAAAAACGATGTTTTATATAAAAGCGATATTTTGTATTGTGTGTAATATAAATTTAATTAATAAATACTTATTCTTGTTTAATTAAAAGTTATTAAAACAAAACTAGGCGGAACTAGGGTACTTTTGAAAAAAAAAATTAGTTCTCATACGCGCTTTCGTTAATTGATTTTTAACTAAACGTGACCCTTTTAAATTCGAATCACTCAGATTGTAATATAGTAAGACTTATTACTTTTATAATATTTGTTTATTATTTATTTCACAAGACAACATAAGCTAAGACAGTATATTTGAATAAAAAAAGAACATAAACATCATAATTAACTCTTAAATATGAACAAATTAAGAGATAAATAGAAACTTTAATGTAATAGCAGATAATTCTATTTGAAACTCCATATTCAAGGATAAAATAAAGCAGAAGCTTAAAGTTTCAAATATTTTAATAATATAAATCAGCTACAATTGTTAAATTCAGTTGCCCGATGATGCCGCAAGGCGAAGCAATTGTAGCTTATTTATATTATTAAAATATTTGAAACTTTAAGCTTCTGCTTTTTTTTATCCTTAGATAAATAGGAATTTACATGAGTAAAAAACAGTTCCCACAAATATAGAACTTCTATAAAAATCGGATCTTCAGAAGTAATACCTTTTTTGGAATTACATTCACCTAAAAACTTACAAAAAGGCGAATTACGGTTTAATTTTTTTTTAATTATCATAAAAGTATATGATTATATATTAAAATCAAACACCCAATATCTCAATTCAATAAAACAAGATTTTATTGAATTGTGGTATTTGGTGTTTGATTTAATATTTGGGTTTATTAAATATTTATGTATTGATTTAATATTCTCCATATTGTGCTCAAAAGTGTAGTGATTTAGAAAAGTATATCTAAAAAATATTAATATTAAAATGTTTTCTTTCACTATCCTTATTCCACATAACTTCATTAAACACACACATATAATCCCGCAACCAAAACTCTTAGCAAAACCTGCAACTCTAACAACCAAACCTGGAATTCACATAATTTTAATATTTATGGGGGAAATAATATTATAAAGAAGTTAATATTTTCGTTGGATATTTCAACATAGAATTAACAGATGAGCGAAATCATAGACTTTACGTTCTAAACAAAATGCCTAAATCCGTTGTTTAGCTCTGAAATTAGAGGCTAAACTCATACTGCATTGTATGCTCTCACTACATAATTGAATCTGACCACAGAAAACTATAACCCACATATTGAGCTTCACTGCGGGACTTCTTAAATATCGTAACCCTTTTCTTGATCTTCAGATACCAATCCATCCTAATATTCATTTTTCAAAACGTCATTCCTAAACTTTCAACACTCTCTGATTTTTAGCATAGTTGATACGATAAAACGACTGAAAAAATCAAATTAAAAAATAATAAAAATAAAAATCCGGAATATTCTTCAAATGGGATATTTAACAAAATTCATCACAATCATTTAAGCTGTTTATTGTGTAGCTAAAAAGAAGAATATGACTGGTGTTTCAAAACATCAAGTATAGTGTCTTAGAAAAGAAAGTTAAATTTTTTAACGGTTTGGGTTTCGTTATTTATTGTCCAATCGATGAGAAAAATTCTTTATTGTTTACATATAAAACATCTGTTGTTATTGTCATTACTATTTATTTGTTGCCATAGCAACGAGTTTTCTCACTGTTGACTAATTTCAAAAAAAAAAAAAAGAATCTAGTATGTGGTAAACTTGTAGCAATTTATAATTAATTAAACGATTTTTTTTTATATTCCATCGTAACTTTAATTTTACGCATCGCCTTGTTTCCGTGTTATTATGAATAAATTTTATGAGCCGAGTTAAAAAAGTTTCCTACATTCAAAGCTTTGAGGAATCGACCGTTCCGTGTAGACGCTTATAAAAACCTTTTTAGTAACTTTGAAAACACAAGGTCCGTTGGAGACATCAAGAAGCCAGGAAAACCTTCAATTGTAAGAGATGAAATTGTAAGAACTGAATTAAACATGCACGCCACACACAGCAGAGAGGAAGACCACATAGACCACATTCTCGGGGCAGAGAATGGAGGCCACATAGATCCCTCTCTTAATAAGCTTTCGTATAATTTGGAATAACTTTAATTTTTTTAAATTTTGATTGATCGCAAAGTAATTTATGCACTTTATTTTATTCTATGTTAAAAATAAAATAAACTAAAATCAATTAAAGTTTTACCTTAATATTGTAAGAACCGGCACGTAGAATAATGTTATTTTTAAACCTATTTCATTAGCTAGGGGAACTTGGCAATGAATATTTCTGATAAAATATGGATGTCGATATTTTCTACCCCTAAATAATTAATTGGACACATACTACGTATTTATAAAAAAAAATATATATATATATAATGTACGCAATCAAAATACACAGTCTATATTAGTCGTAAAGTTGATGCAGTTATGAGGATTAAAATAGGATTTGAACTTTCAGAGTCGTATTTGACTGTAATGTTGTTAATAAAATATTACAATTAGCTAGGAATAACAAGTTGGAAAACATTACAAATAGAATAAAAAATGTGTTTACGGTATGAACACAGATTAAAGGACTCCCAGTGGGCACTACTAGGCGGGATTATCTTCACCCGTTTTGGCATTTACAACACAGATTTGCTGTTATGTTTCATCAATCACTTAGCTTAGTACCAGAATTTGTAATAACAGAGCTGTTGTCACTTTGTTACATTCTCTTTGACCTTTACACTTCATCAAAGGGGAATTTATAATGTAGTTTTGTAAAATAGATTAATTAAAAAAATATATAACATATGATTTTTCCGATTAGAGGTAGTTAAATTACGGCAGGTTTGCGAATCATTTACATTTTATCCTTTGTCAGACCAAAACACTTCTTTGTGATCGTTTCTTTGTGTAAACATGTTGATGCCAACATTATGGTACTTAATCAGCTTCATCACAAAATGTTAAAAAAAAAGAAGAGTTTCTCTTAATATAATGCCAATAAACTTTGGCATTTGAAGCTTTATAGGAAATGTTAAATTGTTTATCCAGTAAGGTAGGTATGTTTAAAGCAGTTGTTACTCAAGTGCTTTGAACCTCGGATTTGTGTTACTAAGTTACTGAAAAAAGGAAGAAACTTCGAATGCTCTGATAGCATCTGTTTGGAAGAGAACCAGAATTAGTCATGAAAGGTATGAGAACATGTAAATACCAATTAAGTCCAAACCGATATATAGGAAATGTTGATGTTGAAAATAAATACTCCGTGATGAACATCTATAGCTACGGAGCGTGGACGATACGCTTGAAAAAGCTAAACTATTGTACTTTTACGTAGAATATGAACGACCTTGTAATCATATGTAGTGTTTGGAACTAACATATTTTCTGAAAACCAATGAATATTTCTCATAGAATTTATGTAATGTCTTTTTTTTTTAACAAATATACAAACTATATAGTAAATTTGGTAATTTAGCCAATTTTTGACTAATATTCTCGTTTCTAGACGTAAGAAAACGTAAATAGTTATTTCAATAAGCCATCTCCACGCTGTCGTTTCCATCGATGTTCGTTATCTGAACGTAAGTACAACAGTGGTAAAAATATTAAAATAGAAACATGAGATTTGCTGTAGTGGGAGACCTTAATGAATTTAAGAAAAATCTAATTGAAAATGTCAAAATAGCGACCAAATTATTATTTTCTGTTCATATCTCTTGCCTTATTTAACTTATAACACAAAAAATTACATATAAGATATTAGAATTATAATATTTTAATTCTCCATGCAATGTAATCCCCATTGTAAACGAATCCAAACCTCTCTACAATAGCAAAAAGTTAATTTATCCTCAAAAACGTATTATGGAATCCTAACTTCCCGACAAAAATTGATATTTGTATAATTACAAGATCCTGTATGATCGAGTCACTGCAACGAGGGGTGACAGTTTCTTCAATATAGGCACATCTACGACTTCAGGAAAGTACTGAAGATTATGTGGCCCAGAAAATCTGTAAAATCTGATTTAAACAAACTTTCACTACTACAGAAGACATTCCCTACAAGGTATAAGAAAGCAACTTTTGAACAATACATGTAGAGTATCGATTTGTTTCCTTTGGACTGGGAAAACTCATTTTTTTAAAAGTAATAATACTGTTTTTTCTTTATAGATCGTTTTACTCTAAAATTGTAAAAAATATTCATTAAAATTAATTGTCTTAAATATATTCAAATGTGACTAACAAATATAAACAACATAAATTGTGGAATCATCTATATTATATTAATTCTCCTTTCTCATTATGACCTATATTTTTTATTGTAAGCGAATCGATTCAGTTATATTTTCTGTTCCGATATCTTTGGACAGACCAAAGGGTAACATGTTTATTCATAGCACGTCCTGTTTTGGTAAGTATGTTATTTATTTATTGGGTGCTGAAGTAAGCGTCAGTGCAAAGTGCAACGGTATGATGTAAAATTCACATCCGTCTATTGGTATCGGTGTGTTCACTCCAAACATTGTCTTGTGTATATTACTTATTCATATTTTCCTCCCAAAGTCCTGTTTGTTTTCATCACACGTAAAAACAAAAGTTGGCTCCACAATGATACTTATAGAAAACTGTCATGTAAATCAACCTTTGTATAGGTTCACCATTCAAAGCGTGTATAAAAGATCGCCCCCGGTTTTTACTCTTATTTAAGCTCTGAATGTCTAAATCTATCCACGGAATTTAGCTTCTCTTTTATCGTCGAATCAACACCGGTGTGGATCGTAGCTCTACTCTTTTCAAATGATCTTCAGATACAGAATTAGACGGTTCAGAGAACAAAATATTATTGATGTTTTCAGTCGTCATTTCCTTTTAAAAAAGGATGATGAGAACATTAAATCAAGACCCATACTTATCGAACACTCTATTAGCGCCTGGGTCGTAAGAGAACAAGAGTTCATCAAGGGAGATCTGACAGGAAAGTTTTAAACTGGGATATAACTTAAGAAAGTTATGAAAGAAAGGAATAGATCCAGCTATAATATCTCGTGATTGCTACACCCGTAGTCATCAAACTGAGCCTCTGAGAGTATATTAACGTTCTGAGGAGATGTCTCTGTGAAAAATTATAAAGAGGTTTAAAAACTGAAAAATGTAAAGTGTTTAAGCTGTTACTGCTGAGCTACGCTTGTGGAAACTTTAATAACCAAAATAATGAAAACACAATTTTCCAAAAAAATCACATTATTTATTAAACACAAATACAAAACGACGTGTGAATGACTAAGTCATCTAGTAAGCACCATAACCATACTGTGAACACACAGTGTGAAACTAGTCACAGTCCACTGTCAATAGTGTTTGGGTGAAGTTGAGGATGATGGCGTCATCATAACGTCATCTTGTATATGTGTGGAAAATTGTGTTTTTTTCATTTGCTTATTGTGTATTACCACTAAGCAATTTTTTAAAATGATCTCTTTGTTGAATTTTATAAAATTTTATTCACTGCAAATGTCAGATTGACAATTTTTTTCAATACTGGCTGACTGATTAATTTTAATTCACAGCGGAAATTGTTTCTTCTAAAAAAAAAAAAAAAACAGTGTTTCATAAGGACCTTTAAATTCTAGTGCTGACCTTAAAAATGTTGAAAAACTGAAACGAATCATGAAAAACCGTAAGTTCGTTTTTGATATGATTTCGTTGATTTATCTTAAACCTAATGAAGGTGAACAAATAGGGAATATCTGGATCTTAGCGTACAAATCCCCCTTTAAATGTGGGCACATAGAATCCCTATCATTAACGTTTAAATAATTGCATCTTAAATAGTTTGTGTGCACACGACAAGATTATAACAACAATGACAGACAAGCTGGAATAATAAAATAACTTTTTTTCAATTCCGTAAGGTTTCAAACGCAGATAAGTTTCTTGCGATTACCATACGTATCGTCCATTTCTTATACTAACTAAGTAGCAAAAACCCATATGACGTTGCATGCTTACTGGCTGAATATAATTATTTAACTTGTATATTTATTTGTTTAATATCCATGCAACGGTTACCATATTGAACGCGGCTTTACTACAAGTGTACAAGTTTTAAGTCCTACACATTATCCTAACATCGCGGAACGCAGTACAGCGTATGTTTTATTCAACTGTTTAAGTCCTTTGTAAGAATATATCTTCGTTTGCATGCAACTTCGATATAAATGCATCGTGTTTTTTATAGTTTTCCTTGAAGTTGGTATCGTCAGCATATTAATTAATATGTTGTAAGTGTGTAATTACTTTTACCTTGTAACCACTTTGCCGGGACAAAACACAGTATATTGATAATATTATTAAGCGCATTTCCTAATCGTTTTTAACATCAAGCGAAACGGAACTGTTTCGAAGATATAACTTTATCTAAATGTGGAATGTATTGAATGCACGTTGACCTTGAGTCAAGTTGAAAGTACATATTTTGTTAACTAGTTTGTACAGGTAGAGAGATATGTAACAAAGAATATATCTAATAAATGATTGGTCTATTCCTAACCCCCACCCTCACATAGCAACATCCCTGAACACACCATTTTGAGCGTCCTACTCTGTTCCCAGCCAGCAAGATGACGAGACCATATTTTAATTTCAGTCTAGTGTAATTATTTCTACACCCCAGTTTTTTTAGTTAGTATGTTGCGAGTACAAAATGTACCCTCAATATATTACAAAATGGTAATTAGTGAGCAATTAAATATCATTGTTATATATTTTATAAAATAAAATTACAGAATAGATGATTGACTAACTGTATAATATCTTGATTTTAATTTTAAATTTGCATTTACTGTATCAAAGTTAAAAAGTACCTATGTATTTATTAAAAGAACTAGTTACTGACTAAAAAAATTCATTGATGTTACAGACAATGAGATTGATCATCTCTATGGTATTGTTTGAAGCTCTGATATAAGAAGTTTTAAAGCTGCCACTTAACAGCCCACTTGTAGTAACTTTAAGGTCAACATACCGTATTTCTCGCTTCGACTACTTCAATATTAACGCATCCTTGAATAGAAATACACAAAACTACAACTGCTCAACTCGTATATTAAGCTTTATATTCTCGTCTTATTAGCCACTTTTTCTTATATATCAATTCAATGCTAGAACACAAAAGTGATCACATTAGGGGCTCTTATAGTGTGTAAGGGTGTAGCCATTCTGAAGATTGGTTCTACACTTTCTAGTCCTTGGTTAGGTTAGGTTAGGTTAGGTTAGGTTAGGTTTGGTTAGGTTAGGTTAGGTTAGGTTAGGTTAGGTTTGGTTTGGTTCGGTTAGGTTAGGTTAGGTTTGGTTAGGTTAGGTTAGGTTAGGTTAGGTTAGGTTAGGTTAGTTAGGTTAGGTTTGGTGAGGTTAGGTTAGGTTAGTTAGGTTAGGTTAGGTTAGGTTAGGTTAGGTTAGGTTAGGTTAGGTTAGGTTAGGTTAGGTTAGGTTAGGTTAGGTTAGGTTTGGTTAGGTTAGGTTAGGTTAGGTTAGGTTTGGTTAGGTTAGGTTAGGTTAGGTTAGGTTAGGTTAGGTTTGGTTAGGTTAGGTTAGGTTAGGTTAGGTTAGGTTTGGTTAGGTTAGATTAGGTTAGGTTAGGTTTGGTTTTGTTAGGTTAGGTTAGGTTAGGTTAGGTTAGGTTAGGTTAGGTTAGGTTTTGTTAGGTTAGGTTAGGTTAGGTTAGGTTAGGTTAGGTTAGGCTAGGTTAGGTTAAGTTAAGTTAGGTTAGGTTAGGTTAGGTTAGGTTAGGTTAGGTTAGGTTAGGTTAGGTTAGATTAGGTTAGGTTAGGTTCCTCTATTTCATCTTAAGATGTCTGTCGAGAATAATTTGGTTCTTCTTGATGTTTAAAGGTACAAAAGCTCTCAGTAATCATTTCTTCATAACAAAAGAAGAACTCAAAATAAAGACCCCCAGCCCTCTAATACTCTAAAAAGAGAACCAGAGTTGCTTAACAAAGACCTGTTGGGAAAACTAAAATAGGGGGTTCGTAACCAAACCGACATGATAAGATGTTTTTCCAGATGGAACATAAATCGAAACTTTCAGGCTACTGCTGTATACATCAATATTAAAACCAATATGGACATATGTGATTTAATTTAAGTACTCTTTCAAATCAAACATTGAATTTTTTAACGTTTCCCATCAAAATTATAACGCCTGTTCTTAAATGATTCATAGTTATTAACCAATGAAGTTTTCCATCGAGATCTAAAAATTTCAACTATTGTCGATAATTAAAAAAAAAAAAGTAAATTATTGTTATCGACATCAAACCCACATATGTTTTAGCTAAGTATTTAATAGTGAAATCAACAAACCGTAAACTCAAGAGGAGGATACCAAGCAACCTGGTGGTTGATAGGATTATATTTTGAACCGGTAGTCACACTATCTGGCAGCATTGTATTATTATGTTAAGTAATTTATTATTAATTAAAAAATATGTATTAATGAATAGTTTTACTTCTAATGTCAATGTAAAAATTTATTTTCCTGCGGAACGGATTATAAACATATATGGGAAAAAGTAAAAGAAAACCAACATGATAAAAAGTAGATCTAGCAAGGATAACTAGGGATTGTGCACCCGGTCTCACTGTACCTGTTAGTTTAGGTTAGGTTAGGTTAGGTTTAGGAGTTCTTATTCCTGAGGGGAATTCTTGTTTTCTTTCGACCCTGACGCTATTGGAGTAATGGAGAGGTAGGTTTCTCTTTTGATTTTATGCTCTTATTTTCTTTTCTGTTTTTTAAGACGTAGATAACAGCGAATTTTTTCCCTTTTAAACAACAATATATTTTTATAAAAATTGGCAACAGCTTTCTCACAGCTTAAAAATTTCGTATGCATCAACTAAAACGATAAAAATTTGAAAAATCGTTGACAGTTTTAAATAATAAATATCATATATTTTTATGTCATACGTTTCTGTTATTAGGGTAAGTATAAAATAAATTAATAGAATAAAATAATAATAAATAAATGTTAATTACTATTTAATTACATTGTATTGAGGTGTTACCGTCGAACAATCCTTACTTGTAGTTTACACTTATGTGAATTAATATGTGTCGTTAAGTGTTTCTATGTGTTTTTGAAAATAACTGACAAATAGTTGAAACGCGTCATATAAGAAAGTGTAAATTACAAGTAAGGATTGTTCGACGGTAACAACTCAATACATGGTAATTAAATAGTAGTTATTGAGTTCAGTTGTGGTTTGGTTGGTGTAGCTGGTGTATCACTGAAGAGGACGACCTTGTTGTTGAAACGCGTCTGATACTTAGGCGTAATTTTTTTTACGAGAATTGTGTTCTGTGTTTGTTATACTGTATAGTAATTATTTATTAACACTCCAGTTGGGCTATAAGCAAACATAATGAAATAAATGTTCTTAAATTTAATTGTTATTTTTTGACATTTTAAAAATTGCATGTTTTGTTGAAAGTTTTAGATACATGTATCATTGAAGATTGCAAAGCCTTAGCGTTATAGTCTCACATACAGCTGCAATCATGGTTTTATATATATCCCTTACTAGCAAGATTGTGAGAACAGAAAGCGATGATCTGAAGGCCACGTATTCTCAATAAGCTGAAAGTCTGAGTTTAACGTATAGCTAGCTTTGTTATTATTTACGAAGTATAGAGATAGACTGATTGTGTATTCATCTTGAGCGAAGTCGATACAGGCATTGTTGTTTTCTTTATTTTGTAAAACGGCTCACGTGCAGCGCCTACAGCCCACCCCCCATCACATGTGTACAAATACAGCTCACACACTTTGCATTTTAAACGAAAACCTACTTTACAAGCGTCTGCGACATTTAAATATTAACTGTATAAGACTTTACCTCTGAAGATAAAGGTTTTGTTAGATGTGTTTTCATTTTAATTAAGTAAAAATATATTTGTTTTTCTTTTTTTAGTTCTTCTTTTTATTTAGTATAGTTACGACGAAAAACTATAATTAAAGTGTCTAATTTTACCTAGTAAATAACGTTTACCAAATGCATTAAACACAAAAGTATCTACAGAAAAATTTCTTGAGAAGACCTATGATTAACGACTAAGTCATTTTAGTTATTTTGCTGGTTTGGTTTCTGTATAAAGGTCTGTAGTCTGTATACTACCTCTCGTTTGTAATACCAAGCCTTCATAATATAAGCAGTCAACTTAAAGTTTTAAATGTTTTATTAGTACAAAATGCCTGCCTCATTTTTGAAGTTGATGACCTCACTAAACATAAAAGTTATTCTGAACATTCCCTCCGTTCATCGTCGTTGTCGTAGCGACAGGAATATGCAATTTGGTGTAGGGGGTTATAGTATGCTCAAATAGCACTCTATTGAAATTAAGAAAAAAAAATTAAAACTGTAAAATTGGCGGCTAATTTTAACAGTTTATGTTCATATCTCTTATGATATTCAACGTTTATACAGTTAATTAGATATCCAATTTCCCTCCTAGTTCTAGCAACTAGTTCTCTTGAAACTCGAATCGAACCTGTCCACACTCGGGTCGTGTATTTTACCTCACGGTTCCGGCCCAAGGAAACTGGGGGAAGGCCACACAATCCCAGGTAGGTGGGTAACGGGCGCCGCCCCTAGTAGGTGACTACGTGGGGGAGGGTATCGCGTAAGCGACCCGACGGTAACTCATCAAACGTGGCTTGAGAAATCTTGCCGACATGAGTGCCATGGGAGCATGCTCGGCCTGTCTGGAGGCTTCGGCTTCTGGGAGGGTGCATTGGTATGGTTTCGTGGTGGCAGTGGGGTGCTAGTAGTGAGATTGCACCCAGTTACTCTTTCTTTTGAGTGGGGGTAGGTGGTGAAGCCGAAGGGCATAGGTACGCCTGCCCTCCTAGCTCTAGCAGCTAGTTCCATTGAAACTCTAATCGAACCTGTCCATTTATTGGTACAAATCCCACTTATATACGATGACAAATAGTGAAGTATTGTTAAAATGTAACTTAGAAACCGATTAAAAAAATTGTTATTCTTACATTTACGATATTTAGAAGTCACTTCACTAGCGAAACAGAGGAGACATTTTAATATATATACATTAACAACATATGTTAGTATCTAGCAGAAAAAAATGTAGTAATACAAGTAGGTGGTTTAGAAAACCTGTGTAACATCGGAATACCACGTGATTCACAAATCCAATTTAACATTTCCCATAATGTCTAAGACACAAACTTTTGGATGATCTGGTTAGTATTACATTTTATAATAGGGTTGTGTAAGTAAAATTTGTTTTACATGTAATTCATACTAAAACACTAAACCTATTTTCTTTTATTTTACCTAATATGTTAGTTGCCTAAATTTCAAAAAGCCCGTCAAAAAATTCAAAAATACTAAATAAATTGCCATGCCTATGTGGCTGGGGATATTTTTTTTTTTTTTTTTTTTTTTTTTTATTTATTTTTTTTTTTTTTATTTTTATTTTTTTTTTGGATGCAGGATGATTTTATTAATGTTAAAATAACTTCGATTTCCAATTCAAGATTTGGCCAAGTTATTGTTTTTTTTTAAATGTGTTGTGATAAAGAGAGAAAACTATTAATAGTCGAAAGTGTTAAGTCTATTTTAATTAACTGATGATCTATAACTAAAACATTCTTGTTTTATGTTTTTCTAAAATATAGTTTTTATAATGGTATACGTTATACGTTAATTAATTTATAGTCAATGCAAGTATATAATTCAACTTCTTTTTTCTTTCTTTTTATCCTTTCAATTTTGCGTTTTTAATTTACTACTGAGTTTTACACGATGAAAATAGAGATGATTTCCTTAGTGGTTCTGCATATACACTTTTATTCCTGTAGTCTTGGGTTATATCCCAATTTTTCATCTTTCCTGTAAGGTTTCTCTTAACCAAAGCTTGTTCTCTTCCTACCTTAACAGTATTAGAGTATTCCAGAGTTAGGTACACGTTTATTTTAAGTTTTCCCCTTTTTATATTAGGGATTTTTTAACGTAAGGTTTTTCGCCTTGAAAGAGAAATGTAAAATTCATAGAGCTGTAATAAACATTTCTTTTTCTCGAAACACTTGCATTGTCATTAAAATACAATGCTCATCTTTATTTCATGTTCTTACGTTAACAAACAGTCGTTTTTTTCTGAAATACAAATTATTTTTAAAACTTTCATTTACAGATGTTCTTATTCATTTGTTTTAATTTAAACCATAACTTATTCACAAAATTAACGTATCTCAAAATCTTTAGAACCAATATTGAGTTTAGTGGCAGTGGTACAGGAAAGTTCACAGCAAGTCGGATACCTCCTAATTGACAAGTCACAACTCAGTGTACTTCATGAACTAAGTAGTTGGATTAATAAATAGTTTTAGTGCTTCCATGGGAAATACAATAACTTTTTATATATTGTATTTAGTTGTTAAGTTGGTATTAAAACCTTGTAGTTAGGAAGCAAAGTATTTTAGAAACGATGGTTTCTTGTTTGACTTCATTGCATTTAATGTCTATGTGTTTTGTTTTTTATTGGATTCAATGTGTGTATGTTGATTTTATATATTTGTTTCAATCTCTGTATGTTGTTTGTCATTATTACTTTGAATATCTGTATGTTGTTTTCATTGTCTGTGTCTTCTTTGTTATTATTGGTATCAATGCCGTGGGTTTACGTTAACAAACTTATTTTCAAAATACATAAACGATAAAATACGAAATCGGACAATCCAATTAACAGTGATACTTAACTCATCGAGTACGTAAATATTGATTTTTTTTTTTTTTTTTTTACAATTTTAATTCAAGTGAAAACGCTCCTACTAAAATATTAGGAATAGAAGGTTTTTAATACACTTTTTAAAGACATTTTTTCATAAAAGCGCCATTTTGTTTTTAAACTAAAACGTCTAAACATTTAATTTGAAGAGATCACGTTTTGTTTAAGACCTTAAATGGCACACGTGAGCAAAACTTTATCAAACTCGCTAGAGTTCATTTTTAATAAATTGTAATTTTATATTTTTTTCATATGGCAGTTAATCAGAAATTTTGAGCAATTGCCATATTTTGTTAATTTCAATTCACGCGTTTGTATTTGACGACACACATCATTTCTTAACCACTTCTTCGTCCTCAGCTGACCTTATGTTTTATAGAGGGTGTTACAAAATTGTGTTTCCAAACTTCAGGAGATTATTTTCCACATACAAACTAAGAAATCGTTCCTATAAACATATGTCCAGAATTTTCAAGTTTTCCAGATATCCACCATTTTGTCTTTCACAATATATTCTTTATTTCAAGAATGGTTTGACAAATTGAATTTAAACTTTCAATAGGTAAAAAATCTATTTTGAAAAAAATTATAACCAACCTAATGTAATAACCCATTTCAAAATGAAGGATGTTTAAATTTTTCTATAAAAATATCCTGTTTTAGAGTTATATAGATTTTAAAAAAAATAAGTACCCGCCATTTTGACACGGGTTTTTAAGTTGGTTATTTTGTTCAACTAGTTATTTACCTTATTAGGTTAATTTACCTTATTTAGGTACCCCGCCAAGTTTCATTTTAATCCGTGAAACCGTTTTGGAGATAAATTTTATTTCATAAAAAACAAAATGGCGGATATATGGGAAATTAGGGAACTCTATACATATGTTAGTAGGCACCTTTTCTTAATTTTAATATACAAAACACCTCTGAGGTTTAGAAGCATAATTTTTCAACAATCTGTATTATAACATTTAAGCTGTTATATAATATTTTTTATTTTGATTAATCAATCTAATTTTAATTGATATTAAAATATTATCTTGGAACTTTTGAAAACTATTATGATGGTTTAAGTAAATTATTTCAACAAAACAAGTTTTTATCCTTTAACTAACTTTAGGATTTATTAGCAAAAACAATTATTTATAACAACAGTATCAATTCAATTTATCTATTCATTGAAATATCTTAAGGCTACTTCATTCTCTCACACTTGCATTCTTTAAAAACTAATTTACTTTAATACACAATATTATTGATTACAAATTTAAAATCTACAATTGATTATTCAATTTACATAAAATCAAAACTCTACAAAATGTTCAACAGATCTTGTCCAAAATGTTCTTATTAACTTTATCAATTTTATAACAAAACAAGACAAATTTCTTTAATTAACTGATATTTCCAAATTTACTTTAGTTTGCCGGCTAGCTCAATTACTTTACTTTTAAATTAATTATACAAAAAAAACTTGACTCTTATCTCGGGCATGGGAACTTTTAATGACTCAATTAAAGTGAAATACTAACTCTAATGATTATTTATTATGAAATTTTGTACTTATCAACAATTCTCCTCGTCCGCTATAATTTTGGCACTTTTACACAACACAAATCACTAACTATGCACAACAACACAACGGATCCTTAGCCTGTGAAGTCGGATGCTGCTAACACTGGTTCCTTGACTGGTGGTGAATCTCTGGTGATACTCCGCTAACTCTATTTAGTCTCCTCACTCGTTCTCGATTACTAAGGACTTCGACGCGACGATCTCTCCTCTTCTTTTATGAAATTTAAACTCTTTGACTCTATTTAATTTATGTATCTAACAAACTTCAAGATAAATTACTAAATTTTGTTGCGGCTCTGCCTTTAAATTAATCAATGACTTAGAATTAAACCCTCAGGTTAATTCTTAACACTCAACACCTCCTACTCTGATTCCTAGCTGTAAGTCAAGACCTACACGCTCTTAACCCCAGTTCTAGACTGAACTCTCCTTACTCTGGATTTCACCTCTCCCGAAATTCAAGTGTAGCGTCCTCTTCGCTTATTGGTTAATTCTCATTTTTTTAAAACTCAGGCCTCTCCGGATTGGACCTCTAACTTTCCAAAATCGTTGGTTTTTTTATTACACGCGCTGGCTTCACCCTCGGAGATACCGTTAGGAATTCGCTTTCTCATTTTTTACAACACGCAGCTGCGTTGAATAGCAAAACTCCGTTATGTTTTCTACTAAAGTTTTATTTGTCGGCGAACTTTCTTCTCTTAAGTAAAACAGAATGTCTTCTTTCCCTTGTCCTTGTCACGTTTGTCAAATTGTACAGTTATTTTCCAAACTTAACCTTGCAGCTGCTCTTTCGGTAAGATTTGCTTGTCCACATGTGTTCTGTTTCAATTTACACATTTACACAATTATTTATTAATGTTAACTTTTGATTGATTATTATTATTTTAATATTTGATATTAGGCCTAATTAATTGTTTATCCATTGTGATCGTTTGAGATCGTTATACTGTCCCCAGATAAAATTTGTCTTTGAAATGCCTCAAGATAAATTTTTTCTTACGCCCGTTTCTTTAACAATAGGTTGTAAAGAACCTTTTTCCTACAATGCCCTTTATGTTGCGGTTACCCACTGTCTTACAATAGACCTTTCTTCTATTGTTCCTCTTGTGGTCAACCCTAGTCCCTTTCATGGTTTTCCCTTTCACTCTTGCTCCTTTATTGTCTATATTTTGTTTACTGCCTAAGTTTATTCTAATGTCCTTAATTATAATATTTCTTTAATAATCTACAATTAAATATTCCCCTAATTTTATTTTTATTTATATGTCCTAACCTATATGTCGTATTTCCTAATTTATTTATTATTTTATAAGGTCCTTCATACAGCTCGCAAAACTTGTGATATCTTTTTATTATTAGTTTTGAAGGTATGCATGCTCTGACCAATACTTGCTCGCCTATTTTGTACTCGGTGGGTGGGTGCTGTTCATTAAATTTTCTTGCATAATTTTCTCTTTTGCTCTTTATACGTAAGTAAATTTCCGCGTCGCTGATGATTGGCTCCTTTTGGTCATCTGGTTTGATGAGATATCTGGCCCAACTACGTGTCGGTTTCCTTTTAAACTGCGCCTCTACGGGTGTGGTTTCAATGGTGTCATGATACGATTCATTGATGCATGATTCTATTACTTCTACTATCTTTCCCCAATCTTGATGCCTGTCCTTTAATAGTATCCTGCAAAATTGTCCAATTTGTCTCATAATCCGCTCGGCCATGTTCCCTTGTGGATTCCTGATTGCTACTGTTCTTTTCTGTATCCCTAATTTTGTTAATCCTGTTTCCCATTTTGGTGAAGTAAACTGTGTTCCGTTATCTGATAATATGTATTGAGGTACTTGTATTTCCTGTATATATTTTTCTATTTGTTTAAGTGTGGTGTTTGTAGTAGTGTTCCTGACTTTATACAATTTCGTATATTTTGTAAATGCGTCGATCATTACAAAGATGTATTTGCACCCTCCTGTTGACTTTGGTAACGGTCCGTAATAATCCACACAGATTAACTCTCCCACTCCTTTTGGTATGATCGGTATTAGCTCCCCATTTCGATGTTTCAGATCAAATTTACATTTCTGGCATTTTTGACATTTTATTAATTCTTCCCTTATATACCTAGCAATTTTGTTTCCCGTAAAATCTTCTTTAAATATTTTATAACATTTATTTATACCAATGTGTCCATACATTACGTGTATTTCATTTGCTAATATTTTGACATAATCCGGTGGTATCATTAATTTCCATATTTCTTTTTCTTTCCTAAATAACTTATTTTTACATAACTGGTAATGTTCCTTAAATTTTAGATTATTATTATTTAAATTCTCAATTATATTTTTACAATTTTGATCTCTTCCTTGTATTACTTCAAAATTTGTTAATATTTTACCTATTTCTACACTAAACCCTTTTGCTAATAATAATATTTCGACAAGTCTTTCGTCACTTGTTTCTTTGACTTCGGCGTTATCCTCAGGATATCGACTCAAAGTGTCTGCTACTACGTTCTCCTTTCCTTTACAATGTTGAATTTGGATGTTGTACTCCTGTATTATTAAAATCCACCTGGTCATGCGTGCATTCAGTAATCTACAATTATTCATAAAAGTAATGGCTTTGTTGTCGGTTATTACTGTTAACTTTTTCCCTAAAACATAATTTCTAAATTTCCTTAAACATATTACGACGCTATATAACTCCTTTTCAGCTGTACTGTAGAATTTCTCGGCTCCTTTAAATGTACGACTGGTGTACCCTATTACACCGATCTCCTGGTTATCCCCAATTTGGTACAATTCTCCACCAGCTGCGATTTCCGAAGCATCTGTTTGCAAATAAAACATTTTATCCTTATCTGGGTGCCGTAATGTGACAACTTCTACAAATTCCCTTTTAACCCTATTGAAACTTTCTTCAACCTCTGTGGTCCATTTAAATTTTACCCCCTTTTTTAGTAGTTCTTGTAACGGTGCAGTAACTAAAGCGTAATTCTTCGAAAACTTATGATAAAAATTGGTAAGACCCAAAAATCCCTTCAGTTGCCTTGCTGTTTTTGGTCTTGGAAAATTCCTAATTGCAGCCATTTTGTTTTCTTGTGGTTTGATCCCCTCTGTCGTTAATAAAAAACCTAAGTACTCTATTTGTTGTCTGCAGAAGTTTGATTTATTAAGGTTAACGGTTAAATTTGCATTTTTAAATAATTCTAAAATCTGTTCTATTTGTATTAAATGTTCCTTCCAGCTCCCTGCTAAGCATAAACAATCATCGACGTATAATGTTAAAAATTTCTTCACCTGTTCATTTAATATGGAATTTAATCCCCTTGTGAGACTGGCTAAACTGGTGCTTAATCCAAAAGGTACTGTTTTGTATCGATAACAAAGGCCTTTATGTAGAAACGCGGTGTAGTCTCTGCTTTCTACATGAAGTGGTATCTGCCAAAAACTACTTGTTAAGTCAAAGCTACTCATCCAATTAATCTTTTGTTCTATTGTTAATAACTCTTGAATCGGTTGCGACCCCTCATAATCTGGAACTGTTCGCGCATTTATTATTCTAGCGTCCAGGCATATTCTGACACTTCCATCTTTTTTACACACTGGAACGATAGGATTAATATATGGGCTGTTGCATCTTTCAATAATTCCGTAATCTAGCATCTTTTTGATTTCCAGATCCACGCTTTCCCTATACTTCATCGCAATCGGCCAACTTCTCTGACAGTATGGACTTTTATCCGTTATTTTCAATTTATGCTGGTATGTACTAATTAACCCTGGTTTTTTACTAAATACCCCTTTATATTTTATTAAAATTTCACTTAATTGTTCTTTTTGAATTTCCGAAATGTGCCCTAATTCATTTATTTTTTGCATAATTTCTTTCTGATCAGTTTCGTAACTTTCTATTTCCATATGTTGTATTAATTTATGTTTATAATGTTCTTCCGGGTCCTCAAACATGATCTCCTTCCTTATTTCACAATTTTCTTCATTATTTATACCTAATTCTAATTTATTGCTGATAAAATCTACGACAGCCTTATTTTTAACCAAAAAATCTAACCCTAAAATGCAGTTTCTTATTAAGTCCGGTACAATGATAAAATGAATATTCATTACAATATCTCCCACATTTGCTCCAATTATTATTTGTTTTTTAATATTCTTCGAGCGTAAGCCGGTTGCTCCAATTACCTTAACTCCTGCTACTGGTAATTCTTCGTATGGTCCCATTATTTCCTTATTCTCTAAATAAAACCGTTCCGACAAGGAATTGAATTCACACCCTGTATCCACTAAAGCCTGTACATTTATTCTATTAAAACCTATTGTTATTTCTGGACATTTTGTTAAATTTTTACATATTAAATCTGAGTTATCCTGTGCTTCTAAATAATCTTTTAAATCAGTAAATAAGGTGTTCATAACGCTATTGTTTTGTATTGCCCCTTGTCGGTTGCTTACGCCCTCGGCTAACCTTCACTTTTCCTTTCTATTAGGGGTTGGTTCTCTAACAAACCGCCTGTCCGGAACTCTCGGGTCATTGCTCGTTCCTTCATTGTTTCCCTGTCTTCTCCACTCAACTGGTTTATGACCTTGTTCTCGCCATGGAGTCACATGGTCACTCGGTCGTCTACCCCAATTATTCGGTTTGTTGTTATTTACTTGTTCCCTAAAATTTCCTCTATTATTGTTTACCCTTTCCCTTTCATTGACTTCCTCTATCCTAGCATGTTCAAATTCCATGAGCAATTTTATAAATTCTGTTTTCTTTTTAATCCCCCTTGTAATTATTGCAATCAAGATATTTGGATGGAAATGTTTTCCCGCCTTATAAACTAATTGTTCCTCTGCTAACGGCGGACTTAACTCGGAACATTGTAGCATCAACATTTCTACATATGCAATTGCCTCGTCATTCATTCTGCCTCTAAATTTCCCAAACTCTAAATGGTCCCTAATTTTCGCCTGTATTATTTCATTGAAATACTTCTCCCTAAACAATTCCTCAAATTCCTTAAAATTCTTAACACTTCTCCTATGTAACTGCCACCATATATAAGCCTCGTCTTTTAAATATCGGTCAATCCAATTCATGCCGTTTCCAATTATCTGCTCGCTTATCTCTTCCATTACATTTAGAAATTGTATGGGAAACCTCTCTTTTCCCGAGAAACTAATATTTCTTACTTCTGGCTCGTGACAATATCCTTCCCCTGAATTCCTGACCGTTTTTAATCTCCTATCTAATTCAATTAATTTTTTAGCGACCTCTTCCGTCTTCTTCGCATTCTCCTCAATTTTCGCGATGTTATTTTCATTATTTTTCGTGCATATTTCCCCGATTTCTTCGTCTTTCGCCGCGAGTTCTTCCAACCGAATGTTGACGACTACGCCACGGTTTTCGAGTTCTTGCACGCGACCCTCCGTTTCCGCGCGATATCCCTTGACTCGATCGCCGAATTCTTCTTCCGTCTTCTTCAACCTCTCTTCGACGCTCGTACGAATTTCCGCGACTTGTGTTTCGACCATCTCTACTCGACTGTTGACTTCGTCAAAACGCTCGTTTATCTTCCTGTTAAATCTTTCTTCTAATGCGGTTAGACTACCCGTAACTTCCCCAAATTTCTCTTCCATAGTTTTTTCAAATTTCTCAAATTTTTCAAAACCCTTCCGGTTCTCTTCCGCCGTTTTTCGGTTTTCTTCCGCCATTCTCCGTATTTCCTCCGCTGTTTTCTCCGTGTTTTTCTCGGCTTTTTCCGCGATCCTCCGGTTCTCTTCTGCCGCTTTTTCCGCGTTTCTCCGGTTTTCGTCTGCCATCTGCTTTAACATTTCCTGTATCATTGCCATACTCGCGTTTCCTGACTGTACTGCCGCCGATGTTGTTGGATTGTCTACTTCTGTCCCCGCCCGTGAATTTACGTTACTCTCTATCTCTGATTCCCCATTTTGATTAATTGACTCTAATTGTTCCCCTTCTTGACTAAAATTTAAACTCCCACTATTTAATCCCAATTGATTATATATTTCACTTTCATTTGCCATTTTAAGTTCTAATTCCCTCTTTTTACTTCTGGTTAACATAAACAATACTATTCTAACCTATTATCTACCACACAATATTTCCTGTAACAATGTTAATATTCTTATCCTCTAACAATTCTATAACTAGCAATTTAAATTTCACTTTAATGAGCCACGCGGTGGAGCGCCAAATATAAAATTTAAGCTGTTATATAATATTTTTTATTTTGATTAATCAATCTAATTTTAATTGATATTAAAATATTATCTTGGAACTTTTGAAAACTATTATGATGGTTTAAGTAAATTATTTCAACAAAACAAGTTTTTATCCTTTAACTAACTTTAGGATTTATTAGCAAAAACAATTATTTATAACAACAGTATCAATTCAATTTATCTATTCATTGAAATATCTTAAGGCTACTTCATTCTCTCACACTTGCATTCTTTAAAAACTAATTTACTCTAATACACAATATTATTGATTACAAATTTAAAATCTACAATTGATTATTCAATTTACATAAAATCAAAACTCTACAAAATGTTCAACAGATCTTGTCCAAAATGTTCTTATTAACTTTATCAATTTTATAACAAAACAAGACAAATTTCTTTAATTAACTGATATTTCCAAATTTACTTTAGTTTGCCGGCTAGCTCAATTACTTTACTTTTAAATTAATTATACAAAAAAAACTTGACTCTTATCTCGGGCATGGGAACTTTTAATGACTCAATTAAAGTGAAATACTAACTCTAATGATTATTTATTATGAAATTTTGTACTTATCAACAATTCTCCTCGTCCGCTATAATTTTGGCACTTTTACACAACACAAATCACTAACTATGCACAACAACACAACGGATCCTTAGCCTGTGAAGTCGGATGCTGCTAACACTGGTTCCTTGACTGGTGGTGAATCTCTGGTGATACTCCGCTAACTCTATTTAGTCTCCTCACTCGTTCTCGATTACTAAGGACTTCGACGCGACGATCTCTCCTCTTCTTTTATGAAATTTAAACTCTTTGACTCTATTTAATTTATGTATCTAACAAACTTCAAGATAAATTACTAAATTTTGTTGCGGCTCTGCCTTTAAATTAATCAATGACTTAGAATTAAACCCTCAGGTTAATTCTTAACACTCAACACCTCCTACTCTGATTCCTAGCTGTAAGTCAAGACCTACACGCTCTTAACCCCAGTTCTAGACTGAACTCTCCTTACTCTGGATTTCACCTCTCCCGAAATTCAAGTGTAGCGTCCTCTTCGCTTATTGGTTAATTCTCATTTTTTTAAAACTCAGGCCTCTCCGGATTGGACCTCTAACTTTCCAAAATCGTTGGTTTTTTTATTACACGCGCTGGCTTCACCCTCGGAGATACCGTTAGGAATTCGCTTTCTCATTTTTTACAACACGCAGCTGCGTTGAATAGCAAAACTCCGTTATGTTTTCTACTAAAGTTTTATTTGTCGGCGAACTTTCTTCTCTTAAGTAAAACAGAATGTCTTCTTTCCCTTGTCCTTGTCACGTTTGTCAAATTGTACAGTTATTTTCCAAACTTAACCTTGCAGCTGCTCTTTCGGTAAGATTTGCTTGTCCACATGTGTTCTGTTTCAATTTACACATTTACACAATTATTTATTAATGTTAACTTTTGATTGATTATTATTATTTTAATATTTGATATTAGGCCTAATTAATTGTTTATCCATTGTGATCGTTTGAGATCGTTATACTATATTCCACAACAAAAAACCTCATCAATTGATCAATCACATAAAATTCTCTATACTACCTATATGCTAAGTAAAAATGAGGAAATTTATTTAATATCCTGGCAATGGATTATTTTCGTATTTGGGATTAGATAAAGAAAGCTATTTTCAATTGTATCGTTCTTTAAAATCTAAGCGTGTTCTAAGCACAAGTGAAAAATCTGCAAAGAGATATTTTTACAAATTTCAGAGGGTCTATATTATCAGGATATCTCAGATATCTCTACTGTATCCGATTAGAGAGCGTGGGATCTTGTCCGCCCGTCGTGACCTAAAGAAAACATCTCTTTGAAGGGAAAACATCGGCTGATTTGCTCCGAGATAAGCTTCTTAATTTGATTCGTCTTATAAGCGTCTCTGAAATTTTTTCCAATGCTTTCCGCTTTGAGTCGAAACAAAAATATCCTTTAGTTTCGGGTGGATTATGTGATTTAAGTCGAGATTATTGGTCGCTACATTTGTCGTAAATAGACCAATTAGAGATTGGCTGCATGAAGATAAACTGCAATTAGCCTTCAGGGAATATTGATTCTTAAAGGTTGTTTAACAAGATAAATAGTAGCTGTTAGGGATTGGCTATTTACGACACCTGAGATTAAATTACACTTTAATTTATAATATGCTGAGTCTATAAAATAAGGGGAGTATTTTAACGAGCGTTAGAGTGAATTCAATATACAAATGTCAATAGGGACTCTTCTATAGTGAGTACGTATGTGTCACTCCCGAAAGAACCACCCTTTTTTTCGTGTAATATTTCCGTTCTCTCACATTCATATTTCCTGTTGACCTATTTTGATCAATATTTGTAATAATCCCACTGAGTATTCAAGGACTAGGTGCCTCTAATTTACGTTATACTTTTTTTTATTTCATAAAATGATAACAAACGAGAAGAAACTTGTAAATTTATAATCAATATCTTGGACGCTTTAGGATATGTTAAATTAAATTGGTAGAGCTAGGAGTCTTATCCAGTAGGGTAGGTTTGATACACAGGTTTTCTGAAAATCATAATTGTTACTATCACTACTTAAGTACGGTCGGGTAGTAACTAACGGGCCTGGTAGTCACAATTCGCTTCTCTCGTGTTGATAATTCTGCCTTGTCAGATCTAGTAACTTCACGAATATAAATATTTTTGGTGGTCAGGGTAATAAATTACATCTGTAATACTAAAAAATCACTGTTTTTTATAGTAGACATGCAGAATTAATTTTTTTTGTTTTATAAGTGAGTTTTTTATAACATAACACAAAATACAAGAGAAAATCGTTGAAGCTTTATAATTTTTTTTCCGATTTTTCAACATTTTATTAATGTTCTATTCATTATATTAAGAGACACTATAGTTCACTATACAAACTTCATGTTGATATCTTAATATTTGTGGCCACTACCTTACTTGTGTACAAATGCAAAACGACGGAGTAACGGCAAATAGGAAATCTCGTTTACGGTTTTCTTAAGCTTTGAAATTTTAAGATAAGTGAAAATACAAAGATCTAAATTTTTTGCGAATAATAAATTGATAGGCGTTGTTAAAATAATTATTGAGGGTGATATATAGGATGTTTCCAAAACGTCGGGAGTTTATTCTCTACATGTAAACAAATGAAAATGTTTACATGAATATATTTCTTAAAATGTTTACTTTCTATGTAGCAGCTTTTTGTAATTTTAACGAAAAAAATCTTTTTATTGGTAAATGATATAAAGTAAAGTTGAAATTTTGCATTTCGATTTCCTTACTTTTTAAAAATTGTGAATATTTAAATTTGTAATCATTGAATATGTTAAACGCAGATAATTTTAGAAAATACTTACAATAGACGAAATATTTTAATATTCAACGACAAACATCTGAACTATTAGATTTTTAACAAAGTACTTCTCTTATTTTAGTTTCTTTTTTGTAAATAAATTTACATTGAGAACATAATGAATGGAAATGTTTACTGCACAAAAATAATTTTTTTAGCAAATTTTTTTTTGCTGCTCAAAAATTTTGGTTCTAACCTAATCTACGTTGTTGTAGACAATTATCAAGACTTAAAGTTTTCAGTTTTTTTCCGAAAACTCAATTATTCCTTAAACTACAGAAAAAAATAAAAAATTGTAAAAATAACATTTTTTAAGGAGATATTCCGACGTTATAAAGAAAACCCTCAATTTTGAAATGAGGAGAGAAAGTAGTTTTATTATTATTGGTTTTTTTTATTTTTATATATAATTGGGTCTTCACAACATTTATAATCCACATCATTTACTGTTGAAAAAAAATAAATACAAAATGGCGGCTAGATTTTTAAAAGACTAAATAGACAACTATGGATTTCAGGAAATATTTTAAATTTACACTTTTTCATTTGTTTTGATGTATACAAAGGACATCATCCGTGTTTTAATTTTACTAACAGTATTTTTAAAGTTGTGTCAGTTATTTTGTTTAAAATTAAGGAGAATTTGGAAGAAAGTATCTAAAATAAAGGTGAAAGTACAGATTGTTATTAAACATTATTCTTAACTAAAAATCATTTAATATATGCAAGTTCTCAATATTCTGAAACTATTTACATATAAACTTTACCTTTTCTAATAAGTTATTATAAATAGTTAAGGGATAATTCTTATTAATTATTATTATGTTATCCAGAAAAATTACTTTTAATTTTTACGTTTTTAAATATTGTACTTATGCAAATTTTCTTTAGTGATTTTTTTTGACGTTTCTTCTATTGTCTTCATCACTATTCATTATGTTCTTGATGTATTTTATTAATAAAATAATTAATAAAAGAATAAATTATAAATTATTACCTTTTAAATAATGTCTAACAAAACAACAGTTATTCATCAACCAACCAATACAACAGATGATTGTGATTTTTTAAGCTACTTTACCCGTTTTAGTGTAAACAGATGTTCATGTGGATACTTTTGTGTTCTTACACCACTTTCTTTTATTATTTTTTTTATCTTAAAATCTGGATCTGTTCAACTCATGGATGAAAATCTGGAGCGGATGTTATTTCTAGAATGCCAGGAGAGTATGCGATTACGAACTGTGGTAGTTTTCACAACAGTTTCGATCCATTGTAATCCCTGCTGTTTATTTTTTTGGAAAGAAAGCATCGACTGAATCCTTTTAGGATAAGCTTAATTTGAGTCGTCTTACAAGTTTCTATAAAATGCTCTTGGTTGAAAAATAGAAATATACCTCATTATTTTCGCGTGGATTATGTGATATAGGCGAAGATTATGGGTCAATATCAAAGTGTTCTACATCTGTTAGCGTTTAATCCTAAATAGACCAATTAGAGATTGGTTGAATGAAGACAAACTGCCATTGTCCTCGAGTGAGTATTGATTCTTACCGTAGCTTTGACGATATATTGATGTCCAGTTTAAATCAGTTATTTGTGTATGTTAAGTGATGTCAAGTGTAACTCGGTTATTTATTTATGCTAAGATTTTATGAACAGTATTTTTCTTAATGTGTCCCGTTATTTTTATTAAAATTATTTTGAATATGGAAAGAATTCTATAAAGAAAAAAAGTACAAAATATCGATGGTTTTATAAAACTATTTTCATCTTATATTTGTAGCGTTCCTACACAAAATTAATAGTTGCAATATTGACACAAATTTCGAATTACAAGTTAGTTTTAAAATACTGCAAATGATATATTTACAAAGCCATTATTGAAGGTCAAAAATATGAAACTGTGGTTTACAGATTTGACAGTATGATATTAAAAATAAAAATAATGTGAACAGTAATAGTTCAGCAGTAGTTTGGAAAAACAAGAATGCAATTAGTTTCTTCTTAGAGCTGAAAAGGAATAATATTGATATTTGGAAACACCAATATAATCGGGGTAGCTTTTATAGATTAGTTGTTTAGGAAAACAAATATGAAATAAAAACGCTAATTACAAAAACTAAATTTTTGTATGTTTCAGTTTGCTATGGTTTAAGCTAACCTAACCTCAACTTTCCTTCCGCCAGAACTACTCCATCTTGTGGCTTCGTCTCATACTTTCCTATTCTTATATGATAGTCAATTTTCTTTCCATTTTCTAAACCTTCAGGTTCTTCAATTCTGCTACAGTTTTTCTAAACCGGTTTCTTCCATTCTTTTCTTCTTCTCATATTTCAAGGTCTCAGTGTCCTTCATTTACCTACGGTATTTCTATCTCCCTAATAGTTCAATATCCATTATTTAAGTACTTTAAATTGATTCAGATACCCGTAGAAGGTCAATCTGTTATTTTTTATTCTTGTCTCTCTATTTTTGTACTTCGGATAGAGTTCCATCAATGATTTTAATAATAGATACTCTTTAAAAATATCCCTTATTTTTATAACTACCGTATTGTAATTATTTTACTTTTTATTATTTACAATAATGTTGTGTCATTTCTGGTTTTACAATTATTAGATGGATTTTACAAACAATGATGGATTGTTGATATTATCTGAACAATATGATTTAAATTAAAACCAATACGGTTTAATTGGACAATTTCCATCATTTATGTATAGCAAATTAATACACGACGTTTCGAGAGTATAAATCAACTTTCGTTATCAAGTATGAAACCAGAACATAAAAAAAGAGAAAAACACACACGTAGCCCAGTACCATAGGTTTATGTTGGAACCTAAAGCTAAAGCTTTAATCTAAAAAAAGAACTCAAGCCTGAAAGTAGGCCTGGAGAGTCAATGCTAATAAGGAAAAACAATGATTTCCCGAACCACATTAGCTTTTGAAATATACCATTACGATGACGCGCCCAGCGCTGTACATGAGGTGCAAAACTAAATATATGCTAAGACTAAGTATAAGCTAAGACTAAGTATAAGCTTAGAAATAAGCTAAGACTAATTAAGCTAAGACTAAGTATAAGCTAAGACTAAATACAAACGTGTTCAGATAAAACCAAAACACAAAGACTCACCCTACACGAAGAATGAATGGTAAGAAACTGATTCTAAAGGATGAAGCCAAGATATATTTATCCTAATTGTGTATAGGGGTAAACAACATAATTCCCCATGTTTCAAGAGCTTAGTATTCGATGGCGTAATGATTACAATTTCTGAAATAATGGGCTATATTTCAGCCTTATATAAAGTAAATGAATTTTTATCTCTGATTTTTAATTTGGTTTTTATAAACGGAATTCATAATAGTCTTATTTCCAAACTAGTTTAGCTGATAATATTTTCCGAAGGGTCTTCAATTAGTTTTAATTTATATAAGTTTCTTTTCAGAGTGTGTTATTTTTCTTCTTCCCTATATATTAAATAGCTATATTTATTTAATTTGAAGATCGTTATCTGTAAAATCGCTTTGGAGATATTAGTTTGATTTTTATGAAATTTAAGATTTCATAAACAATTTGTTTATATGCGTTAGTTTCTTTTATAAATAATTATAAATGTTGTTAAAGCCGATTTTCATTCATTTTTTAGTATGAATTTCTTAAATATTGAACAAATACTTAACTTAATTTTAAAATATTTCCTTTTGTCTTTAAAAAAATTCTCACAGAAAGTTGCTACTATACTACATTCGAAATTATATTTAGTCAATATTTATACAATAGATTTATTTCATATATTTTCCGTTTACAAAAGTTGAAACTTAAAACTTGTTATGTTAAGCGTATACTTAATATTTGAAAATAAACTATAATAGTGCAAAATTAGCTTGATCTTATAACAAAATGAACTGAGCTAATTGTTATTTTTATAAAATCTAATACATTGCGACAGAAAGGTCACATTAGATTGATTAAGTAAATGAAAAAAGGCAGAGATAGTAAACAGTGCAGACAAAGCTCGGTACTTCGGCCTGGTTCAAACTGATAGATATTTGCCCGCAGGAAGCAAGATAAACCCCAAGGAATTCCCAAGGGTTGACATTTACTCTCCCGGACTCAAAGAACTAGCTCTGATTTACTGGTCTTGATATCTGACCAGACGTACCGCTAGGTTAAGGTATTTGATGATGTCGTCATGTCTTTCTCTCTTCCATTGCACACAATAAGGTTATTGTTTTGGAAACAAGGGAAATCATAGAAAGGAAAACCTCACGGCAGGGTAAATAAATTAAAGAAGAACATTCGAAAAATGATATATCTACTTCAACAAAAAAAAAGGCAAACATTTTACTCTATTTTTATACAAAACCAAATGTTACGAAACTAAAAATGTCAAAATGGAATTAGAAATTTTAAAATGTTTCATTAAAAAGCGCAACATTCGAATTTTACATTTTTATATGTAATAAGGTAAGTACGTAATTAGAAAAAGGAGAATAATAAAAAAATAACCCAAACATTTTTTTAATTGCGATTAAAAATATTTGTCTACAGTTGTTGACAAAGTGGCATTTTGTTCATCTAAATTAGTTTACAAAACAGCTGATTTCTCAACAGTTTCACTTTGCCCACTACTTTGCACACTACTTTGCTCACTCAGATTGGCAACTGAACAAAAAGAAATTTAAGTTAAGTTTATTTGAATTGATTTATAATATACAGGAAATATCCCGTATGTATGTTAGATTAATTCTTACATGTATAATAACATAAATAAACCACAAATCAACGTTTTAAAGATGAAAAGGGAAGTAATTATTCATAAAGATGATTGACAGTGTATGTACACGGAGAGTATTTTTCGTTTGCCGAGTTTTGAAGTTGGCAATCCCGTTTCCTCAACAATACACCTAAGATATTTGTAATATTCATAAATAACCCCAGTTTTGACGTGAGAACTTCTACTCAGTGTTGATGTGTTGCTTAGCACTACTGCTATATTTTGTGTAGTTAGTTTAAAAATATGGACAGTTCAGATTTTAAAATAATCTGAAAAATAAGAAAACGCGGTTATTAAAGACCGAATTGTAATTGATTGTTTGTTTGAACACTATTGTATTAAATTAATGTTTTGTTAAATTGTGTTACTGCTGCAGTATGTTTTTTATTTGTCACAAAATAACAACTGTAGACAATGTATAATGTCCAATTCGTCAGCAAAGTGTCTTTTTTAAACCCGATAAAATTGACGCACTCGGCAAGTCTCGTGAGTCAACATTTTTCTCTCGTTTAAAAAAGTGCCACTTTGCTCACTAGTTGCACAAATAACTATTTTTATTCTGTATTTCATTTATTTGCAATTAAAAAAAAAAAAGTTGAAAACCCAAATTGTTCCCTAAAATTGCCAATATTTAACAAACCAAAATAAAACATGATTTGTTAAGAACTCTACTCTATTGTTGTTCTCACATTATTAAATATAACTATATTGATTTTAGAATTCAATAGTGTATTCTGATGTCAACAGAGGGAAATAACGTCACGTAATGTGTATTGATTTCGTCACAGAAGCGCATGAATAAATTATGTTATTCAGTTTTAATTAAACATAATAGGGAGCACGAAAGCATAAAAGCATCCCGTGAGTGGTAAAACTGGAATTGATGTAGAGTACAGGTGGGTTTTATCTGAACTGAGTCCGGTAGTTCATGAATAATTTGGTATAGTGTGACGCACTCGGGTGTTGCCCTTGTGAGATATTGTTGAGAGATATTTTTATGATTTCATACGGTATATAGGAGACAGTTTTGTCATTAAAAAACTGGCTGAATGTCCTATTGGAATACAGTATTTATAAAATCGATTATGACATAATCTCTTGGTTAACTAAAGGTTATAGAACATTATATTTAAAACTTTTCAGAACTGATTTCCATGAAAATATAACAAATTTTATTTAAATGAAAGCGAGAATAAAAATTAAATCACTAATTTGTCCCAATAAGTATACAAATTTGAGGTTCTATAATGAGTTTCTATAATCTGTGGAGTTTCGTAATATGGCAGAGTTACCGGCAAGCAATACATCTATACACTAAAAGATAAATCTGGTTTTAAAATTAATCAATAACAATGAATTTTTCATATTATTAATGTTAACAAAGCATCATACATCATACATCATACAACACTAGAGGAAATATGAAAAAAAAATAAAAATAAATAAAATTTAAAGTATATTTTTCGCGTATTTGTAATAATAATTATGAATAACATCCTTCAGGCGTGGTACTGACTGAAATAATAATTCAAAAAGGAGTTGTTTGCTACTGATCAGTTTTGTTATTTGGACAGAGGAAATATTGTACATTAAAGAAAAAAATTGTTCGTTCAGTTTGGATATTTATTGGAAGTGATATTAAATTTTAATTTTTTAGATTGTTCAGGTTGTTTTTGTGATACCGGTAAATTTCTTGTTAAAATTACATCGTAGAATAAAGAAAAATTTATATTCGCGCTATATGAAAAATAATAAAGACATATTATTCAAACAGTGGCATATACAATCTACAATGCAATGACTGCTATATACAATATATTGGGCAGACTGGTAGAACATTAAAAGAAAGATTTAAAGACATATACCGAGCGGCAAAAACACAAAAGCAATAGCTTCCGTATTTACGGAACATTTAATGGATAACCATCACTCATATTCAGGAAATCATGACAATATTATACCGACTTAACAAAGGATACAGAATGGATGTAACAGGAGAATACGAAATTTACAATCATTACAAAAATAACTCGGAAATATACAAATTAAATTTCACTTCCAATTGCTTTTACGGCATAATGAACGAACATAAATATTCAAATAAATCTACAAAATTTCTTTTGTTGATTGTACAAAATTGATCTGATGTAATTACGTGAAAAATAAACGTTAAAGATAGGTTTATATATGTGTTTTAGTTTTGTGCAAGGTGTAATATTTTGTTCATAATTGACTAGTCTGAAGATGCTGCCTGCATGTACCGAAACATGGTCTAATTTTAATAACAAAAAAGACTGAATTGATTACATAAAAAGTACTTATTAAAATATGAATAGTATTAAGAATAAACATTGATTTATGTTAATAATGTAAATTAATCGGACTTGGGCTATAATTTGCGTATATAAAACTAATAGATGAAGTTTCAATAGTATAAGACAACTTTCGTTATTAAATTATAACATAAGTGGATAAAAGTGAACAACATCAACATAGCCTAGTACCTTTAAATGTACACACAACCACGTTTATTCTCTTGTATTTATTTTTAGTTTTTATTTCTCAGATATATTTTTAGCTCAAAACGTTTCGATCAACCAAAATTTCTAGCATAGGAACCAAACATTCCATTTCGATTTTTAAAAACTGACTTTTACTATTTTCATATATTAAATATTAAAGTGTAGCTCTAAGGGAACCAACAATATTATTTGTCACCATTTAAATTTAAAAATACCAAATAAGCCGAATTAATATAAGGGTGGGTTTAATTATTTTAGTAATTTTCAAATTTCACAAACATTTTTCAAAATAACAAGGGTTGTCCTTGACATATTCAAACTTTCAATACAGCAAATATTTTTTACTTTTAACGGATAACTTATTAAAAAGCAAACATAGTTTGTGGGAGTAAGTTGGTGAAATATTTGTGAAAGTTTAAGATTTGCTGATAAATATATGTGACAGGTTTCATTGAATCAGATCAATAGCGTCCAAGAAAATTTAATCAAAGAAAACAGAATCAAGTGGACATACAGTAGTTTTTAATTTACAGTTTGTAATATGCTCAGATGAAACTTTTACTATTTCGAAAATTGAAGTTGATGGGTATTTTAATAAGAAATAAAGTTGCTATAATATAAATACAACCCCTTTTAAACTCAGAAATTTATTTTGTTTCAAATTTAAATTACTTTAGTATTTCAAAACAATTCTCTTGAAATTCAAATTAGTTTTAAAACGTGACTACCCTTTGTAATATTATGCTTCGTCTAGGCTTGGCTTGTTGCGATATGTTTGGTTGATTACGGTTAGGAGTAAAGCTAAAGTTAGGGGCGCCAGCTTGCAGTATGCCTGAGGGCAAACCACCAACTTCAAGAACCAACACGGTTCAGAGTCTAGAAGTTGCTTTCCTGATCCCAAAGTAGTTGTAACATGATCATTGTTGGTATAACTCCATTCCCCATCTACCTTTGTTATAGGCAAGCTTTCATAAACCTTACATTCCCATTTAGTTTGTGAAATGAAGGAGATGTTTTCAACGTCGACATCAAAGTAACAAATCAAACGGAATTTAAATGTGAAACAATACAAATATTTACTGTTTGTTATTGAAGCCACAGTTACAAATAACGTAATTTTTAAAATTGGAGACATATTATATTATATTGCCAAGTAAGATTAAAATATGACATTAAAAAATAATCACGTAACAGAAAAAATCAATTGAAGCAATAAAAGACAAAAGTATTTTATTATTATAAATTAGGAATCATATTATTTGATTCTCCCTGTAGAGTACATTAAACGATAAGTAAAAATGTACGATTAAATAAAAACCTTTTTCTTATATGTATTCTTCAAAATAAGATTGCCCAAAGGTTTTACAAAAGGCTGAACATATAATAATAGACAACAGATAATAAATATAAATATGCTTATATTTCGTCCCCCAACTTAGTCAACAAAAAAGAGGGTACAGTACAGTGAAATAAATTAGTGAGATGTTTCCAAATTAAAATTTTAAAAAAATTACAAAAAATAATACGTCAATTAACTCAAAAGCGTTTCAACGCCAAAGTGGGCATCTTCAGTAATGAATGAGCAGCAATATTCAATCTATAACATACTTACTACGCCACGCCAAGTATACTATTCTCGAAACTGAATTCGAGAAAAGGGGCATGACCTTGAGCTATTTTACAACTTTCTAGATAGTAAGGCGTAAAAAATACCACATTTTAAAAATAAAATCTACGTAACTAAAACAATATTATTAAAATAATATTTTTCTTTTATGTTGAACATTTTAATTTTATATTAAAATAATTTTTTGTATCTAGTCATAATATATATTTTTTCAATTACATTACGACATTCGTTGACGTAAGCTGTATTTATTTTATGCATTTTGTAGCATTTTTTAAATGAAATTTACTCTAGGTTTAAATATTTAATATTCTCTTCATGAATCACTGCAAGATGGACACGTAGCGATCAATGAACATAAAATAGTTGTGTGAAATTGTGTACAAAGTTAATTTTAAATAGAGATGATGAAAGAAGGAACCGATAATTAATAGACTATATATAATTATAGTTCTTCAATATAAAAATATATGATTTACATGTTAATCTTTTGTTAAAATCATATATAACACACACACACACACACACACACACACACACGCAATATTCCATATTAACCCATTGTTTTCAGCTTGTTATAGATTAAAAACAATCATCAGCTCTTAGTGTTATTATATAATGATAAACTGCATTATTTACTAACGTAATTTAATAGGATATGTTGAGTTTATTACATAATGTTAAAAATTTAAAAAACTGTGTGAATTTCATTACAGATATTATTTTACCAAGTAAAAAATTTATAAGATCTATGTTTTTAATAATTTTTTTACTGCAGATAACACTGTGGTATTAAAATTCTCTCACAAAATATTGACTAAACAGAATAGTTTATATGGTTATGTGACTGTTTTATTGCATTGTTTCTGTTTTATTTCTTCCTGAATAAAGTAAATTATTTAACTTATTATTGTTAGTTTTCTAAAGTTATTTTAACTAGTTTTTCAACTTGTTTTAAAACGACGATAACATTTAAATAATAATTAGTTGCATACTATTCTTTTGAAACTGCTAATGTTAAATGCATAACAAAATATTAAACAATACTTGCTTTTAAAGAAACACAACGATATATAAACAAGCAGCGGAATGAAATAATTAAATATTTTGTTTTCATAAAAGTTATAGCAAAACCCTTTGGGCTTATCAAAAACAAGTTGTTTGTTCGTATCCTAATGAGGGCGCTGATATCAAACCATGTTTCAGGCCTACCCCTAGGCTATTTAGATCTCACCTGTTGGTCTACACAGATAAAAGGGAAATTTTGTATTATTTATTTTCCTCTACTTCAGTAAAAGATATTTTTTATTTTAACACAAGCGACAAGTTTGGCCATTAAAAAATATAAACATTTTTATTGTTAACATCATTCTTATATTCTTATACAAACAAAGTCTTATAATATAATTAAATTTAAACATAAATAAAATGAAACCAATGGGAATTGATGTTCAGGATATTTATGGTAAAGTTTTATTTTTTCTTTAAACCGTGCACAATACAGCATTAGGAAGACGTGTTGCTGTATCTAGGTTACATACATTCTGTCTTCCATTCCAGTAACATTCTAGACTGCTGATCGAATTTCTTTGTTCCTTGGCATGTACAATAGTTTTAAAACTAGGAAATTCATAAATACCAATTTTTCATATAGTTCACACCAGCTATATATTTTGACCACTTTTATAATTTATAGTAATATGAAATGAGGTTAATGAGCTTTTTGAAGGATGGCATTTTTATACTCTTACTATACTATGAAAGTAGGTTCTATGAATGATGATGATTTAAAAGCTATAAACAGATAACAAATTGTATTAATTTTGGTACTACTACAGACCGGCAATATCATAACTTAAAATTATGATACAATTTTTGTCTTATTAATAATATAAATATTCACTTTTGATAAATAGACCATTTTGGAATGTATATTGCTTAAAAAAATTGTTGTATAATTTTAGCAAGGTATGAATATTATAACTACAAATTTGTACATATATTATCTCTACAAGCCAACATGAATCGTGCATTACATAAGAGAAATGTTTTTTTCTTTGTTATAATTAATATTGAAGTTGTAAAAATGGGTAAAAAACACTACTTTTATTGAAGAACTATTTCCTTGATATAGTGATAAGATATTAGAATAAATACTTAGATTATGCTATTTTGCTGTTATTGGAGCATTGTTAGATGTACACTAATACAGTGTGTTACTAAACATATCTACACCTTAAATTGTGTATGCTCTTAAATAGATACAAACTCTTTTGGAACTGTTAACTAGGTCACCTGAAATTCTTTTATGATAGTTTGAATTTTTGCATTTTTCATCAAAAAGGGTAGTTGTGGGGTACTCGAAATATTTTAAATGGGAATTCGTATCTAGTGACATGGATAATTAAAGAATATAAATATACAAAATTAATGACGCTCTTGAAATATTATTTGGATACACATAACCAAAATAGTGATACTAAATTAATGTAATTGACATTTTTATATTATCTCAATTATATATTATATTATATTTCACTTTTTAACATGTAAAATCAGAACACTAAACAGTTTCGGTAGACTAATCTCATGGATGCATTCGACGTTGAACTGAATTTTACCTGTCGTCAAAAAACGGTGGTTATTTTGAGTACACTCAGAATAAAAAAAGAAGAACCACATCAAGAGACATGTAATTAAAATTATTTTAAAAGGAAAACAAATGCCACTAATAAATTTTACTTTTAAGTTTATTAAAAATATTGTTAACCATAAAAGATTTTGTATTTTACAATTATTAGTATAAAACATTTCGTATTCACAATTTGTTGTGATTATTTAAATTAAGTGTTCAAACGACATGTAACTCTCATACTAATTTTAAAAGTACTATAAAATTGTTTGAAAATTTTATACACATTTTGAAACATTATTTTTATTAAAGTTAAAAGTGAAACGTGTTGATATCATTTGTTTTGCCTTAATAAGCTATTTAGCAGGATATGTCATATGAAGTTTTTTATTTAATGTGCCTAAAAGTGGCCTGCTCTTGAGGGACAGGTAAAATTCAATTTAACGTTGAAAGCTTCAGTCAGATTTGTCTGGCAAACATTTTAAAAACCATTTAGTGCACTTAATTCACATATTTAGAGATTTTATCATTTTTAAATCTCAAATATATTTTGTGCCGCCTTTTGAATAGGGTCATTAATTAATATTTCGTAATGATCATTAATTTTGATATTCGTGTCCTTAAATTTGACATGTCACAAGTTCCCATTTACAAATTTGAGTGCCCCTAAATTCCCATCTTCATAGGGAGTAGGAAAATCATAAAATATATAGTTTATGTGATATAGTTAACAGTTCTAAAAGGGTTTGGATTTATTTAAGTTCATACGAAAGTTAAGATGAGGAGGTACTTCACTTACAGACTGCATGACACTTAATTTAAATACTTAATAAAAAAAATACTACATTTTATCATCAAGTTTTAAAATGCCTACGGTGACACATTGATCATGTGTTACTGGTGAGATCCATCTAGTTGCTGAGTTTTTTATTAATTACTATTAAACATATTAAACACTTTATGAATAAACATTTACACTCAATTCAAAAACAATTCAAATCCATTACTTAATGATAAACTCAACCTTGCATCAAATGAAACTTTCAACACAATACCTTCACTAAACAACCAAACCATACACAGACACAGCATCAGATAAAGAGAACAAAGTCAGTTACAGACTAACTATAAACTTTAGTAAATACAAGGAACTCATTCCAATAACACATGGTTATTGTGTTTACCTCCTCCGTTATATAACTTTTATTACAACCAACGAACAAAAAGTGGCAATCAATTTATTAGGCGTTTTAATTTAGTGTGTGATAATATCTGTATACGTCTAACAATGCACCAAATGAACAGATGTAATCTACAAAAGATAATCTAAAATCTTACAACTAATTCATGATAATACCGTAATTTTTAACTAATAATAAAATTGATAATAGGCCTACATATTTCAAAACCACATTTAATTACAGTATACAGTTTATTAATATAACAGTTAATCGTAAATGATTTTGTTTTTAATATCCACAAATGTTAATTCAAATCAGATTCTCAATGTTTTCGAAACAATTAAATCTCTAATTTTTCCAATGTTTTATGTATGAAAACGGAGTAAACATTAAAATGAAGATCGTAATATCTAGCATAAAATTCATGATTTATGTTAAAATTGGTGTTAGGGACAAAAGGATAATTTATCGGTAATTAATTATTTATATATATTGAATTGTATATAAATTCAAACTGCTACACAATTTTTCTCTGTCGTAAATTTTGTTCACACACTTGGAGGAGTTATCCTTTAATATTTAAGTTGAATAAATAAATAACAATTAAGAAATACATGAAAAAAATACCTAATCCAACCTATCCTATTAAATAAGAGATGATGAATTCACTACTTTCCTATCGGTGAATAGGTCCTGCCTGATTTCGTAACCATAATATAAATATAAAAATTTCAAAAAATTAAATAAAAAATAAGAAATTCATGTAAGAAATACCTACCCTAACTTAAACCTAACCTAATAATTAACAGATGATAAAGTCATTACGTTGCTATCGGTGATTCAGCCCTGCAGAATTTCGTAACTGTATAAATATAACATTTTCAACAAATTAATTCAAAACTAATACCTAACCTAACCTACTAATTAACAGATGATGAACACATTACAATCTTAACGGTGACTCAACCCTACTATACTGAGTAAATATAAAATCCTTTTAAAAGGTTTTTAGAAACTTGCATCTTACCTATAGTTTCTGAAAAAAAGTTATTTATTGTCAATTTTCTTATATAGAGTACATTGTTCTCTTATCACTCCATCGTATGAATATATATAACTCAAAAGTGTAACAATAAATTGTATGCACAAAACAACATAGATTACTAAACACGTGATGTTTATCATGGTTAGGTTGTGTAACCGTATGGTTATGTTATCTTGGATCTTAAATATTAAATATATACACGTTGCTATTAAATAGTTTTATTAAAGTCACAGTATATACGGACGTCATAAATATATGATAATAATCTGAAAACACCCCTCAGTTTATAACCTATTTCACTGAGTTCTGTAAATCTACTTAAAGAAATTATTAAATAAAGCAAATTTGATAATTATCAGAGAACAACCTTCGGTTTATAAATTATTTCAAAGAATTCTGTTGAAAAACAGAAAACCAGATCTCACGCATTCTACGTAATTAGTGTGTACAATATATCAGTTAGAAATCAATCATCAAAAGTACAATAATAATCAGTTTTCTAATCCAACCTTCGCTTTATAATTTATTTCACCCAACAGAAAGAATTAACTTTTTTTTAAATTCCTTTTTTATAGTTTGGTAATTGTCAAAAATGTCTGCCATCACTAGACCTTGAAATAGTCTTGTGGATAAAGGTCAGGAGACCTTGCTGGCCATTCCACAGCGCCTCTTCTCGTAAAAACATTGTCCAAGTATTGTCGTACATCACGACCGCAGTGTGGCGCTACTCCATCTTGTAGCAACCAAATGTTTTCTGTCATGTCCGAAAATATTTTCGAATGCAAGCACGATCTGTTTGGCAAACATCTCTAGATATTCACGGTGTTCAAGTCTCCATCAATTAGAAACTCTTAAACTGGCTTTTAACAATTCCTGCTCAAACATGGCGTCGCGCATGTCTAGTTGGTTGGGTCGTTTCTAATTGATGGGAATAGAAATTTTAACCCCCCCCCCCAAACACCAAAAAAGTGTTATAATAGGTATGGTAGATTGAATCACTAAAAAACTCTGGTGAATATGTATATAAAAAAAATCACCAAAACCACAATAAAACACTAACAACATAAAGACTGTATAGTTATGTGAGTATTATACCACTGAAGATGATAGCAGTGCTATTGAAATGTGTATAAGATAAAATAAACATAACTTTACGGTCTTTGAGTTCTTAGTGTTTTACTGTGGTTTTGAGGAATTTTCTTTCACTACATTAAGGCAGAGGTTTTATATTGATACAGTAATCCATTTAAATTATAGTAAGGTGTATCAAAACTTATATTTCACTCTCTATATGTGTTGTAGAAACTCTAGAATAAACAAAATAATAACTAGTAACAACATTAATAAAATTAAAGGTTAAAATATATATGAAATGTAGATTTACTTTAAACCTAATTTCAACGGAATTGTGTGTTAACTCTATTATGATTTAGATGAGTTCAATAATTGATTATTAATACAAAGTTATTTCGTATTAAATCGACAAAATTAAATAAAGAAAATAGACGTTATACGACATAAACTGTATAATATTGGCATTTTCATAAACATTGTTTTATTGCATCTTTAATATTATTGAAACTAATCTAGCTTTATTATCATTAAAACATTGTTGAATTACGTTTATTATAACTTATCGCCTAGTTCATTATTTGTGTTATAGTGAATGCCGTACAGGGTGATTCACTAAGAAACGGGTAAACATGCAGTTCATATAAAACGTACGTCATAATACGCTTAATTTCCATTCATCTGTTTTATATATATATATATATATATATATATATATATATATATACGCATTTTATATATTACGTTTTACATGTGTACCAACAACAAATACTTTATTTCCTATATTTTAAAAATCGTGGTTATGTAAATCATTTTAAATTTGGAATAGTTCAAAACTTTATAAAAAATCAACAAGAGAAAAGGATAACTGATTTAAAAGGAAGAAAGTAAAATTTAAGTTCACGGTCATTGTCTAAAACATTCATGATAGGCCTGAAAATTAAACATTTACTAATTTTTAGAATTGTACCTCCGAATATTAGACTTTAAGAATAAATTAATTGTATTACTGCAGAGATTAAGAAATTTTAAAATGTCATACCAAACATAAAATTTGATTTTAATACTAGAGATAATAATGTTGACTTTAAAAAAAAAAATTAATTATTTATTTGTTAACTCAATTGGCCTACAGAAAAAAATCTAAAAGACTATTTAGTTTGTCGTTAAAAGAAGATATTAATTTATCTCTTTTAAATTTGTTCTAAAATTAACAGTTTAGGGAATTTTAAACTATAAATATTTTTAAATACCACTATTTATAAAATATTCTATTTAAAGTATTTGTTTTTGATACGCTTGTAAAACGTACCATACAAATTACATGTATGAAACATAAACTCTATTCTTGTTCTATTTCCAAACCAATCATTTTTGGGCTTAAGTTTATATAACCCTTTTCCCTGGATTTTACCACTTTGCGTTTTTTTTTTGTGTTAACTCTTTATATAAAAACTGTTTTACAATTTAGAAATATTAAAACTGTATACATTAAATATGACATAAAATTATTGCAAAATTTCTTCAAATAAACTTTATAAAAATATTGATAGGGTAACATTATATATTGAAATTAAATTCTCGAAAATAAATATATATTACCAACTGTATTGACATTATGTGATGGTAGCTTAGCCCGGGGACAGGCCTTGAAATATAACCTAATAACTACAAGGTACCTCATTAGCCCATAACAACTTGCCCCTAGGGTAACAAAAACAGTATCTTGTGAGATTGTATTTTATATATTTGCTTACAATTTGTGTTTCTGTTTTTTTTACATGTGTAAAATTTTAATTATCTACTCTATTATGCACTCTAGGTGTTTCAAGGTTAAAATGTATAAAAACTCATAAATATGTTAAAATTTATTATTATTGGTTATAAAATTTTTATTTTTTTAAAGTATGGTCTAATAATAAATTTTAAGTGTAAAATAGCAGTAACCTAAATCAACAATTAGTAGGTTTAGATGGAGTCACTTCCATACCATCGAACATAAGTAAGCAAAATAACCAGAACTCCGCAAAACATATATAAGCATTATCTACATGTTTACATATTTACTTTACTTTATATTTCTGGACTTTGAATTACAATGTTTATTAAAAAACTCTGAATTTCGTATTTGGTTTATTTTGAAAGAAAATTTGTTTCTATTTTTAGGTATAATGAGATTAATGTGAGCTCTTCCCCACACCCAAATTTGCATTTTTCAAATTTTTGTTTTCCTTTTATTAAATGAGATTATTTATAAATTAAAGTTAAAATTGTAAAACGTATATCACTTGACGTAAATGAAACTAGAAAGATTAAATAAAAGAATATTTTCATCTTTAAGAGTTGTTTTTGAGAAATAGATTTACAAACAAAATTTCGTAGATTTTAGTGAAGAGCGTGAACGATTTTAATCCCGACTTAAGTGATTTGTTACACAAATATATGTGTTGTATAGCACTTGATCTACTCAAAATAATAACTTCTTACATTGCTTTATTTGATAACTATAGATAGTTCGAATAAAACCTTATATTTTCACGTTATGTCAGTGACATAGATATACACTCAGAGTAGATCGAAGGACACGTAAAGAAACTCTGTTGCTTTATGGGATTAAAAGTTCGTATTTAAAAAAATATCCATATCTCACAAGTAACATGGTAATAGTATTTTATCACATTTAAATTTTAAACAACTTAAAAAAAAGAATATTTAAACCAATATTTTTTTAAAATCTTTATATAATGCAAGTTTTATATACAAAAATAAAAATTATAAAAAATTTATTTCCTCTTCCTTCTTTAAATAGATATATTTATACTTTATCTTTATTGCAGAATATTTTAATATTTTCTCAATTCTAATTATTATGTAATAATATTATACAGTAATTAATTAGTTATATTCTATATTTAGTTTACTCCTTAAATATTAGTATTTTAAATTTTATATCTTTTTAGGTTTATTTTTGTTTTCCCCTTATTATTATTTTTACAACACATGGTTGTTTTGAGGATTTTCATTGAGAGTTTTTTTTTTATTTATTAATTTATTTGAATGTTATTCTTTATTTTGCATTTTTGTTTTATTTTACGTACTATTATTATGATTGATCGTCTAATATCACTAATTAAATTAAAACATTTATATATCTATTTATCCCCAGATACTAATGTACTATAATCTCTAAAGGGTAATTAAATTTCTTCTGCTAAGTTAGCTACCTGCTTTATATTGTAGACAAATTCCAAAATGTGAAATTACAGCAGTTAAACTGATGACACAAAATTCGATAGGTAAAGTACATCAATACAAATTGACAATACTTTTACAGGATTTTTGTAGTATCCATTCATAATTAAGTTTTATTTCATTATTGTTCTTATGTGTCTTGAGATAGGGTATAAGAATTTGTTTAATATCGTGATTTATATTACGAACCAATGATTTTTTGAGCCAATAGTTAGTCAATAATGAACAACGCATTTTGATAATAGTGGAAGCAACATCGCCATGTTACCAAATATTGAGAGTTAACGAGCTTCAGAATTATTCGGTAAAACAACATCTAGAATGAAAATACGTTTTAAAAAGTAAAAAATCGTTTTTTAGATGGAAACTAAATGAAAAACATTTTTACCGAACAATATTCTATATCGACAGGAATAATTTATTTTTTAATGAAAAAATTGTAAATTAAGAAATAACAATAAAAAGAAATGTTATCACCTCTTACCCCCTTGTATTAAATATATAACAATACTTTATTCAAGGAAGGTTTTATACATATTTGTTTTTTGAAGGTTTTATGTTTTTGACAATATATATATTTTTTAAATATTAAATATATATTATATAGTAGTTTTATAATTCATAACTTATTTAATTATATTATATTTTTTTATTATTAAGACTGAAATAACCTTAACTGAATATATCAAAACATTTAAAAAATAAAACGTAAAATATCAATTTCGTTTTCCAAGACCGAATATCTAAGTAATCTCACTGATAATTTTGGCAATTTTATTTTTGTGTTATGTTGCAACATAACCACAAAGAAAAATCATTTTCAAGAGCATCAACTTATTATAATTTGACTTAAAATTGTAAGCTTCATAGAAAATATAGACAATAATCTGAAAAAAAATTAGATAATTTAACACAATTTGTATAGACTTAGTCGAAACGCATGGCCCTTGATTTTTATTAAAATCTAATTTGCCTCAGGAAAAGATATCGCCACATTTACCGAAGGAACAATCCGTTTGCAACTGTAATAAACTTGCTTAATGATAATTTATTTTGAATTATTCATTTCGAGATGGTTCAGAAATATATTTTCTTCCGATTCCCTTCAAAACTTTAATAATTATTTACTAGTTTATATTTTATAACTTCACATATAAATAGATCATTTACAGTATTGCATGTATTGAGGTAAACGTGTTATATTTTGTAAGTTGAAATTTTAAAGTCATTATATAAATCACGTTGCAATAGATGTATCGACAGGAAGGAAACAGTTTTACAAGTTGACAGATTTACATATCTGCAAATACTAACTGTTTAAAAATATTTTTGAGATGTTTTTCTTGAGATCATATATGAAATTTATTTTTAATTTTTCGTACAACAAGGATCGGAATTGAACTAGAGAAATACACTCAATATTAACGTATTAACGATTGTTACTATTGACGTCGATGACGTAGAATGAAAGTCTGTTGTAACGGAGAAATTGTTGAAAAGTTAAATGAGAAAATTCTACAAAATTGGCGTTTCACTATTATAGAATTATTGAAAGTTTCTCTTCTCAGGCATCACGGAGAGTTTATAGAAATTGGAAGCGGACGATCTAGGCTTCAACATGTTTTGTTCTGTTGAGTGCATAAAACCAGCCAAAAAATTTGTGAAACAAAAAAACAGTCGATGGAGTGGACCCATGACAACGCTTGTCCGCATACTGCCACTTACAGATCAGTTCCATATTCGAATTGTTTTATAATCATCAGTGCATTTCTGATTAGGCTCTCATTCGTGTATTTCTGATCAGGCTCCTAGTGATTATCATCTGTTTCGTAACATGAAAAACCGGCAAGAGACACAGATGTTTGAAAACGACGATGAATAGAAGACAAGCATGAACACATTACTAACCTCTCCGGTGGCGGATTTAAAGCTCGAACTGTTAAAAACGTATTCTCTGATTATAACAAGTGTTCTAATGAAACAGAAAATTATGTAACAAGTAGTTAAAAATAGCATCTTAATAAGTGTAATTCAAAATTTTTTAAATGTATTGGTGTCTTAAATGGAATTTAAATTCCGAACAACTCTTGTAAACGATTCATAAGACTTTTCGATAAACTATAGTAAACAATAACCGAGAACACGAAATTTAAATAAAAATTACTACTTTATTTAATTGAAAAAGCATTGATATCGTTAAGTATTTAACTCAAATTCGTATTTATTTTAATGTAAAGTTTTAGTTATATGATTTGGAGTTCTTGCTCTGCGAAAGCTTCATTTGTTTTCTTTATATTGTTTTAACTGTTATTTAAATCAATTATTCGGAAAAACATTTTTAATAAAAGAATAACATTTAAAACGAAAATACAACTATACTTTTCCACAAATTTCAAACACTCACTGTGTTCGACAATATTACATATTCACGATAAATAAACTTATTTAGCTTAAAAATCCAAACATGTTTATTAAAAACAACATTTGTTCATCATCCCAAGGGAGAAACGCTATCGGCGAGTATAAGGGGATGATATATTATTAGTTAAGTAAGCTTAGGGGTGAGAAGCAAGATGGCGGGCGAAGCCCCAGGTGGGGTGCACAGAATCCGATGCCCTTCGACTGTTACACTTCCCGAGAAACATACATAAAAAGAGTAATTTTGCTACAAAGCAAGGCGAGATGGTTCTTACGAATGTAAACTTATATATGCAGTTTTTATCATATTTTATCTTAACAATTTATTTTCCATGTTATGAAAAGAAAATCGGTAGAAGCTCTAACAAATATATTTTTGAAGAATAGATCATTTTCGTGATTTGACTTCTTTCGGTATGAACGAACAATCGGAAGCCGTCAGTAAATAAACAATGACTTTATACAATGTTATGTAATTGAAGCCTTGATATCAAAACACTACCGCTACAGTTCTCATAAATGTTTTATACTTCGCGTGTTCTGACTTTATTTATTATGGTATCTGATTTATTCTGCTTTGAAATGATATGATGTAATATAACACGTGTTTCATACACATTGTTTTCACTTTGCGTTGATCTCAAATACATTTATCACATCGTTCTCTTATTTAAAATATAAATTTATATATTTACCAAGTGTAAAAAAAATCCCGATTTTTTTAAATTTTTAAACTTGAAAGGATAGTATTCTAATACTTTCGAAATGTTTTTTGGTGTTAACAAAAAAACTGTAGTTATTATAAAGTAAATTCACCTAACTCTTTTCCTTCTAGGAATTAGGGTATATATGGTATTTAAATTTGCAAACTTAAAGCGACGTCCAGTAAAACAATATCTTTAAGAATTTGTTTAATAAAAAGTAACAGAGCAAACTAGTTGCAATCTTACTTTAATAAAAAATGGCTGCCGGTAAAATATTGAAAAATTCAATTTAATTTTGAATATACTCTAAGAAAAATAATAAAGAGACAAAATTATTACCGTTATAAATATAATATAAATATTTACAAGGTATAAAAACATCCCGGGCATAAAAACCTTTGAATTTTAAAGGGTAGAATGATTTGAATTTTAAAATTGTTTTTGTAAATAGCTATTTTTTGACTTTATAAAAGTTATATTTACCCCATTCCTGTCACGAAAAATATAGGCATGTATAGTGTATTCAAAATTTTCAAACTTAAAGCTACAACCAGTAAAATACATTAAAAAATTTATTATGCAAACTCTTTCTAAAATACAAAATAGAAGCCGGTAAAATATTCAATTTACTTCATAATCTACTGTGAGAAAAATAGTAAAGGGGCAAAGTTATATAAAGTCTCTGATCAAAGTTGACAAAATAAAAATACTGTTTCCCTGTATATATTTTGATTATTATTTTTCATCAATTATATGCTCGATTATTATGTAAATAAGTTTTTTGAATATTTTCCTCACTACTATTTTGAATTTGAATATACTTCTATTTGTAGAACTATTATTATTTAATAATAGAGTTTCACTCGATTAGAAGTTGTCATAAAAAATCCCTTTTTTGTAATCAGGGCGAAATAACTTTATAACGCCAATAAAATTTTTTGAATTGCTAAAACATTTCGAACGTTTTTGCTTCCCATCTCTTTAAGTTTAAGCAGTTTTTTAGGCGTCCCTGGACTCTTTCTAACAAATGTCAAATTAATGAACTGTCACATAACTTCCCTTTGTTATGACAATCGTTTTCTACTTATTGTCTTCATGACGATCATTCACATTTATGTAAATATTAAAAAAAAAAAATGAAAAGTTTTCGCAATTTGTGATCTTCGTTATCAGTTTAAAATAAGTAATCCAAACGGCTGTGATGAAATCAAACTATTGGAAAATAAGTTACGTTAAGCGGTAATTATTTAAGAAAATGTAATTTTTGATTTTTACTTTACAATCGTGTATGTAATTATTGTTTTATTTAGGATAATGCCAGTATCTGAATCGTTACTTAATGTAATTGTTTAATAAAATGTGTTTAAAATATAAATTTAATTGGATTCAAAATTCATTACAGTGACATTCATCACTTCTCTGACTTAGTGATGAAAGTAACAATAAAACGATAATCTTAGAGGTATCATTTGTGTTGTGCAGATAAGATATATTGATGTTCGTCATTCCAGTTAGAAATACAATCTTAAGTAATTACATTATGAAGTAAAATAACCAGTAACTAGTGATGTGGAAAAAAATATTAATATGTATATGTCTAAAGAAATATAATTTTACCTTTAAAATCCTCGTTTAAAGCAAACATAATTGCAGGAAATGTGGTTTAGCTGAAGAGTCCGCAGAACACATTCTCTTAGAGTGTGAGGCGTTAGGACGAGCCAGGCTATACTCTCTAGGTCCTCCGGGGAAGGAGATGGAAACCATCCTAGACAACCCTATAGGTAGTATCTGTTCCTTTATAAGGTTGACAGGTATTACTGAGTGGGTGTGGGGAGGAACTTGGGGCGACAAAAGACCTTTAGGTCGACGTCGGTGAGGCCTCTGACGGAGGCTATCACAGCCATAACATAAAAAAAATAATAAAAATAAAATAAATAAACAAAAAGCAAACATTTATATATTTAACAAATATTTAAAATAATAGATAATTTTTATTCATGAAGTTAATATATAATATAGTAGCTTGCTCTCATAATATTTACGCATTATCTGTTAAATTTAGGTGAATATAAAACAGTTATATACAGAGTGTTTTCTCTTGACAGTTACTTTAGGCGATTGTTTCTAGGGTTGAAATGAACAACCAAACAATATTACTGGATGATCCTGAAAAGTAATTTTAAAGAAAGACTAACAACATGAGAAAAAGAGTTCAGTTATTAATAACGCACGTTGCGATCTATTTGAGTATCAGTTTGAAATATTTTTGTATCTTACTAAAAGTTTTGTATTTAATAATTGTAGAAATTATAATACTTTCAAAGTGTTGGTTTTAAACACTGCATAAGAACTGTTGTAGTGGTAATATTGAAATTGCAGATAATATGATAACGCGCCAATACTTAGAGAGTATACGGAATTCTGTTTTACAGACAATATGTTAATTCCTCATATATCGTTTCTAGTATGTACACAATAAGTTTTTTTAATATCATTGGCCTTGTGATACAAGGGTAAAAAGAAAAGATATGGCATTAAATATAGGGATGTTTTTTGGCTGCAATTAACAGTTGCTTATTCTCTGCTGTTCAATGCTGCATCCAATAAATATCCCGGTTAGATTTCTACAACAACAAATCACAAAAACGAAAACTAAAACGAGAGGAGAGCTTGTAATAAACTGGTAATATTAGTTCTTGAAGCTACAATGTTATTTGGATTACAATACAATTTGGCAGAACAGCTAGGTGGAAATATAAGTCAAATTTAACACTTAATGTTGGTTATAATTTGGGTCAAATTTAATGTGAAAATTAGGAAGTAATTTCAATTAAATTTTACACTTAAGCTAGGCTATAATTTCAGTTCAATTTGACACAAAACCTATGTAGTAATTTCAGCCCAATTTGTTGTTAAACTTAGGTAGTAATTTAGGTCGAAATTGGCACTTAACCTAGGTTTTTATTTTAGTTAAATTTGACATAAAACCTAGGTAGTAAAATAGTCCAATTTGGTGCGAAAACTAGTTTGTAATTTACGTCAAATTTGGTACTTAACCTAGTTAGTAATTTCAGTCAAAATTTGACAAGTAACTTGAGTAGTAATTTCAGTCAAATTTTGCACGTGACCTTGGTTGAAATGTCAATCAAATTTGGTACATAACCATTTATTCAAATTTACTAAGTAATCTAGGTTGTAATTGAAGTTCAATTTTGACAAGTACGTATATTCAGTCTGTCTTGGAACGTAACATAGTTAGTAATTTCAATTGAATTTAACACGAGAGTTAGATAGTAATTTCTGTCAAATTTAGCACGTAACATTGGTTTAAATATATCAAAATTTTAGTCCAATTTTGACAATTATCGTAGATAGTAATTTTAGTCAAATTTGGAACGTAAACTAGTTAGTAATTTTAGTAGAATTTGACAAGAAATCTAGGTAATATATTCAATTGAGTTTGTCATGTAAGGTAGATAGTCATTTTAGTCACATGTGGCACTTAATCTTGGTAGTAATTTCATTCAAATTTGTCACGTTTTCAATGTAGTGCCGGTTGAATATCAGCTATACCAGTTTATTTTGAGTTATTAAAATTACCCAGTGTATGTCTAGATATTTACATCCAAAGATGTAAAAATGATATCAATTTATAAAACCTAAATTTTTAAAACATTCATATTGAAAAACAAATCTATTCTAATAATTGTGTACAACTTAGTTTCTAAAATGATCTAATCTAGGAATTTATCATACAATTAGATTACTTACTACTTGTATCTTGCTTAGGTTGCAAACTTGGCGACGTAACCCAATTCACTTTCATTTCCTGGAGAAAAAAAAATACAAAGAATTTTTAGAAATATTTCAAAACGTACCCAAGACATCATACATAAATAATTACAACAATTTTGTATAGGTTTATTCTATCCCTTTAGAAAATATCTGCCTTGAAAGATAATGGACCCGTTGTCTTCCGGCTGAAGGATGGGGACTCCGGTAATTGCTCGGATGGCAAACAGGATGAGCAGTGCGATCTCGCGGGATAATCTGACACAAAGGATGTAGCAAAAATGTAGTTTACTTTGTGTAATATGAGATCGCTTACGCTATTAAAGTATCTTTTATGAGAGAGCACGGTGATGACACATTTTATATACAATGGCGTAGGTTCCAATGAAGTTATAGATTGCACTTAAATTGTACGTTTGTATGAATTTATTAGATGAAACATAGACGGGGGTGTATCACTTTATTTTATTTTAATAAAATATATTTAATGGTCGTACATCGTTTTACATATCATATTGAATTTTTTTAAATACAGGTCATATAGAAAGTATAAATGATTGAATATAATAACTTTGCATATCATATGTATTTATATCTAGTGCTATCCTCAAGGACCCATTTATATTGAGTAGAGGATTGATAATCCAGAGGAAACATAACTGGTTCCAATGAGTTACATCTCTCTCTCTCTCTCTCTCTCTCTCTCTCTCTCTCTCTCTCTCTCTCTCTCTCTCTCTCTCTCTCTCTCTCTCTCTCTCTCTCTCTCTCTCTCTCTCTCTCTCTCTCTCTCTCTCTCTCTCTCTCTCTCTCTCTCTCTCTCTCTCTCTCTCTCTCTCTCTCTCTCTCTCTCTCTCTCTCTCTCTCTCTCTCTCTCTCTCTCTCTCTCTGTACTCCTATGGTGTTACTCTTCACCAAATTATGATATTTTCTACCCTAAATACTATTAGGGTATTCAACGGCTAAAGAGTTTTTATTTTAAGTTGTTTTCTTCCTTTTTTATAAGGCAATAACGATCGGGGGTTTTCGTCTTTAAGTAATAAAGAAATCTGTACAGTATATTTAAATTTATAAAACTATAACGTTTCTATGATTTATTTACAAAATAATACGAATTTTGACATATACTTAAATGTTGGAATTTCAGCTCTTTTCAATTGGGGGGGGGGGGGTATTTCAACGTGATTATAAACTGGAACATGCCAGTCTTCTGTTTGGTCGGTTTTTCCTAGACAACGCGGCAGAGTACATAAGTAGATAATAGTCGAACAGACCGCTCAAATGGCATAACACTCTTTACACAAAAGCACCCAACAAAGTGTATAAAACACGGGAGAGGAGTCTACTTATAGGCAATAATACTAAGACTAAAACAAGTCGAAGAAATATTCTGGAAGTGTAACAGGAGAAGGATGATAACATGCATCAGAATATGCAGACATAAACTGAAAACGATATCGAGGCATTGGAAACTCAGTGAACACTTTAGAAGATCGGAATAGATAATATTGGAACCTGCAAGAGAGGGAGGTAAGCCCACACCTTCTATTAGGTAAATATGGTGCAGTAATGTAAAAGAGGGCTAGACGTTTGGTGTGGTGCCGGACTGATGTAGAGGAGATAAATACCCTTGACCTCCTTCATGTGCTGCACCTCCTAAAGAAGTTGGGGCTGGAGGGTTTACTATAGACGGAATCCCTCTTCTTAGAAGAAGTAGAAAACACAAAAGATCTCTACAAGTTGCAGTGCATTTCACGCCATATCCACTACATTAATTTAAAACGACCATACACTTGACGAATAGGAGATAATCATAAGTAAAAGTATCTCTATATAGTTTAAGAAACTTTCAAACTTCTCTTACTTAAAAACATGGATCGGAAATGGACTGTTTCTACCTATTTATTTCCTTATCACTTTACCTCATTGTGTCGTGCATTATGTCCCAACGTTAAATTTTCCTCTAGAAAACCGTCCGTCAGTTTATGTCGCGAATGATCTATTTATATGTAAAGTCATAAACCATAAAATAATAATTGACTATTTCATTTTGAACTGGATCGTACGCTAATATCTTTATGACCCATCTCAAAATGAATGGTCCAAAACAATTTCTCATTAAGCAAGTTTATTACAGCAGCAGTCGGATTGTTCCCTCGGTTAAAGTGGCGATATCTTTCTCTCAGCCAAATTGGTATTTTAATGAAATTGAAATATAAAATGAAGGACGATTCTTTGCTATAAGTTTTTATACGACCCTATCGGAAGCTGTGGCGTTTCTAATAGAGACTCTGTTTCTAGAGCAGTTGTCTACTTACAGTTGCACTTATAATAAAAATAAACGACACAACCTATCAATACTTCTCTTTCTTAGTTTTCTTTTATGTGCTCATTGACATCCTTTTAAAAGAGCGCACAAGATAGGTGCAAATAACATAATTTGTCTACTGTGGAGCTAAATTTGAATCATAAGTTTAGGAGAACAACTTTAATGTTCTTGTTACCTGTGTGGTTTGAATCGTGAAAAGCAACATTACATAACAACAGCTGTATCAAAGGATCGGAAAGATAAATTGGTAAATTTTAAAACTTGAGGACTATCTTTGTATGGTTTTTTTTCCAGTTTGTGTCTGTACAACTAGCCATTGTTGTAGGTAACTTCGGCTATTATCAAGTTGGAAGAGACAAGATATGTTCTTTGTTGGAAGAAATACTATTATGCAAACGCCAGTATTTTCTAGAATATTATTTTGGGAAAAATAACATTTTACAAATTTCTGAAAATAAAACCATCTCAGCGGGTTGCATATTGAGATTTTAAAGATTTCAATGTAATCTACGTACATCATTTTAAAAAAATGGTTTTCAAAAACGCGGGAAACTACAAAAAATATACAATGTACTAAATCAACTGAATGACTATATTTTACGCGTTTACTAACAAAAAAGTTTACAGATTTTATAACCTAATTATTATTGCTTTTAATATTTTCAATCAAATGTGTCCACTTTTTATGTTGATCTTTATCTTTGCAGGAGCTAAAATGTACCAAATGGGTTGACTAAGAAACAGGTTTTGATGATGTAGATTAAAATTAGACTAAACTATTGAATTGGATTGTAATTTTGAAGAAGGATGTCAGGAGTTACACATAAGAGTTGTAAGTGGAGATAAATGAAAATATTTAGAATACAAGTTTTAATGTGTATAATATTTTTTTTTATCACAGATTGACGTCCGAACTAAATCCCAAGCTTATTGTTATCTGGAGTATCATTATATTGAATACTTTATTATTAAAACATTTCATAATAAATACAATATTATATATATTTTTACACTTTTTATATATTATTTATTTTGATTGTTTACACTGATGACCGACGGTACTTGATAAAATTCCATTTTTAAAAATAAAACACAATTTTTCTTTTGTAAAATTCTATAATTTATTTGGTCTAGCCGACCATGGTTTCGCCAGTTACGACATTGACGAGGCGCTTATAAGACTAAAAGTCATTTTTAGTCTTGTAAGAGCCTCGTCAATGCCGTAACTGGCGAAACCATGGTCGGCTAGACCAAATAAATTATAGAATTTTACAAAAGAAAAATTGTGTTTTATTTGTATTTATTTTGAGAACACTTTTTTTTACACTTTGTACGTAGCTTAGGTAGAGACTTTTAAATTGATTAGTCTCCGGAATTTTTAGAAAAAAAACTATATATATTGGATAGAATAACAGAAAAATATAACTATTGTTAATTTAACAGCATCATTTCTATTTTAATTCAAAAAAATTAACTTCAAGATATTTAGAACTATTTGAGCCGATGTTATAAAATATAATATAGATGTAATTAACTAATATTATATATACATATATATTATGTCCTTTAGTTGGAGAAGACTTTTTGATTTTCTAGAGTCTGATCAGTTTATAATTTTTTTTTTTTTTTTGTGAGAAGAACAAACCACGTAAGTTGTATACGGGGGCGGGGTATATTCGATATTCCTCAAAAATATTTTTGACGTTTTGTGCTTTAATTTTGTAATCGTTCAGTCAGTTTTATGAAGGAGTACAAAGGATTATATTGTGTGATTATAAACTGATGATGGGTTTCATTTTACCTATTAGTCACGTTCACTGAATTCTAAGAAGTAGACATTTTATAGTATTTATTATAAGAAGAGTCAATGTAATATTCTACAGAGTTTACATTATAAGAAAAGGTGTAATATATATTACACCTCATTTTGTTGTTTAGTTGTTCTGAAGTTTATTGTACTGGAATCTAAACTCATGGATTACCGGAGAAGGTAAGGATATTGTAATATAAAAGTCTTTAAAAGAATATCTTATAGAACGCAGTAATCTTATCTCGAAAGTTTGAGGTGAAAATAATTTTTATTACTTTAATTAAAAACCAACTTGTGTATAATTGTTTCAATATTGCTTGAACTTACGACCTGTTTTTTAAAAATAGAATCGCTTATATGTATTGATGACTTTTGTTTGCGAAAAGAGTCAATATTTATGGATAGGGATAAAAAAACATATAAATTATAATGTGTTTGTAGAAGAAGTTATTATATTTCAAATGGTGGGCTTTTTAAATAGTTTTAAATTCCTTATAATATTATTTCTAGTATTCTTTTGCGTAATAAAAAGTTAAAAGTTAATTTTTAAATGTGTAAAAGCAACATTAAACCTTAATGATTATCAAATATAATTGCCCTACACCTACGATAAAAATCAATCTTAAAATGTTTTACTAATTTTGTTTATGTTATTAAAAAAATAATAAAGGTAGAAATTTCAAAATGGCGACTGTTAAATTTTATTCGGAACATAATTTTATTCTGTTGACATACACCGTTAAATCATAATCAATTATCAATATACTTTGTCCTATCCGTCACGTGACTTTATTTACTTTTCTGACGCGTTTCGAATTATCTGCTCCATCTTCAGAGTCCTCGCATTACTAAGGTCGTAAATACGCATACGTAAAACATATTATTTAAACAAATATGTTCACCATATGACCATACAAGACTACTACCGTTTCACGTTTTTACAATTGTGACATTTCCCTATCTTGGAAATTGATTGCTTTACGCTAGAGAATTTTTGAAGGTAAATTAAGTTTGTTATTAATTATTAGTTCTTTGTTGTATTTAAGCTGTTTGCATTTTGAAAATCTCTCCAAGACAGACCATTGGAGAAGTTCTCTTAGAAAAACTGATGTAGGCGTGTAAAACTACTCCACATAATTTTTTCCTTTGTTGTAAAATATAATAAAATAAAGATCCTTAACTCTCAAATACTTGAATAGCATGAACGATGGAAAAGAACAAAAGTTGTTCTAGAGAAACCTGATACGAAAAATAAAAGAGAGGGATCTCACCCAAGACTATTCAAAGAATATGTAGATCCATTTAGGAATCCTCATTATTCGCACCATATTGAACCCCTGAATTATGTACTGAAAAGTGAGGTTCAATTTTTTTTTTATCATAGAAAAAAATTTAACCATTTTAATAAATTGCCTTGTGGGTATTAATTATTAGTTGTTGTATTCAAAGTAACAAAGATTACACAATTGTTTTTCATAGTTTGTGTATTATAGATAACAAATATAACGTTATTTATTATTTATAAAGATATTCAGTCGTTAATCATGAAGGGGGTACATTCCCCCCTCCTACAATTGCGTGACTGGTGAGCATTGAAACCCCTACATACATATAGCATTCACAAAAGCCCTTTGTGCATATTCAATGTGAGTATTATTACTAACCTATCAAGTACAGTTGAGGATAGTGAGAGGGATGATTTTGTTACTTTAAGTTAACAAGTATTTTGTTGATGTTAAGAGCTTTGTTGTATAGTGGAATCGTGTTACAAGGCATCCACTCTGGAGTTAATCACAAAGTAAAGCATCTATCAACTGGTGTTCTTGTCAGGGGGTGCGTTAGGTAACATGATATGACAAACACTTCAGAACCCTCCCTTAATACTGATTTTAAATATATTTATTTAACTGATGGGTGGGGGTGGAAATGTTATGTTTATTTTAAACACTCTAGAATTGAGGAGTACATTAACAAATGTTATCGAGATATCTGTTTAACTAAAATTAAATGGATACTTTTGTTATTTACGTCAATAATGAAATATAATCTGGTGTGTAATATTATTTGAGCATAATTTTCTGTTAACAGTTATTTAATAGCAAGTGTTTTATTCTTCTGTTAATATTCTGTTGATAGTCACCCAATTATATTTGGCTGTTTTCAAGTTGTGTTTAAAATGAACAATTGTATATTATATTAAATGTTGAGCTTGACTTATGAGAAAAATTATACAATATAACAAACACACAGAACACAATACCTCACAAAAAATACGCCTAAGTATCAGACGCGTTTCAACGACAAGGTCGTCCTCTTCAGTGATAACCAATCAAACTATAACTCCGTTTAGCTATAAAGTTATAGTTTGATTGGTGTAGCTCGTGTATCACTGAAGAGGACGACCTTGTCGTTGAAACTCGTCTGACAGTTAGGCGTATTTTTTGTGAGAATTGTGTTCTGTGTGTTTTGTTATACTGTAATTATATATTAAACTCAAAATATGGTATTGTTTGAAAAATTATGTCACTTAATAATACAGCAGTATTAGTTTTTATTAAATCATTTTGTTAAATAATCAAATAAATAAATAGCTTAACTACAACTTTTGAATATATTTTATGTTTTATAATTATTTATTTTTTCTTTGTTATAGATTTTCGTCTTATTTTTTTAAGACGAAAACCATCTCTATGAATCGGGAAAAAATAAAATAAATAAAAGGTATATAATAAAAACCAAAAGCTCTCCAATAGCCTCAGTCAGAAGAAGTCAAGAGTTGGTCAAAAGAGTGTTGATATGAAAAATGAAAAACGCTGATAATCGTAGGGTTTTGATGGTTCTAGAACAAGGCGGATTCAAGCGGATCTGGAGCCCATCCCTAAAATATTAACCTAATTTTCACCCCCTTTGCATTTACTACAAAAATCCACCCTCACAGTTTGATCTACATATAGCAATCCCGAGATACTCTAGTTGATAAAAATCATAGCTATACAATTTTGAATCCATTCCCTCCTCGAACACGCTCTATGATACGCCAATCAATATATAAACAAGATAACAGTATTTCAGATAAGCACTATCATAGGTTTACACAATCATGAGGCAGCAGTTGTCCTTGGACCACTGAATTGGGCGCTCCCAATGGTAAATATTTCATTTGTTATAAGTGTCTGTGTCTGTGTGTATCTTTAACGATCTCAGAAAAATGAAAATTATTTGAAGATGGAGTAAATCTCCGAAACGCATCAGAAAAGATAAAGAAGTCACGTGACTTACAAAACAAATGTAAGTTAACTTTAAACTCTCTAGCTGGGTCTACTATTTGCTCATAACCTGTCCTTTTCCATAGATTTTGGAAAGGGTCAAATTTTTTAGAAGCTCAGGATCAGCTTGTATCCTGAGGAGATCTACCTAGATCTACACTTGCAATCTCGGGATTCTACATAATAAAATACAAAATACGTAAGAAAATTTTCAAATATATTACTGTTGAGAAATAATTGTTAAAGAAAAATAACAATCCAGACAGCTGTCAGCAAAACCTCAGTTTCAATTGATGATAGAAAGTATTTTATGGCACGATTGAAGCGAGTCTAATTCATTCTTTATTTATTTTTTTTTAAAAGTGTCGTTCGTTGTAATTTTTATTCTTCAATGGACTAGAACCGAACTAATATTTTTGGTGGCGGTTGGTTTTTTACGATTTTGGGGATGAGTGTGTAAGATAATTTGTGAAACATGTATTAAATAAAAAAATTACAACTAGACATGGTCTATCAAGTAACTTTACACTAGGAACACTTTGTAGTAACATATTTACTTTGAAGTATCTAAAAACTTCAAAAATTAATTACACACTAATAGTTCCGTACACTACACCAAATGATTTCCCTCTCTTCAACCAACGAACCAAATATCAGGTGACCAAAAGTTATTTCATCTGGTGTTTTCATATAGATGTGGTTTCTCTCATACTTTCTTGCATAAATTTAAATCACTTCAAAAACTGGACCATTCCAAGATCCTTGTGCAAGTCATTGTTTCTCATATACTTTGGGACATTTACAATAGTTCGCATAACCTTGTTTTGAAACCTCCGTAATATTTTCATAATTTTCGTCGTTCGTCTCAAAGTTGCACTCCAACGTCCAATCCAGTTTTATTACTTGTTTGTAGGTTAAAAATTTACTATCCAATGAAAGATCTTTCTAAATTAATTTAACACTTAATTTTTCAAAACTTAATATCTAGATCCTGTCATTTGAGTTTCATTCCATTTACAATCGACGTCCAGTGTTAATTCTAAATCAGTATTCCCATAAAAATAATTCTTTCATTTATCGTTTTGGTATGAAACTAAAGTTTCTATTAGAGAAATTAATATATCTCGATTTCACTTCATTTAAATTAATTCCTAATTTATTGACCTTGTTAATGAATCGAAATACACCTTGGGAACGTGTAAGGAATCGAAATTATATAATAGGTCTTATTATCTATATTGATAAGAAATTAACTCAATTTAAATCAATATTAATACTTGTGTACATACAAATAAAAAGTAAGAAATGTTACTTGTAATGCAACAATATACAACAGAAATTAGACGAAATAAATTTTAAAGATTAGAATAACTTTTTGTATCTTTTATGTTGCATATTAAATAAAAAAAATTTAAGTACATTTAATCGCATTAAGTTATACATGTTTTAAAACGTTACATTTTAGAAGCCAACATTTAAAAGAAACTTCACTGAATTTACAACAAGTCAGTTATATAGTCACGTCCACAACTAAAGAGACATATATTGTTGACAATAACCTAATTAAAAGGGGAAAGCTATAATTAGTTTCGCATATGTATCATACTTTTTGATCACTCTTGTGACACGCACGGGTCAAGGATATGACGCATAGCTGAGTGGTGGAGTGGTACATACACGCAAGAAAAAATGCGATAAGCTTTTCATACTGCGAAGTGCACGCTATAAGCTAAAAAATTGTAATGTGTGAAAGTTATTAAAATATTGAATAGTAAAATAGTATTGATACGGAGGAGTGATGTAAAATATTGGGTTGATGAATACTTTCTTTAATTCTGAGTATATAAAGGAACAATTGTAGTTTAACAATAGTTGCAATTGAAATAAATCATAATTTTAGGTTTCAAAGTTATTTGATAATGATGGATTGTTCACATACACACATGATTTAATCGGACATTTGCCATTGTTTGTATACAGACGTTTCAAAATATATAATACACTTCTGTTGTCAAACCTAGAACATAATAAAAAAAAACCAAAACCTATATTCACTAGTAGTCATTGCTAATGCCTAGGGTCCTGTTGGAAACTAAAGTTATAACCTAAACCAGGAACCCAGGTCTAAGGCTAGGCTTAATCAATCAAAAGTAAGACTAGTTACAATTTGATCAAACAAACCCTTATGATTTATGATTACATAAGAACAAAACAACTTACTGATAAAGAGCGATGTGTCGAGAGAATACTGATTTAACTGTAGCTGTGGTGTTTGTATGAAAGTTTGATCTTTTTTGTGGTTTAAAGACAAAAAAACTCTGGGTCATCATCCCATTATAAAAAAAGAAGAAATGAACCCTAGCACTCGAATACGTTAATCTTCAGGATCAGAAGAGAACAAAAATTGGTCAAGAGATATATTATAAGAAAGATAATAATAGTTTGAATCCCAGTTTAATAGTTTAATAGTTCAGTTATAGTTTGATTGGTGTAGCTCGTGTATCACTGAAGAGGACGACCTTGTCTTTGAAACGCGTCTGATACTTAGGCGTGTTTCTTGTGAGAATTGTGTTCTGTGTGTTTGTTATACTGTATAATAAAAATGAAAAAGAGCGATATAACATGAATAATCAGAGGATGTACTTCTTATTCGTAGGAAACTTTGATACTGCAATTAAAAAAAAAATCAATATGGATTATTCAACGTATCAGATAACTTTTATAAACGAGAAGCTAAAAATTACAAAGTAAAATATTGTTTTCGGCCAATGTAGTCGTTTCCTAGTTTTTGTGTAATGTCTACAACATTTCTAAATTTTTGATAAATATTGTTGAGGTATCAAAATCTATTTTGGTACATGCTAAGACTAGATAAGATGTGATAAAGGAAATGCATAACATTTAGGACTATATAAGAACGGCAAACAACTAACTAATAAATGACGAGTTGCCAATAGAATAGTAAACTAAATGTTTATTGTTGGTTATGGTGTTCAATGAAAGTTTGATTTTTCTTGTTGTTTAAAGACAAAAACTTTTTGGTATAATCCTTTATGAAAAAAGGAAGAAAAAGACCCCTAATCCTCTCATACGCTAATAGCATCAGAATCATAAGAGAACAAAAGTTGTTCAAGATATACCTTAGGAAGAAATATAGAGAGCAATCTAACACAAAACTCCACGAATAAATGTTTAGATAAATTAGATAGAGTGATAAATTATTTTGAACCATTTTGAGTAAAAAAGTAAGCTATGAATTTTAAAAAAATCTTTATAGAAAAAAACAATATAATGTTACCAAATTAAATAAATTGGCATATCATTTCGTCGGTTCTCTCCCCTGTTATATAATTGAAATTCATATAAACACTATTATTGTTAAAATATGAACTGTGTTGGACAGGAGTTTGCAGGTTTGCTTTAGCATAAAGTCAACAGTTACTGCGTGCAACCAAAGTTTGGACTGATCAATATAACCACAGTGTTGTATAGAGTTACTAAATAATTCTATTTCTATAAACAGAATCAGGTACGAAACAAAGTTTTATGTGGTCCTATTAATAAATCATGAGCGCCAACAAATCGACAGGAACTTATCTTAAATTAGTTTGGAATTATTAATAAAATATAATTTCTTTTCTAGTAAATTATTTTAGATTGTGGTTTATATTTCCTATATCGTATTTACAATAATAAATTAACAATTTAAAATAAAACACCATCATTTTATATTACGTATTAATATAATGTATTTAATTTTATGTATTTTATAATATTATTTATTTAAATTTAACCGTTATTAAGTAAACATATTTTTAACTATCATTTTACTGAGTTAAGACAAGATTTCTAGCATGAGTGTTTCAAATATCAACTACGTCCTGGACCATCCTTCAAATTATCAATTTAGATTAGTATTATACAATAAATATACAAATTTAGGAAAATTTGTGTCTTTGTATGAATGTGGAGGTTCAGATTTAAAACTTATTATTTTAAATTCTACTTCAATATTTTTACAACGTATTTTTTACCAATATATGTTTGATTTTTTATGACAATCAATGATCAATTTTGTTGCAAAAAAAGAAGAGATTGAAAGATTGGTACGTTTTTAATATCGGATGTTTACACCAAAAATAACGCGATTAATGTTTCACATATTTGTGTCTTTACTCACGATACCTTATTGTGAACACTGTTGAAATCATCGTCCGAAAGTAATTCTATATTTGGTTGGTTAGGTTAGGTTAGTCTAGATTAGGTTAGTATAAATTATGTCAGGTTAGTTTAGTTTAGGGTAAGTTGTGTTCCAAGACCTTATCTGTCTTCTTTGTCTAATGAACACCTTTTTTTTAAAAAACACTTGTTATGGTCATCTAACTATCGAACAGTACTCCTGCGGACGATGAAACCGAAATATGGACAGAAATGATACTCAAGGATTTTTAGAAATTGATGTTCCAACAGTTTGTCGTTTACAACTCTATAACATGTCTAAATATTTTCCTTATCAGGGATGATCCAGGATGTGTACGGTAAATATACAGTTAAACATACTCTTCATGTGAGCTAGATCGGAAGTAGACATAGATAAACCAAGAGAGGAGGTAAGGAACACTCCAACAGTTGAAGACCTAGTTGATGTTATACTAGAAACACAAGAGAACTGGAGAAAATTAATAAGAAACTTTCTGAGGAAGGCGAACAATACATACTGAAAAAGAGAGGAGACAAGAAAGGAAGACAAGGCAGAGGTTAGGTTAGGTTAGGTTAGGTTACGTTACGTTAGGTTAGGTTAGGTTAGGTTAGGTTAGGTCAGAGTAGGTTAGGTTAGGTTAGGTTAGGTTAGGTAAGATTAGGTTAGGTTAGGTTAGGTTAGGTTTTGTTAGGTTAGATTAGGTTAGGTTAGGTTATGTTAGGTTAGGTTAGGTTAGGTTAGGTTAGGTTAGGTTTGGTTAGGTTAGGTTAGGTTAGGTTAGGTTAGGTTGGGTTAGGTTAGGTTAGGTTAGGTTAGGTTAGGTTAGGTTAAGTTAGGTTAGGTTAGGTTAGGTTAGGTTAGAGTAGGTTAGGTTAGGTTAGATTAGAGTAGGTTAGGTTATTTTAGGTTAGGTTAGGTTAGGTTAGGTCAGGTTAGGTTAGGTTATATATACGTAACAGTGACTTACAATACCTTATCGTGAACATTGTTAAAATCATTTTCTGAATGTATTTCTAGGTTACGTTAGGTTAGGTTAGGTTATCTGGAATAACGTTCTGTAATAACGAGACTATTAGTTGAATTGTAGTCTAATTTGACACTTAGGCTACGTTGTAATGTCATTTTTAATGTCTGCAAAACAAAATTATAGAGAAGAATATTTCAAAATATGACCCATTTGCAACGATTTTAGAAGTTATCACTTCTTCATTATTATATCCTGTACCTAATTTCGTATAGTTTGGCAATCTGAACATTAGTACAAATGACAAGGTCCTCAAGAATCCTAAGCTTCAATTATCATTAAATTAACACAATACCAACCTTAGAATGATAATCTTATTGTTCTTTTCACTCATCCATGTCAAACTGTTCTCAAGTAGCCTACAATACAATGTCATATGTGTAATAACAATAAAATGCAATGGTTACTAAATTCAAAGTAAAGTAATTTACAATATGATTTAGTTACACTCTGTTCGTTGAACATAGAATGAATACAAAATTATCGGCGAACATATGTGATCGTAATTCGCATTTCCCTTAACTTAGTTACAATATTCTAAGTGTGTACTAACATGGAGATGGGAATAGAGAGAAGGAGGATACATCGGTAAAGAGAACGGAAAGCCAATACAGGCCGATATATCGGTAAAGGAGAGGAAGTCCCATGTTAATCTCATTCCAAAGCGGGACGGTTCCCTTTCATTCCCTTGTCACATCCGAACCTCTAGACACTTTTCTTTGCCGACAAGGTTTTAAAATCCCTTAATTTTGTTTCTCGTGTCAAGCTTAAAGTCGGTTTCGTCGTCTTAGAAATGTCATTCCGAGGAGCAGTAGCGTCTTCCAAATCTTTTCAAGATCCTATTTCGCGATATTTAAAAATCTCCCCTTTCGGGAATGTGACAACGTAAGAGCTTTTTACGTACTGCGAATATCTTCCAAGTGCTACAGTTTGAGACACTGTGAAATTGCTTCTCACCTGATTTATAAAGCATTAAAACACGCCGGAATGTTTAAAGAAAGTTACAAAATTGTGTAAGAGTTTATTTATTTTAGACTGATAAATGGTTTTTATAAATTTATTTTTTAAATTTAATTAAATTAATTTAAATCCGTATATATTATAAAGATAAAGTATAGTGTATACACATACACAGATCTTATTCGATATACTTATGTTCGATACTCACCCCTGAGAAGTCTCCCAAACTTGTGAGACTCAATAGTGAGACCGTACCATGATCAACAACGTTTTGTAATAGTCTTGGGTTAGATCCCTCTCTTTCTTCTTTCCCATCTGGTCTCTTGATCTATTAAAGTATTCGAAAGCTAGTGGGCCTTCATTTTATGTTATTTCCTTCTTGTTTTTATGTAAAGCGAAGTGTTTTTCCTTTAAACAACACGAAAATATATCTCACACATAAATGTTTGTGTACATCAAACTTGTTCAAATTTTAAAACATCACGCTCTATGCCCTTATTTTATATCAGTTGTGCATTTTATGTATAGAGTAAAAATTAAGTAAATATAAAGACAAAAATTTTATTAGTTAAATGTCGGTATTGTAATAAATACAAAATTGTAGGAGATTACTAGAAACAAAGCAATTACATTGAATTCACGGATTTATAAGCTTCTAGTTAATACTGGAATATCAGTTCTGAGAGATTATTTAGATCTACACCTTTTATCAGGTTGCCTTGAATTTAATCCCTAGTTTTCGTCTTTCCAAGCCGGTCTTTCTTGTCCAACTATTGTTCTCTTTCGATTCCGAAGCTATTAAAACATTTTCGAGCTTCAAAAGTTCGTTTCTTGGCTTTTTTAGGAAATATTAAATTGTATTGACAGATCAAGAGGTCATATCCATTAGGGTTACCTTATAACTATTATAACACTACTTTCTTGATGTACACTAGATTCTATCGTGGTTCGTAATTGTGTAGCCTCCACTCGTGTTAATGTCTCGACACTAGTGACCTTCAAATCTGTACATATGTGAAAAAGGCTCCACTCGCTACGCTCGAACCTGTGACTCACCCCTGCCGGATCAGGAATCTATAGATTATAACATTTTTTTGGAAATCAGACTTAGAAATTACTTTTCTGACAGTAACTTCACTATTTGTTAACGTAATTTTGGTGTTGGTACGATTAGATAAATAATTAAAATATGAAACTTTTATCAAATTAAGGGTGTTTCAAGTTTAACAAGATAAATGTTGGAAAAAAAAGTAAAAATGGCTGCCATTTTGACATTTCCAAGTATATTATTCTAAGTTCATTAGGGTTCAATATAAAAGCATATAATAGTCTCTAAATCGAATTCATGTTCTTATCGTAATTGTTGTGAACTGTATCTAGCTTACAAACGTTATTTTGAGAATCACTTTTTCCATTTCCCGAGGTCATACAATGTCAGTCGAAAAATATAAGTAGACCATTGTGGCTATTAAAAAAACTACACTACTGGATTCAACGAAATATATAATACCTATTTTGAAAAACAGAATATTATTAAATTGCAATCATTTTCGTCTCTTTCTTAAGTTTGTAGGTTCAGCTTTGTGAAATCGAGAGGTAACGCCATATATTTGCACTCACTTATCAATGAATCATGAGATTTATCAAAATATTGATAATGGATACATTTTTACTTTTATATTTGAAAATAATTAAAGCATCTGTAATGTCCAGACGTTCGTATGTATCACTTTTAAAACTGCTGATCCAATAGCGACACTGGTTTCAAAATTTGCTTCCTAATATTGTATAATGTAGTATACATTGAATCATTTTCAAATTATCAAATAACTTTATATAAAGGAGGGGGGAATTTTCCGCAGTTCGTACAAATTAAACTTTGAATTTTACGAATTTTAGTGGGATACAAGTCATAATACTTGCATTTCGGTTGTGGTGCATTCAAATACAGAATGTTTCAATCCCTACACAACTCTGCGTTTAGTTCACGCAGATTTATCTTCAATAATACAATTTGAGTTTGGCAATTAGACTGTACTCAAGTTTGATAGTCTTTAATCTTTGAAATGACCTTGTACTTAAGAATTTATTCATATGTGTTGCGCTCGTTTTTGTTATATCAGTAATGTTGTTTTTCCACAAATTAACGCGAAATGATCATCTAGTGCTATTTGCACTCTGAGTTTTACAAACGTTTGACGAGTTTAATTTGAAGTCTCCTCAACCTGCAGTTCGTAACAAATCAACAATATTTTATCCAATTAAAATTTAATGGAACCGATTCGGTACACGATCTCAAGAGGCCAGTCCAAACATTATAGTTAATAACCGACATTCTCAATATCGTGTTCAACTTGTTTACTGATAAAATAGCTGAGAGAATAAATTCACAACCAAAATGTTTTCAGGTTTGCAACAAATTGGTAGCACAGCGTTGTCATTCAAAGATTCTTACAACTACTATGAAATTTTTTTATGTTTGTGTCATTGATTTCGTACATTTTCATTTACACGGGAATCTGGTAGGCGGTAAACTTGTAGTAGATTACAATTGATATTTGTTTTATTCCTTCATGACTTTACCTTTACAAAATTCGCATAGCATTTATTCAGTGTTATTATGAATGTGAACGTAGTTTATCAGCCGAGTTAAGAAAAATTCGTTTGAGTGACCGTTGCAGTGTAGCCGCGTATGAAAAGCTTGTTAGTAAATTTGAAACCACCGGATCCGTTGGAGACAACAAAATGTCAATAAGATCTTGAATCGTAAGAGAACGCCTTGTTGAAGAACTGAAAGAATCGTATATTTTAAACCATGCAAAAGACTATCGTTTCTCCTGGAAGAGAATGGCAGCTACTTAGAACACCTGTCTTATTAACTCTAGGAAGTAAGAACTTTGCTTAATTTTAAGTTGTTTTATAGGTTTTGTTTTTATTAAATTCAGTTTAATTACGAAAAAAACTTACGTTCTTAATTTTATTCTGTGTTAAAAAAGCAAATAACTAATAGTGAGTAAATGTTTAATTTACTTTTGAAAGACACGATATTAATTTCTTAACTATTTCTAAGAAATTTTAAAATAATTTAAACGATATTTAAAAATTATAGTACTAGATATTGTTTACTTTATAATGTTGTAGTTAACCCTAGATTACTACTCTTAGTTCATTGTTACGTGATCACTATTCATTCGTAAATTTTACTACTTTCTGTTTTTATTTTTATTACTATTTTTTAAACTTTACTATAGTGTTGACTATTTTTTATATTAAATCCTCTATTGTTTTTAAGTTTTTTAAAAAATATTCAGCAATGAACTCCTACATATTTCAACTGTAAAAAAAACGTCTTTTACCACCACTACAAGTACATTTTAAAAAAATAATTAATCTGGAAAAAAAATCTAAAAAAATCTAAATATTATTTTATTGGAAAAATTAATCGGATATTCATAAAATACATCATTTATAAGTGTTTAATTTATATAAAAAGAGAAAAATGATTTACAATAAGTTCATTAGGTAGAATGCCAAAAATGTCAAAATTAGAGTCCTGTCTTCACTGAGAATCACATTCCTTGCAGTGATTAATATACACTTAGTAGCTAAATCAAACACTTTGAACTCTAAAATCACTATTATTTACACATTAAACTATTTACAACACTAAAAAACTAACAATATAAAAACAATAATTTACAAAAAAATATTCAAAAAATTAATAGTTAAAACTTTCGCAAACACTATACTTTCGTAAAATATACGACGCGAGTTTGAGTACGGTAATAACGGTTCAACTTTGAGCTTAGCCGAAGAGACAGTGGCCTCTATTCACAATGGCAAGAAGGTAAACAAAAAGACAGAGCTCGTCCGTCTTTTGTCTACGAGTTCTTCGAATTTTACAAAGGGCGGGTCGTAATTTTTACGAATGAGTAGTGTTCTAGGGTTAAATACACATACGCACACATTATACTCGTATTAACAATGATTTTACGTTTATTGAAAATCTAACGAAAAACAATTAACATTTCGATTACATTTAATGCGTTTTCTGCTCGCTACGATTTAATAATAAAGCCTAAACCGTTACTTCGGAACAAAGAGTTTTTGAATTTACTTAGACCTTGTTCGGCAAACTTTGGTCGTGGTGTTGTTACTTTAATCTTGTTCCCATTAAATATGCATATTTCACAACACTTTAAGCCCTGTTTTAAACATTTTCGTATAATAATAATTAAAACTCACTTGAAATTAGGGTTTTCATTATCACTTTAGTAACATTCTTTCTAAATATCGCAGTTTTATGAAATAAATTAAAGTTTATGTTTTGTGCGTTATGTGATTTATAATTGTTTGACTTCATGAAACTGACTGTTTGGCAAATTTAAACATTTCCAAACCGGCAGCTATTTATTTTCAGTTTTGTATAACAACGTTGGAGCCGTGAAATGTATTTTTAAAATAAGAGTTTTTAACATTTTTCCATAACGAAATGTCAGATATTATTTCAAGAGTTCACGTTTATACAAATACAAATACCTAAGAAGGGTGCATGAGACTTTTTTTTTTAAATTCAATAAAAATAAGAACGAAAAATAGGTTAAATTGTCTTTATGAAATAACTCTATTTTAAACTTCCGATTATTTTTCAAGCTTTTTCAGGATGTATAAAGATGTGTATAGCACAAATTGTCAAACTTACTAAAAATACCACAGTATGTACGGTAAACATGGGAGGAAGATCTCCCAATTTTTTGCAAATTAAATTATCTACTTCACTTTAAAATCAAACAAACTATGAAAACTTTTTTTAATAATACGAACAAAATTGAACGTCCCAACAGAACGTGTATATCAGCAGAGATGAAAACATATTTGATTGGCAATTTCAATACATCACCAAAACAATTATCATTTTAATTACGCAAATTTTGAAGTAGGCGTACACTTTTTGTTTTGAAATCTTGTTTCCAACACTGTGTTTTTGTTTTGAAATCCAAAGTGTGAATGCAAGATCCGGGGACATCGATAAGTTTCTTTATCGAAAACAGTCAATAACACTATATTTTCCTGATTAATATTTTAATATTAATATGTTATTTTACGTGTATACAAATAAAAATAAAATAGTCTATATAAACTTAACAAATTAAAATTCAGTTTTGATAACAGAGAATTTAAGCTAAACATCGATTTTATACTCTTCTAATTTAACGATTGGCCTCTGTATTCTTACTAGTAGATATAAAATTGATCACTCTCTTTAAAATGTAATATCTTACGTTATAAAGGTGCACCCTAAAATAGTATTTATTTAAAACAAGAGGACTCCTACTTTAAACCTATAAAAATTGCACAAATAAATAAGTTAAAAATAATATATATATATATATATATATATATATATATATTCACTCGTAAATATATTTAATAGTATATATGTGGTATAATATGTAGTATATATGTGTATAAAATTTTACAAATAAATAAGTTTTAAAATAGGTATATATATATATATATATATATTCACTCGTAAATATATTTAATAGTATATATGTGGTTTTCCATTCAAAGTGTTCCTTAACTAGTCTAGACTACATGTACCGTAAGATGTTTTTGCCTGAATTATGCATACCCTACGTATGCAAATACCTGTTTCTTTATCACACATACATATATAATACATTCCTTACATACCATTTCTATTTACAGCTGTGTTATAACAGTGCAATAATAGTCTCACAGATAAATCTTTCTTTCAGTGGTCGCCAGTATATTTTTTAAGTTTTTTTTTTTTTTTTAATAATTACTGCTGTTACGAAGCAACCATTTATAAACATCCTCATGTGTAAATATAAAAAAACTTTATGACTATTTGGTTAATATCTTGATAAATATATTATGGTTTGCACTAACTTGTTCCATCAGAACCCATAGAATCCAAAAAATATATATCCGTAAAATACAATAGTCAACTTGAACACTCAATGAATAATATCTTCCACAAGCAGGGGTACTCTATAGCATATCATACTAACAATAAACTCCAAGATATTATAAATAAAAATAGTTCCAGACTGCTGTTGATATTTTCGAAGAAGAAGAAGTAAACAGACCCTTTTGTAACTACTATAAAATATACATACAAGACAGACAGGAAGAAGTTTCAAACAAAGATTTAAAGATTACTTACCAAACAAGAAAACATCATTAAACCAAAGATTTAAATATGAAGAACATCTAATAGATAATAACCATAGTTACAGTAATATTGATTTCAATCTTGAAATTTTTCATAAGTAGAAAAAAGGAAAATTGCTAAACATAATGGAGTTCCAAATTTATTTCCACGACAAATAAAATACTAAAGTTCTACTAAATGAAAAATTGAACTTTGCCTCCACTACTATATTACACGCCTAATTGTCTGAGCAAGAATAAATCATTCAGTTAACTGATATAGAACAAGATAGTAGGATGTGCATGGGCTCAAAACCTGCATTGATTATGACTAATGTGACTAACGTAGTGCATTTTAAAGTGAATATTTTGTTTAAACGTTCGTGTATTCGATGTGTGTAATTTTATAATTGTGACAATTACGAAGCCTGATGATGTCTCTTTTTAGACGAAACGGATGTAGTTAACAACAATCCATAAGGATTAATATAGACAGACCATTAAAGGTAGAGGGTATCTTTAATCACGTCAGTCCAAAATTTATCAGAGACGACAAGTTTTATGATCAGATAAAATTTTTTGAGATGTGATTAAAATGCACGTTCAATATGAAATAGTCTTTTTATTAAAATTTAAAAAAGACATACGTAAATGATTTTATAAGTTGAACTTTTGGGGAATATTTCCTTCGATCCTTTGACCTAAAAGTCGAAGTTAATTTTTTGGGCGTTTTATCTAAAGGTTTAAAGATGAAGAAAAATTGGTCGTATGAAACGTTGCATTAGGTGAAATTATATAAAACTTTAATACCTCGTGTTACTCGTAGAAATGAATTATTTAATGGTGAAAAAACCCACGTTTCCAATGAAATCTAACCTGAAATCGACTATCATGTAAACAACTTGTTTATTACATAATTTTTAGGCAATTAAATTGAAAAATAGCTTTAAAATGTTTGTGTTTAAATAATTTTACCTTTTAATTGTTGTTATTAATTAGTAGTCAATAATAATTGACCATAACCATCGTTAGGAGCCTAAATTGAAATGTCATTCAAAATATCCTTTGTTAATTCAAACGCTACACTTCTCTGTATTGTTGTTTTATTTGGAGTTGAAGTTTATTTCGTCCAACCGTAACGTTATAATTAATTAACCAAGCTCTACTGCAACTACATTGAATTGCCGTTGGCCATCGCTGCCCTACATTGCTCTTTGGGTTAGGTTGGTTATTCAGTAATAGAAAATAATCTGAAACTCGCCTCATAAAATGAATAAATATTTATAACTATGAATCCAATTAAGTTTATTTCGTACGGGAACTATGATTAATAAAACGCTGATACAAAAACTAATTTCCACTATTCACATTAGAAAGGGGGAAAAAAAATGAAATCTATTTGAAGAATATTAATTTTCCTGGTAGTAAAATGCATGTGAAATGTAATGAACATAAAAGAATGAGTTAAATTAAAGATAAACATGAAATATAATAATTTCAATATGAATTGTATTTGTTTTATAACAGTTATTGTTGAACTAATGTTAAATATCTGAATCAAATAATGTGGTCGTTATAACAATACTGTAAATAAACGTTTTAACAGATGTGATATTCTCACTGTGGTGACATTTAGCTTCTGGTGTATTAAATGAAACATATACAGTGAAATAAACACAATACGTTTATAGCAAATACAAGTTTTAAAAATACAAAATCAAGTAACAAAGTCAACAAAGTCGATGATGTAGAGAAATAATTTGAGTTTAAATTGAAACTCATTTGAGGTACGATATTGATCATTGCAACCATCCTAAAACTAATAGTTTACCTAAACGAATGGTAACTATTGTTCATTATTATTCATTTTATGGATAACTTAGTTATTCATTATGCTATAAGATTTGGAGGATAAAAATTTGCTGAATTCAAACGAAATTGTTGGTTCTATGATAACCTTAAGTGTTGTAGACAATTACAAAAAAAAATATTGCAATATTTTTCGTAGATATATGAGTTTATATACGCTGTGCGCGCGTATCCGTTGTCTATATATAGACTATTAAGTTGCATTACGGTACGGTACGGTGCGTGACGCGATTTCTATTGATAAAGTCCATCGCAAAAAGTACCCAACGCGCCAATAGAAGTTTTCATTTCAATAAAGTAAAGTAAATAATTACTTTTATTAGTATCAATGTATTAATAGTACCTGAAAACGTTTAACGTTTTCTGGAGTTACCGGAATTAAAATTTTATAATTAACCAAATTATAAAAATATATTTCTATTAAAATCGTATTCTATATATTAAAGTTATTTAAAAGTTAAATAACAGTCATTTAAAATTTCAAATTGTTTTAGTAATATATACTATTGTTTGATCGTTAGGAATTTATTGCAAATTGTAACCATTTGTCAGTAATGGATTTCAGAATCGGTTCACCAATAGCATTACGACAAGCGATACTGACGTCACAAGTACATGTCAAAATCAGTCGTATATTGGCATTGCTTTGACACCCGATCCTTTCTCATATGTGTCTCGTTGGTTCTGAGCCGAGAATAAATTAAAAAGATGTTTGCTTTGAAGTTATTTCAACTATAAATACAAACGTACGGCAATAACGTCACTCTACATTATTGCTTTTAGAAACATGTTATACAGAGTATGTTTGTAAGAGAACTATTTGGGTTTTGTGATATTTTCAATTACAGAGTTCTGTGGTTTTCATTTTGGATATCAGAATATTCACGATTGAATAAGAAGGCCAATAATTATAAAAAGAATGTAATTGTTACTTGACATTTATCATTCACGAAATATATAATGTATTTCTCCTTTTCTTCGTTCGTTTTTTCACTGAATTCTTTTTCATGACAAAGTAGTTAAATCGCTCAAGTGTGAAGTCTTATTATATTTAAAACGTACTTTAAGATACTCATGTTGATGATTGATATTCTGAATTATTACTTTTAATGTTTTCTTTTTCTGATTGGATAGTGACATTTCAAGCTGTTTCTCTAATAATGTTTACAATGTGCTTCCTACACAATCCCGTAGATAATATTTTATGTTTCTGACTAAAGTATTAAAAACAAAGTATGATTTTGATTTAAAATACTTTCACAAAATGGATTATTCTCAACTTGTCAAAAGCCACTTTTAATCGAAGGTGAAAGCGTTGAAAATATGATATTTTGACTAAAAATGGTTAAATTCGCGTTAAAAGTTCGTAAAATTTCAATCATTACTTGAATTGGTTCTTTTAACAGTGACGCTGAAACTATTCCTATAACACATCCATTATTGTTTCGCGATATTATTTTTAATAACTAGGGAAATATATGTTATTTAATTTTTTTAATAAATATTATATAATTTAATTGTTTTTAATCTACTGTTGAAATTGGCTTTTTTTTTTAATAAGAAGAAAAAAGAGATAGCAAAATATCAACTAAATAATAAAACAAAACATATACAGTAGGGTGTATGTTAAAAAAAAAAAAAAAAAACTTAAAATCTACCAATTCATGAATGCAATATCTCGTAGCATTTGAACTTGATTTTGCATTATTATTCGATAAAAAATTTAAAGTTTTTATTTTTTTGTATTTTATAAATGTAATTATAATAAAAAAACACCTTTTTTTAAATCAAAACCAGTGTTTTTAAAATACAACTGCATATTTTTGAATAGTTATCAGCATTAAAAATTATACATCATTTAAAATTGTTTCGGTTTGACTATTTATCTTCAAAATACTGTTATATAATTTTTATTTGATACTGTAAATTATCAGTTTAATACTCAACCTCTGAGGATGGTAACTATGTTACTGAAATGTACATCAGGTAGAATAAACAGAACTTTACAGTTTTTGTGTTGTTAGTGTTTTTTGTTGTGGTTTTGTGGTTAATCTTTTCCTTTATTGTATATTCACCACTGTGATCTAGTTATTCTTAGAATTTTTATTAAACAAATAAAACTTTTACAGCATATTTTTTTCGTATATTTATATATTCAACAATACTCTTTATAAATAATTATAAAAGAGCAAACGGTAAATGTGGGGGTATAAAAAAAAATTGATTTTATATATTTCCAGAATGGAATGCTTTATATGTTTGAAATCAACTTGGTTTATGACCAATGGAAAAATTGAAGAACAAAATCTTATAATTTTAGAATGGTTATTTAATAACTGCCTCACCTTCAAAAGTGTTTGGATTGGGGGAGGAAGTATATATATATATATATATATATATATATATATATATATATATATATATATAGAGAGAGAGAGAGAGAGAGAGAGAGAGAGAGAGAGAGAGAGAGAGAGAGAGAGAGAGAGATGTATTTAAATTTCAATTGAGGCACGATTGTACCAACGTTACTGCCTTTTCTAATTATTATCTGTGTCTTTTTAAATTAATTTAATAAATCTTGATAACAATTTATCAAAACAATAAATTAAATTGAATTCTAGAAGGGATGCATCTTTGGATGTGCTTAAGTGGAACGGTGTGACAAAGATGGAATGGTCACCCCACGCCAGTAATGAAAAAGCCTCCCTCGCGGACTGTGTCAAAGGAAGGGGTCGTCGCAATTCTTTGGAAATGAGAAATACTCAGTGACCCAAACAACTACAGCATGCCGCGGATACATGCCACAAACAATGTCAAGACTTTGAAATCTGCTTTACTACTGGCATTCCCTGCATTCTGGTTGCGCGGCACTTTTGGAATGTTCAACAACCACCGCAAACCACAGGAACATTTACATTTTTCAAAGTTTTTCGGACTTTGGATAACATAGTAATCAATAATTCCGGTGAGAATTAATGTTCTTTGTATCCATTGTGATTGTCAAAGGTTTATTCATTTAATTACCTATATTTCCTATATGTATTGGATAAAAATATATCTTTAAATGAGTGTTTCAAAGAACTCATTGTAACCAAATACAAGATAACGAAATTTACCCTAAAAAAACATTTTATTTGTAACAAGTCGATTAAAAAAAAAAAAAAAAAAAACAGATGTGTAGTTCGTCTTGTTATAAATAAAATATTTGTTGTGCGAAAATGGTTGTTTCTTACACTTGTTTTGTTAAAAGGTAAAAACCTTTTACTTATAATCATCATATAACAAAACATAAAATAAATATATCTGGACCTTTTATAGTCTATTAGAGTCAGGATCGAAAGAGAACAAAAGCTGGTCAAGAGAGCCGATTTAGAAAGGATTAAAGAGATCCTAATAATAAATTGTAGTTATTATATCTACTATATCACTATATGCAGTGTAAGTGTGTGTGCGTGCGTGCGTTGTAAGAGAATGAAAACATGTATTTGAGAACAACTTCTTCCCTCTTGGGAATAAGTTAGGTCCTCTCTTCTCTTCAACCATTACAAAATAAAGACATCATTTAAAATACAACAACGACCTTAACCCAAAAATTAAAAAAAGACAAAAAAATAACAACAAAATTACAAATTACTTGAAATAATAAAAACAATCACCATATTAAAGATAAATTTTAAAATAAATGATGATTTCTAAAACATTTTAAAATAAAAAAATAACGTATATTAAACTTTAAATGTATGTACACACCTTTCAAACATGCATTCTCACATTCATACATAAGACATTCAATTGAAAACATTCCATTCTTCGCACAACTCGAGCAAGTATTGGTCCACAATCCATTCCATTCATATAGTGTAACATAAGAAATTTTATAAATTGGACAAGACTATAGACGAATGAAAGGGGATCTGATAACGAGTTCCATGAACGACGCGACGATTCGAATAAAAAATATTTCTTAACACAACTGTTCTATACATTGGTTTAGTTGGCATTGTTCACTCATTTCTTGAATTATTACTACTTTACAAAAACAATTTTATTTCCCAAGTAGGCACTTCAGTTAGAAGAACAGCATGCAAAATAGTTAAAATAAGAAAAGATTTGAAATAATAAGTTTAAAATGAAATAACTGCTTATAATGTAAACTGATATTGTGAGAAAGGTAAATGTTGTACTTAAGGAGCTAAGTTAGGACCATCAGGTCCTCTCTACTTCTTACCCTACAATGTATAAAAATACAATACAATTATAGACAAAATTAAGTTAAAATTAAAACATAAAGACAATACACATTAAAATAATATAAGAATAAACGAAAAATAGTTACAAATTTCACTGGATGAAAATACAAAACATTTAAGAGTAATAATAATAATGGAAAACTAAAATATAATACATAATAAGAAAACATAGAGGGAGAGGCCAAAAAGGTTTGTCCAATAATTTCGAGAGTTTATTTATACTGAAATTTTAGTTTTAAATATAATATCGTAATATATATGAATTCTCACACAGTAAAAAGAAAAAGCTCCAAAATAAACTCAAAAGCTAAGACCAAAATCTAAACAAGTATAAAGTTGGTAAAGTGATTTATGATGGTGTTTGTTTCACAAGAATATATAAGGTTGTATAAACGAAAGTAATCGTTGTTTCAATGTAGACTCTCATAAAGAAGTAAAGAAGCGTCAAAAGAAATTTGAGTGAAAAGACGAGACGTGGTCGTGTGTTTTGCTTTGCAAGCAACGAGGTGTTTCTGCACGCTTAGTTTGAATTTAAGATGTAGGAGCTTCGCCTTACAGTTGGCAGGTAAATTCCTTACAACAGTAATGGGAAGAAAACACCAACACGGAGGGAGTGTTTGAATACTCAGGTAGCAAGGAAGGGAAAACATCACGATATTGTTAAAAACATTTTTGTTATTTTACAACTTTATACAGTAACATGATTGTGTTAGTGCATGAAGGTTTGTGTGAGGGTAATGCTTTCGTATGTTCCTGGGTGTAGTTGAATCAATTCATGTAACGTTTACATAAAATAAAAAAATTTACTATTTATGACATGTGTGGATTGAAATACTTTTGATATTTAAAAAAAAATACTGTTTTTCAAATGTATACATACATCTGTTAAGTACACCGACCATATAATCAGTTATATGTAAACAATAATTTTGTTAAATGTATCTCTTGTTTCATAAATGATGTGTTATTTTGAAATTTATAAAAATATTTTGAACACAAATGCAAAGTTAGTAATTTTACTTACTATTCATCTTTTCAAGAGGGGAACAGGGGTTGCAATATTTAGTTATCATAGATAGATCTACATCTTTTTCATACAGTCTTTAATATTTCATATTTGATTTTTCTTGACAATCGTTTGTTATGTTGCAACCCTAGATAGACTGTTTGAGGTCTAGGGTTTTTTCTTTTATGTTCTATTGTTCTTATTTTATATCATGATTCATTTTTTTAACAGAGGTATTACGTCTAAAAAAAGGGGAGAGATTGAAATTCGTCGACCATCATATTAAGTACAAATACAAATTCAATACTGTTTATTTTGGTCACCGTGTATTCCATATTATTGCATATATTTAATTGAAAGCTAAATACAATTATGAAATACAGGTAGATTTTTAAGTATATGGAAACGCCTAAATATTACATACCGAGAGGTATTTGTAGGCAGTAACAACTGCGGATCTATAAGCCTAAAAGAATTTTAATTTCTTTTTGGACTTGAAGTTTGTCCCGCCATCTTGGATTCGTCATGAATAAAACAACACATAAACGGCAGTAATTTCCGTCAGATGTCAAGAAATTGGTCTCACACAATTGTGCATTCTTAATGCAAAATAAAACTATAAACTATACCATACAATCAGCAATACTGCTAGAATTAAATCATTAGTCAAAACAAAATGTATTTTGCAATGCAACAGGTTCAAATAAATGTGAAAAGATAACACTAAAAATTAATCTTATACGTTTGACACAATAGGAAAAAGTGAAAAGTAAATAATACCTAAAAGTGATTTAAAAAGGAGGGGTTTTTAAAAAATATATATGTATACATAGTGTAATACAAGAAATGTCTTTAATATATTTAAAGTGTATTTTTAAAGACATAGAAAAGAACAATGTTTTAAAAGTGTGTATACAAAAAATAAACAGAAAGACGTATTAAAATCGTAACCATACTAATAAATAATAAAACTAAGGCACAATTTAAGAAATAATAATAATAATTCAGAATTTTTAAAAATCAAGTAGAAATAATTTCTTTTAGAAATTTAATAATTTTGTAAAGTTATAAAGTTTTTAAAAATATTATTTAAAAAGGAAATTAGATATGTGATATATGTTTTTCATGTAAAATTTTATAATTTTATAGAATAAGCAAATGCCGAAAGACAAATGGACAAAACTAGACAAAGACATTGCATGCTCAAAAACCTCACAATGCTCAGCTCAGTGACCTAATAATACTCATGTCTTAAAAACAATGAATCGTTCTGTATACGGTATTATGAACCATGCACGAACATTGAGAAGAGACTGTAATTTAAATTTAGTTTAAATAAACATATGATCTACTTTTATATACATGAAGTATGTGTTGGTGGTAAGGTCTCAATTTTTGTACTAGTTTGACTTAAATTTCATCTTATTTGCAGCGTATATTATTTATTCCAATTAAAATCATATTTCACTACAAAATTACTGAAAAGTATAAAGGCATTTGGAAATAGTTTTTCATGTAAAGACGGAGATAAAAGGTTTTTTTCGTTTTACTTTTCTTCCTTTTTGGTTAAAGCGATTTGATTAAATTTAAAATTGTTCATGTTTTAAATGTCCGTCCAATTCATTCGGATTTCAATGGTTTAAGCCATGTTTGATCAACATATTTTATAACAAATTCGTGGGAATTTTCAGAACTAAAACAACTTCACATCTCTAACTTAACCACAAATCGGTTTATTATATAGAGTCTTTTAGTTACGTTTTCTGAGAATTACCACTTTCCCATGGCAATTTTGGATTACTAGTTGTTGTAAAAATAAATACCATAAAGATTTTTTGTTTAATAATAGCAAATTGTGTTCAAAATTTAAAAAAAACGAACAATCATTGCTTGGATGTAGTGCCAAATAAGGTATATTTTTGGGACTAAAATAGAAACTAAACTTAACCAAAACAGCTGATTTCGAGAAAATTAACTTTTTGTTTTCTGTTTTGTTTTTATTACAGGTATGATTTAAAATCGTGAGGCACGATATTCATATTTCAGTTATATTCTCTTAGAACTACATTATTGTTACGGGAATAACAATTGTACTACGGGAATAACAGTCGGAAAGTCCGACATTTTGTGAAATCAAATGAGTTATTCTCCGAGGATCTCAAAACAGAAACCCCATTACAAAAAAAAAAAAAAAAAAAAAAAAAAAAAAAAAAAAAAAAAAATCGAAATGTTCTCTTCAGTAAAATAATTTGAACAATGTTTTCAAATCTATCAAGTAAATTGTAGTCCATTTTTCATAAATTCGTAAAAATATCATATTCGTTGTAGTGAACGCAGTATTCAATACATACAATGATATTGACATTGTCCCTTTTGACATCACAATACGTTACATGTAAATTGCTCTATTTATCAAGATGACAGGTTGAGTACGTCTCCAAATCTAATATATACTATAAAACAATAAAATGGCAATACTATTGGAAACTTAAAGTCTTATACAATAGTATACTGTATAAATGAGATGTGTCAAGTTTATATGAGAAAGGTTTACTCCATATATTGATAGCTTTTGTGTATTCTACACTGAACTCAAGACGATAGTTTCAAAAATATGCAATACTATAATAAACAGTATATATTATACTATTAAACAACAAATAACTAAATAAATAGTAATAAATCTCTTTAGTTTTTATCATAAAGCTTACAAGCCCAAATATAAAGTTCAAATACTACAATAAAGTATTAAATCCGGAATATGTTTATGCCGCAGAGATATTTGCAAGAGAATGTCAGACTGAGATCCAGAAAGAAAATAGCGAATTTTTTGAGACAAGCGACAGAATAATAAACCACAAAGAGGAAGAATAGAAATAACTTCAACAGACACCTGAAAAGAATTCAGTTCAACAGACTAGCAGAGAAATTACGTAATTACTTGAATTACCAGGAAGACTAAAACATACAAATACCATAAGTAAAAATTAATAAGTGCACAGAGATCTACACCAAGTAGCAGTAGGATAAAATAAAATGGAAGGCGGAAACTGAGTCAGGGGGGAAGTAGCAGCGAAGAAGGATCTGACGGCAAAAAAACCCCGATAGATAACGCTATATCGGAACAGGTAAGTGAAAGATAAACCAGAATATGAATAAGTCTTGATGGAAGAAAAATATTGTGGTTATGTTAACGTTGACCACGGTAGTCTGAAATAAATATATATTGCAATATATATGCAATATAGGACTACCGTTAAGACTCAAGAATAGTTAATTTTCTAGACTGAAAACATTATAAGTTATCAAATGAACTGATAACCTATATTTTTAGTAAGAGATCTATCAAATTAAATAAAAACAATACCATGCACCTTTGTTTATATCTAAATATTTTTCTAACATAATGATTTATGTAGAAAATATTTAATGAATTCCTTTTGATTTACCTGCTTTAAATAAAATATACTGGGTCTTTCAAAAGTGACAATTTTAATTTACTACAGATAAATTTTTTTGTTTTATATTTATACACTTTGACTATATAAATACAATTTCCAAAAAGTGGGATTTGATACCAAAAGTCAAATTGGAATAAAATCTAACTTAATTGTTCAATATAGTCACTATTCTGCTATTGGAAGAGCATAAACCTTTCCTGTACAAAATGTATGGCATCAACCAAGTATTCAAAACTGATTGTTGCTACTTCTTGAACATTTGATGCCTTCTTGCATTCTTTTTGGTTTTAAACGATAAATTCTGTTCTTCAGATAACTACAAAGCCGTACATACATAGGTTTCAAGTCAAGGGGTCTCGGATGCATTCTGTCTTCTAATTATACGGTTTCCAAAACGTTGTATTTGTCCTGATGTAAGAATCTGGCTGTGCTCCATAATGTGTGCAGATTTTATTCTCAAGGCTAGCAGTTCTGGTATCACGTTATTATGGAAAATACCCAAGTAGCATTTTTCCGTAATCGAATCTGTTTTGTAAGTCAATTTGAACTTCATCAAAGAAATACGACAAATATTTTGGAGGAAAATCATGATCAAACTTTAATCTTCAACAGTTCTTTTTCATCTATTTTCAGGTGGTTGGTAATGAACTATACACGATATTTGTGACTGTTAACACAGTCATTCTGATGAACGTTTGCTGCATCTGTTCGAAAGATCTAACCATCTAACGAAATTTAGGCCAATGATAACACGAAAACATCAAGTCTCTTAGGCTTATTTTGAACCTTATTTAGATTTATAAAAGTTACATTCTTAATTGTAGACTCGGTATATTGTAAAAAAATTGATTAAATTCGCTTTAATCAAAATAATTTAACGATAAAACAGAATTGATAAGGAATAAATTGTAAACTGATATAACATTCTATTAATAAAATTAATTTAAATAGTAAACACACCAAGTAATAACCTGTGAAACCCTTTGGCTCAATAACGGTTCTTCTGAGTGCAATGTAATTCCTAATGTTTACAAAGTTTTAAAGAAAATATTAGTTTCCTCTTTAATATCCGAGTTTGGTCAATATAAATATATATTTTTTTATTATAAGAATAATTTATTTTAATTCCAGATTGTATGTTTTAAATATAGTATAACAATGATCATTTACCGGACGGTATCTTTCCTTAATTACAACGATCATGTAGGCTATCAGACAGTATGTTTCTTATTTATAGTCACAATGACACTTTACCTACCAGTATATTTTTAAAATCCAATAACAATTCTAGCATACATAACTCTATGATTTGTATACATAATAACAAGGTAACAATTGTTTATAGTAACAATTATCATGAACCTTAGAGTATCATTTTTATATACTCCAGTGTTAATGACAATTCTCAATGTGTATGTTTTTTATGTACAATAATTATGTACTAATGAAAATTACATCATTATACCTTTTAATGTACAATAACAATGTGTATGTACGCAATTGTATGTTTTAATGAACAATAACAATGCTGATGTGTCATAAATGTATGTTTTTATATACAATAACAATGTTGATGTACATAATTGCGTGTTTTTTATGTACAATTACAATGCTGATGTACATAATGGGATGTTTTTAGTACAATACAATGGTTATGCATATAATTATATGCTTGTGTTGAAAAATAAAAATGTTGATTTTCGTAATGGCGTGTTTTTATATACAATAACAATGCAGGTGTCCGTAATTGTATGTTTTTTACGTACAATAATAATGGTTTTGTACATAACTATATGTTTTTATTAATTGTATACATAATAATAACAATAATCACTTTAAAAGATTTTACCTTTTGTATTATATTACAGCAATGCCTAATAACTTGATTATATTTTTATATATGTTACCGGCAATGCATAAAATCAAGGCAATCTAGACACTGTCGAGTATTGTATGCAAAGTATGAAATAATATAATTTTGTAAGATCTTTACTCACTTTGCCTATTCACTTTTAAAATGCTTAATAATCTTCTTCAGGGAAAGTATTAAATTAACAGATTTACTTAGCAAATTATTTATTTAAAATATACAAAATACAAATTGGAGAAAGTAGGATGTGTGTACTACACATTTATCGAAGTAAATAAACCCGTCAACCTAACCTAACCTAAAAGCTACAGAAAACCAGTATTAAAAACACCTCCTAAAGTACAGTGAGCATTCTTTAAATGCCTATACAAAATATGAAATATGCTTGATTTCATACTTACCCTCTCAAAATTAGGTAATTTATAATAAATGCCTAGATATTGTATTCAATGCCTGAATTAAGACATTGCTGGTAATATATGTATATAATAACTTTAATAATATACACGCTTGTATTATATATATATATATATATATATATATATATACTTATAATAATGTTAATGCTCGGATACCTGAATTTATATATTTTTAATATAGTAATAATCCTCACATATCTAATGATATAATTTTAATAAATAATAATAATGCTCCTGCATAAGATGTTATGTAGTATGTTTGAATTTATCACACTAATTTCTATAATGTTTTTCATAAGGTAAATTAATAATAACTTCAATTACGACTTTATTTATTACTTTGTTGTTCCTTAATACTTTCAAATAATTATAACGACAGTTAATGTTACAAACTTCTTAACTTTAACTTTTCCCCTACAATCTTAACAACGCAACATTATACTCTTACATTAATAACAAGATGCTCAATAATGCAGAATGCATATCATCAATCTCACCTAACTTTAATTTAACTCCGACAAACTTTAACGTAGCTTAATTAGTTCATTATGAAAACTACACTAACATTTTCTTCCTTCTTTAAGAATGTAATTAACAATGTTTCTCGTAAACGGAAAGAATTTCCCAACGGAATATCTTTAGTGGTTCTTTTACCGCCCATCCACAAGACTGTGGATCCCTTCTCCTGCACAGATTTAATACTTTGAACTCTGAAACGCTGCTTCATTCAAAATGAATTCTACTGAAAATCTCGAGGTAAGCAACGCCATTATTATCTCGGTTCAACTTGTTTTAATCTTAACCTCTGCATTTCTTAATAAAGGGCGGAGGGGGGTAGGATAACTCCGCGTGGTATTCATAAATAAGAAAGCATACCACACAGCCTAATGTACTTCACACCCCTCAAAACCTTAGTTCATGCATTATTTTTAACCTCCGCAATGCAACAGATTTAACCCTCGCCTGCAAAGGTACACACATTTATCAAAACCATTGACCCAATATCTCTCGCATGCAATTTGATTTAAATGTATGCTTACCGTTAAAGCAAACACCGCTGTTACATATATATTAATACAATACAGACATGAGAGGTTAACCGCGCAATCAATACAGCGACCGTCAATTTTACAACAGCCCCTAAGCCTTGCTGCAATACAAACATCAATGCTGGAAACGTTTAACACCATAGATGTACAATAATTACAATGCGACATCATCTTGACACATTATGCTGTTGCATAATCTATGATTTATGGTAATTGTACGCAAGTCATACTATATTTACATTTGTTATTAGAGAGAATTATTATATAAACAAAAGATTTAATAGTTATTTGTATTATCTTGAAGTGTCAAGTTGAGAATTGTTTAATGTTTTACGTAAATAATAATGTTTTTTAATTAGCATGTCATTTAAAATAGACAAACGTTAAATTGCGTGTGTTGTACATTTATTTAATGTTATTTTCCAATGAAATATTCTATTTTATAAAACGAATAAATATATATATATATATATATATATATATATATATATATATATATATATATATATATAAGTAAAATCTGGTAAAAACAGTTTTCACTTATTTTGACTTTTTATTTCTAAAAAAATATAATTTATGTTACATTTGTTAATTCTTGTGCAATTGTTTTTCTTCTGTTTTATAAGTATATTTTAAAAATCTTGTTTCAAATATTAATTTTAAAATATTATTTAAATTTTAAGTGATATTGAAATAGTATAAATTTACGGGTTTACGGGTGTTACAACTTAGCTGGATCTACATGTTTCTTCCTCTAGTCCAGAGTTAGATTCCTCTCTTTACCAACTCTTCACTTCTCAACACTAAAGCTAGATTATTCAGGATCTTTATTTTAAATTCATTCTTTCTTTATAAAGTGATGATGACTGTGAGGATAATATCTTTTTAACAAAAATATATAAATAAACGCCATTTTCCAATATGCCTTTCAAATTTATTATTTCTTATAGAGACTCATATTTTATGATGTTTTTGGATATAAAAACTATTTTTAAATTTTGTTTAATATTTTTTTTCATAAACTTATTTAGACTTCATGTGTTGTAGTGGTTTGGTCTATCAATATTCAATGTATAATTAAATTTATTTTGAAATGAAATTTTAAGTCTTAAATCATAAAGAAACTTGACTTTATTTCTTTTGTTTTAAATTTTTTTTTATTTTTGTAATTGTAGATTCTGGAAAACCCCATTTGGTAATGATAAGGGAGAGACAAAGAAGCGTGTTATTCTAACTTAGGATACTGTTAATTAAATTTGTAACTATCATCAAAAATTTTTAATAATAGATTAATTTCTAACAAGATGTATAAAACACGATTTCAATACAAAGTATATTTTAAAAGTAATATTAGTGACCGAACCACTACAACACTGAAAATCAAAATAATGTAAAAGAATGCCTCGAGTGGCGCTAGCCATTAGTCTAGAAGTCATAAAATATAGAAGTTTTCATAATAATTTTCAAGTTGGGGGCCATATTGAAATATGGGGAATTTTTCTTTTTTTTAAATTTTAATACTTCCCGGAAAATGTCACTTAAAAGTAAAGAGAATCTCCTAGAAGAAGTAAGCTGTCAAAAGTTTACTGCCAGGGAATCCCCTGTAGAAGGTTTAACTATCGGTTTACTTTAGGGAGGACATACTGTATACAGTTGAAATTGTATTATATATACATCAAAGGAACAATAATTAGTGTAACGAAAAGATAATAAAATCTATTGAACAATGAGATATATATTGAAAGTCATAAGACAAGAAAACCTAAAAAAGATTAACACCTCTAGAAAAGTAAAATTGAAAAAAGAAACAACGAATGACCTCCGACTCATTATAAATTTTTGGAATAAAAAAGATTACTTTTTCTAAAAAGATGAAACAGTAAAATATATAAAAAAAGGAAACCACCATTTTAATTTCGGCGAATAATTGAGGTAAAGATAACAGTATCATAAAAGAGAAAATCGACAAAGTGGATGAAAATGTCTAGAGAAAATTTTTGTCGGCACGATAACACAAAGATTGTATACGTATAAATGTTGCCCCTGGCGGTCGTGCTGAAAACTAAACATGAGGCCAATTAAAAAAATAACAGGGACTGCCTTAGGCGAACTTGTAAATGACATCGCTTCTGCTCTTTGTAGCGTGATCCAACCCTGCACATATCACAAAACATTTTCTAGTTGTATTCGTTTCGAGAGTAAATACATAATAACAGAGCTTCGTTGTTTTAAAGATAGGACATGGTCTGTCGTTATGGGTCAAAATTTATAACGCAGAAAATATAAAAATTGTCAAATGGAATACAAAACCGTAAATTGTTGAGTTATTGATTTATTTTATGAAATGTTACACTTTAACCATTACTAAAAAGTTATTACTAGAAGATGTATTACCTACGTTACTTAATTGTAATTATTAAAACTACAATTCTTGATAGTTTAAAAACAGAAAATAGAAAATGAAATGCCTTTTAATGTACGAGTATAAATATCAATTATATTTACAAATTACAAAGTTTTATTTTTTAAATAAAAATTTAAAAACATATATTGTGATAATTTTAAATAATTGTTGAGTATTTTAAATAATATAGCTTTAATTAAAATCGTAGCTTATCTAACCAATATAACTTAACGGTTTTTTATTTATTACTTGTTTAAAACCAAAATACTTTCGGTCAAAAAAGGAATAATAATAAAATGACATAAATTAAGGACTCATAACTCCAAAAAAAATATACTTGTCTCAGACTCGGAGTAAAACAATAGTTGGTTTAGAATGACTTGATAAGTAAGTAGAAAGAGAGGGATGATCTTACTCAAGGTTAGATGAAGGGAGAGCTAAGGTCCAGCTAAGGTCATCGGGATTGCCTCTGCACATATGACAGTGAGTGGGAACCTGAGGGGTTTAATATTACTGTAAAGGAATACATAAGATTTAAGAAAGAATGTATATATAAACAGCAAAGGGGTAGTATTTACTTGTATATGTTAAATAGTAAATATTATTGAAAAAAAAACTTGGCCTCAGAGGATCACAGAGGCCAACATGGGGAGGGTATGGTAATACTGAGGGTAGACAGTTGGATCTCCACATAGGAAGAAAGACGTGTATTACCTTAAATTATATAAGAGTAATGTAATAGTTATTATGGATAAAATGGAATATATAATTATTATTGAAGAAATGCTCACGGAAGGACCATATACTTTATGCAACAAAAATCCATTTTTAAAATTTACTAAGAAAGCTATTGAAACTTTGAAAAATCGTAAAAGTTCAATGAATAATAATCTTAGGAGACAACTCACGGTTTCGAATCCATCATTACTAAGAAGTTATAGTTTAGTTATTGTAGCTCGTTTATCACTGAGGATGGCGATTTTGTCGTTGAAACGCGTTTGTTATATGTAAATGTAATTTTTGGGAGATCTTGTGTTCGAGTTTTTTTTTTTTCTATTTACGATATTCATATTTTGATTTTCAACGTATGAAAACTTCGCTGTAAGTCATATCTACAATATAGTACCCAGTTAATTTCAAAAATGTAATAAAATACCACTTCTTCATTTCACTATTGACGTTATTGTAAGGTTGCTTCAACATGTAGCATGTAGTATGTATCGATAACGATTACAAAATATATATACCGGGTGTTTCAGACCACATGGCCACTATCTGTAGCGCCTAAACGAAATCAGATTTCCTTCCAATTAAAACCCCCCTTTTTTCGACCCCAAAGAATTCAGGACAACAATTTTTGACGCTCCTCAATGACCCAAAAGGGCACTTTTGTGGGGCAGTAGTTATGATAAGTAAAATAAATTTCTCTTTTTCAACTATGTCAAAATAGAGTAATTTTGAGATTAGTTTGGTTTAAATTTGTAACATTTGATTGTATTAAAAACTTTACGTGAGGTAATTTAAAGATGATGGCAAAGACCGCCGAAACCGGTAACCTGTGATGACCTATATAGGATTGTCCGTTGGCCGAAATATGGTAATTTCTTATAATTACATTACTAATTTATCATACACAATTATGGAGGCTATATACAACAAAAAACTGTTTATAAACACAAATTTAAAATTCAACACGGGCCCATTTTATGGTGTTTTTAAAATTTTCAACACATTTTAAGACTTTTATTGTAGACTGTTATTTATAAAAACTCACTTGTTTGGTTGTAATAGTTGAACTTTAAAAAATTCGAAATTTGGTGCATTTTTTAAAGGCGATTTTGCGTACTTCTTTTTATTGTTTCAGTTTCAAATTTATTCGCATCTTCTAGGTAGTATATCAATTCAGGAATAACACTATAATAAATAACTTATGGAATAGATAATTTAAAGTTAGTTGCAGTCATTTTCAAAGTTTTCAAAACTGGTATTTAAGTTCAATTATCCTTTTTGATTTTATATATTTTTTAAATTTAACCGTATATAGTTTACTACATTGATACCAATAATTTAATAAATTTGTGAATTATTTATAAAATGGAAAATCTTGGTAAAATAAATTAATTTATCCTCATATTTTGAATAAATATTAAGTCACTACCAGAACTACTTTCGAGATGTAAGGGAATATTATCCTGTAAATATGTAAATAATCTGCTGAGTTAAGAAAGTTCTCCATGCGTTTAGAAGGATAAAGGAAATGAAATTTGAACTAACAGGCATGGGGACTATTTGGCTGACAAATTCCCCGCCGCCCGGCTTACTCAATGTCGCATTGAATACTAATAGAGTATTCTTGCCGTTCCTAACAGCAGTTGTGATAATGAATGACACTACACTTCGTTCACTATAAACAGTATCGAACTACATTATGACACTTTGCTAGAACGGTGTCATTACGGTCATGCTAATGAAAGAACTATTCTATAAACAAGAATTTAAACTGTCGTGAAACAAATGTGAAATCGATTAATTGGGATGTTACATTTTATATACAATAGACATGGCAATAACAACTTCTTTTTATGGATTTCATTCCCTTATTTTTCCTTGTTGTGTAAAGGTGAAAAACTTCTTGATCATCATAGCCATATATATATATATATATATATATATATATATATATATATATATATATATATATATATATATTAACGACGTAATATCAATTGACGTAGAGTAATTATTAATGTAAATATATTAAAATTTAAATAAACCTATTTCAGCAATTGTTTAATTGTTTGCTGCATTTTCAAATAAATGTGTTTGTTAAAGAGTGGAATAATTACTTTAAAAAAAAAAAAAAAAAAAAAAAAAAAAAACATGAAAGAAAATTTACGTTTAAAATTTACAAATTGTAAATCTATTAAATTTTAAATGTAGTATATATAAATATACATAGATGTGATTCCACCAATACTAGCAAATATTGAATGAAAACAAGAGAAAACCTCTGCATTTGTCTTAATTATTATAATCTAACTTCTATGTTTTTATTTATTTAATTTTAAACTTACTTCATGTGAGCAATTTAATGCTTTGCTTAGTTGTTTATTTACTCCTCTTCCATTTTAAATTTTGTTTTGCGAAATAAACTTCTTTTTAAATGTTATCGTATATTACGGAATAATTCCGATGTAAAAAGTGACAATTTTAAATACAATTACATACAAAAAACTTTTATTTTTCGTAACAAAACCTTTAAATATAAAACATAACAAGAAATACAATTTTTCTTTTAATTATAAATAAAAATATTATTATTTACATTAATAATCGTTTCAAATATAATTTGTTTTTAATTAGACGCAATTCTCATAAAACTATTACTCTGTGAACTATACCTTGGCGGTGAAACAAAACTTGAATCTTTGAACCAATTGTATCAGTTTACCTGTTGTATGGTGTAGACAACACAAGACAGTTTCAAACTCCTAATTGTAGTTCTCAATATCCGATCATTTTCCATCAGACAAACATAGTTTCATATTACCAACTTGAAATTTCATTTTCTGTTTAGGTTAACCCTCTGGAGTCCACTTTTAATTATACAAAGCAGGTAGTGGCGTGAATACTCTACCCGGAGTTCTTGTTTACTGGTTTAGTAATGGCTTAACTTTGCTAAGTATTTGTTTAATATGATACTTGTTAAATATACAGCTTCAAAACAATCTACTCGACTGTGGAATAGATGGCCAATAACGTAACGTTACAGTTTTAATTATTGTGTCAGTATTTTAAAGTAAGTTTGATGTAATATGTATATTATTCTGCCTCATGTTGAATCTTAGACACGAACATATGTTCAAACTATGTTAAAACAAATATTTCAATGATTTATTTTTCACAATTTTTTCATAATGTATTTGAGAGAGGAAATATTTATAAAAACTTCCTTCTTAATATTACCTTCCAGATTTTATAATATTTTAATACAATTATATTTCTCTATTATATCTTTAAACGAACGTTTTTGTACTGTGTGCTGGTTTACTCTACAAAAGGCTGAAACTTTGTAATTTTTAAGTACACCTCCGGCGGTCTCTGTTTTTTAATTTTTTAATTGGCCCTATGTTTATTTTTCAGCACAACCGACAAGGGCAATATTTATTCGTATATATTGTTTGTTATCGTGCCGACAAAGATTTTTCTAGAGTATTTCCTTTTTTTTTCTCTTTACTATAACCTTATCATTTTCCAAGTTTTTCTGTGGGAATAAAAAAAGAGTAAAATTTTATGGTTGACATATTTTGTTTTTGATTGTCCTTAACTAGGATATTTTTGTAGACGTTCATAAGTTACCTTATGCTAAATATATTTTTGATAAAGGCCTCTTAATCGTGTTTAATTACTTAAGGGGGGGGGAGGTTAACAGTGTATTTATGGTTATTTAACATAATTATTCTTGGATAAATGTTAAATGACTTTATTCTTCTTAATTTAAAATTAAACAAATTTAATTTTTAATTTTAAAAAATCTGTAATTATTGTCTCACAATTTGAAACGCCCAAATCGAAAGTGTCAAAGGTGTACTGATAATAGACATTAGAGAAACATTTTGTGAGCGTGTAGTAGTGATTATCGTGCAGTAGAAATCAGTGTGCATAATTTTATTTCAATTTCAATCAAATTTAATGTCTCTATGGCTGGTGTAATAAACAGAATTCTAAATCGTTAGCGAAACAAAAAATCTATTCATAAAATTCAATAATATTTAATTGGAAGTAGGATGAAAAGATTAAATACTTTAACTGTATTTAAAAAAACAATAAACTCATATTCATTACTACAATGTTCTATATATTCAAGTGTTGTGACTTTACAAATTGTGTTTAATAATAACCAATTCTTTGTATTTTCCTGGACCTAATTTTATTTATTATTACTGGCTATGTAACTTTTATAATTGTGGGGATTTTATTTACATTTGGTCATTCTTTTGCTGGTTAATCGAATTTTAAGTGTTATTATTAATAATAGAAAATAATCAAAGTGATCACTTGAACCAATATGTTGATATATTTTTGGAATATACCTTTTTTCGTTTCTCGATTAGTTCAAAATTTGATTAGGTTAGGCAAAACGTCTTTTGATCTTTTACTTGTAAATTGTGATAAATCAATCACTCAGTGATACAATGAAGGGGTAAATTAAATGTAATGATTAAAAGAAAGTTAAATTAAATCAATTTTACTGTGATATAAAAACACGCCAATGTTAGAATCATTATATCATTATTTGTTGAAGTAACAAATGTTAAAAGAATCAAATTTAGTCAAATAAACAAAGTTCTTCTTTTAAACATTCTAACTTTTTATAACAGTCCTTAAACGTACAAGAATTTTAACCAATTTTATAAAAAATATTTTAAATTGAAAAGATTGTAAGCTATATTATCTAGGAGTTATTTGATTAATTATTAATTTATTTTTTTTAAATCAAAATAAAAAAAAAGAGTGGTTCCCAGTTTTTTAATTATTCAGTTAATTAAGTGGTGTAATTATTTTTCTTTTATATGGATTGTCTCGAGCTAAGTAAGACATTGGATAGAATAACTTCAATATGTCATCAACAAGGAAGCCAGGAAAGCGTGATATAGTCCCGACCAAGTGAAAGTAAGGAAATTGCTCCCCTTTCACATTGCGTTGTTTTATTTTGTTTCAAAAATTACTTCTTCTAAACAGGACGTGGGAGAGGTTTTATTAATTTCCTGGATCCTGTCATGAATTCATGAAAAACAACATCGACATTATCAAACACGATTGGGTCGGTTTTTGTTTTATCGTGAAACAATTTCCTATTATTTATTACAACTTTTAATGACATAGTTTTAGTCTTATTTCTGGTTAAACATTTTAAATTTCGTCCTGGTTGAATGAATTCCAAATAATCACGTTCTACTAATTTATTTTATTTCAAACTTTGTTTTAATACCTTTTACTTGAAGGTAGGCTTATTTTACCTTCAGGAGCTCACCATGGTGAGTACCCGCTTGGCAATCCCAAGGTAAACTAGATGGATCTACAATTTGTTTCACGTAGTCTTCCCCAGGTCTCTCTGAACCAACTCAGGACTTGTTGCTACTACAGTATTTGAAGGCTATGTATCTTTATTTCATCTTCTTTTTTTATTACGATGATGACCGAGAGGCCTTCCAACAACAAGAAACAATTTTCAGAGATTCATACTTCCCTTAAGTATTTACATTAAGTTATTTTCTCAATAAAATCACCACAAATACTCTCTATGGTACATTTATGTACCTATAAAGTCCTAACATATTGTATTTATAATCTGAATATTAAGGAAAATAAGTTTTGAATATTGGTTTTTTTGTGGTAGATACACAATCATTGTTGTATGGGTAAGCGTTTAACATTTATTTTAATTTTACTATTTTTTAATCAGTTACCATAATTTTAGAAACATTATATCAACAGCTAAATTTCAGAACAAAATATGGAGTTGGCTGTAAGGGTTGTAGGATGTTCATTTGCTGAGCCTAATGGATAAGCAAAGAGTGTGTGTATTTTGGGCTAAATTGAGAAACACACATTTCATTATACAATATTTTAATGTTGTTTATTCTTTTAATATTAATTGCTGTGTCTTTTAGTTTACATTGATATAAACATCGGATATATTTATTTTTCTACCGGACTTAATTTTGCAATAAGTTTTTTTATTTTTTATATAAAAGTATATACGTTATCTTAGTTTAGTGAAATATGTACATTAATTGACCAAATTTATTGTTTTTAAATATTCAATATAATGAAAATTTAATAAATTTACATGAGTTTGTATAATTTTGGTTCCATTGAAAATTTATAAAAGTAGACTGCCATTGCAGACATGACAGTTTATCATGAGTGGTTTTTGAGCGAAATGTCACCTGGAATGTATTATGATATATAAGTTTATAATATTTTATGGTGTACAGTATATTTTTTGAAAAATTGACAACTTAATATCATGACATCTTTAGTATTCCTATAAAGTTAAATTAATAATGTTCATGAATTTAATGAATTTATTACAATGAAAGTACAGTACGTTCAAACAATCTGTAATTAATTGTTTTATTAATTGTTGATACTAAGTATTTTATAAAAAAACTAAATATTTATTTTAAAGGGAAAAAGTATTAAGGCAATAATATATAAGTATACTATTACTGTCACATGATTTCATACCTATTTTCAAAGCAATATTTATATACACACTTGTATATACTGAGTGATTGGCACTTTCTATAGAATAACTTTTTGGTAAAAGGACACAATATATGAAGTAGAAATCATTGTTGATTTTTTTCTTCTTGATTTGCTTTGGAGCTACACATTTTAATCTCTTTTAAAAATAATATCGTGACTTATTATAGAAAAGTACAGTTTTCTCAACTTTCCTGTAGCCAATTTTTACATTTTATTTTGTTAAATAACATACAATTTTAAGTACACAATACAACCATTTTCAATTTAAAAATTAAATAAATATTGAGCTTGACTTGTGAGATAATATTAGCTAAAACAAAAACACGGACACAAGATCTTACAATAATTATGTTTACTTAATCGATTATGTTATCAAGTAAACATAATTTCTTGAGATCTTGTGTTCGAGTTTATGTTCTATCTAATTTGAAAAGTAATAACGTCGATGACTTATTTAGTTTGAAACAAACAAAATATTGTTTTTCGTAATAAATCTTAACTATTCAAAACACTATAGTCGGGGGGTGTTGGCCAATATAATTTTCAAGTAGTATCAAAAATTGCCCTCAAAAAAGTTATTATATATTATTTGATATTATAAATGTTTAGATTCATTGCTTTGATATATATATATATATATATATATATATATATATATATATATATATATATATATATATATATATATATGTAGAGAGAGAGAGAGAGAGAGAGAGAGAGAGAGAGAGAGAGAGAGAGAGAGAGAGAGAGAGAGAGAGAGAGAGAGAGAGAGAGAGAGAGAGAGAGAGAGAGAGAGAGAGAGAGAGAGAGAGAGAGAGAGAGAGAGAGAGAGAGAGAGAAATAGTAAATTGAAAGAAGGGGAGTTTGAAGAATGTGTTAAATTGTATATTAAACATTGGAAAATTTACACATTTTTTATATTTAAACTTATTCCATATATATATAATTTAATATATTTAATATTTTTACAATTATATAATTAAATTGTTAATGCAGTATTTTAAAATAATATTGAGTTTAAATTAATAAACATATAAAGTATTTCAATAAAAATAATTTATAACAGCAAATTTATTTAATTAGTATGTAAATATTCAAATAAATCAATTTTCTTGGAAATGCTTTATAAACACAGCCACAAAATTTAATTTAGTTATTTTTAGATTGAATACCATTGCAAATCCCTTCGCTACACATTAATAAATTAAAAGTTCATTTTGAAATGAATTAGATTAGAGAATTGTAAATGATACCTTTGTAAAAACTGAGTATTGACAATTATAACAATAATGGTCATTTCTAACCACAACAAGTATTAACAATTTAATTAATTTTATATTCCATAGTAGTAACATATATTATGAAAGTTAATAAATCTTTGAAAGTTTAAAACTACATACATCTGTTTAATTTGGTGTTCAATAAGCTAGTTATCTAATTTGAAACCAAAGGAATATTTAATGTTTAAAACTGACAACCGGAAGTCCTGTTTCCCAGGTCTTAAACTGAGCATAGCTGGATCCACTCCCTTTATTCATGTCATCCTTCATCTTTCCTATCGGTTCTCTCTTGACCAAATCTTCACCCCCTGACGATATTAAAGTACACGAAAGCTAGAGGTTTTCATTTCATGTTATTCGTTCCTTTTTTTGCATAAGGAGATTATTAACGAAAATTTTTTCGCCTTTGAAACAAAAAAAATAATAAAAGAAGCTATTTTTTATCAATGTTTTTAAAGAAAATTCTCCGGCCATTAGGAATTACATTTTATTCGATTTCATTTTATTCATAAGAGTTAATCCATATTTTACTTGGAAAGAGGCACAGGAAGCACTGTTACTGTTAAGAGTTGTTATTCTGGTTGAAAATTATAAATAATTCAGTCAGCAGCAGTATAATAGCATGTGCGCGGTTAATATAGTATACAGAAATGAAGGTTGCTAGTTTGAGATGCACTTGGATTTAAATAAATCATTTTAATACACAATATGTGTTTGTTTATATTATAGTAACATCTACAATTATATATTTTATAAATATAACATTTAAAAAGTTTAAATTACAGTTTATAGTATAACTATCATAAAATACTGTATTAACAAATTAATTCTCTATTTTATGTAAATATCGTACAAGTTGTACGCAGTTTATTTAAATCTATTTATTATTTGGGTTCACTTGACTGCAATGAGAAAGTGGATTGAAAATTTTCAATTTGTCATCATGTAGGAAGTCATGCCAGCGTGAGATAGTCCGAGTTAAGCGAAAATCAAGGAAATTACTCCCCTTTCTCATTTCATTGTTTTATTTTGTTTCGAAAATTACTTCTTCTAAACAGGACACGGTAGAGGTTTTAGTAATTTCCTGGATATAGTTATGAGTTCAGGGAAAACAACATTGTCGTCATCATGCTCGGTGAATGGGTTTTCGTTTTGCCTCCCCCAAAATATCGTCAAATCATTTCATATCACTTGTTACAACTTTTAACGGGTTGTTTTGTTTCCCCCTTTTTTAATAAAAGAAATAGTCTAAAAGTCTTTTCAATCGCACGAACCTCTAATAAACTGGTTCAACTGATTTTAATTTGTTTTTAAATCATTTTTGTTTGTATATAATATTTATTCCAAGTCAAACTTTGGTTGCGAAAATTTATATTTTGATTGTGGTTTTGTTTCTGGATATATACTCGTAAAGTCGTAAAATAACGTTCTCCTAATAAGTTTAAAGTTAAAACCTTGTTTGGATAATATGAAACCTAACATCATTTTCATCTATGGTGTATTATAAAGAAATATATTTAACTTGAGGGGTTCGATAAAACCTTGACAATTCAAATTAAATATGGTCAGTCTAATACACAAATGATATATACATTTGAAAAACGTGATATGGTCAGACTATCTAAAGGTTTGAACAGTGTCCAGAAAATAATAACACTTCCCCCAAAAAAGAACTAGAATTTACAAAAACTGATAGTAAAAATTATAAGGAAAGGAACGATACTTAAAAAGGGCTTAATAATATTAAGAATACTGTGTTACGAGTTTTGCAAAATGAAAAGTTTTATTCCTATAGGCCCCAAAAGGTACAGGCCTTAAAGCCAATAGATTATCCCGACAGGGTGAACTGCGCTGGGTGGTTTTTGGATAGAAGCCTACACAACCACTCGTTTCTTTAAAAAAAAAATCTATTCACGCACGAAGCAAGTTTCAAAAAGGAAGGAATATTTAACAACCCCTTCTCTCATGTTTGGGCCGCAGAAAACCCTAATGCACTTTATGTAACAGAAAAACAAGAAAAGTGTTCTGTTATTGTTTGGGCAGGTATAATTGGCTATTTACTTCACACAAAAATAACAATATATCGGTTATTTATTACTCGATTTCAAAAATTTTAAAAAACCGTTCGATTTTTCATAAAAGATAATAAAAAATTATTATTCTAGGTTTTTATATAAAATTTCTGGTTTATGAGCCAATAAAAAATTTAAAAAAAAATCAATAACCTACATTTTGAAATTGTGAGACATAATTACACCATAGCCTACGTTTGTTAGATCGTATCACCATAAACAGTTGACTCAAGTTTGAATACGGTTGAGTACTTTTTTTAAATCTGAACATTAATGTAAAAAACATAGACAGACTGACAAATAGGCAAGGGGAGACAAATGTTCAAATGTATAATGTGTTTGTCTTGATCCAAGAAATAATGCAATATAAATGTGTCCAGAGAGTTCCCTGACACCCTGTATACAGCCAATAGTACTTCGAGTCCACATCAAGTTTACAATCGGAAATAAAATAAAAACAAAACTATTGCTTAGTCACTTCTTTTATTAGCTTAATAATTCGATTCATAATCAACTTGTGTTTATAATTCCACGCAGATTTGCAACACATATGCATTTTTCACCAAATACCACACATATTCATTTTTCAATTGATCTTAATCAGAAATTTTATTTTATACCCACTTAATATTGGGAAAAAAACAGCTACTAAGTGAATAATTCCCCCCATCATATTTCAAAGCGACTACAATTTAGAACTACAGCAATCTACAAAAATGCAACATTAGTCCGCAGATCAGTCCTATTATTTAATCAAAGAACCTCTTTTGTGGAGTCTTACCGGAGTATCCTCTTAAACTGTACATTATCCTTCGTTCTCTTTCAAAACGTCTTTTGTTCCCACGAATCCAATTGGAATACACCTGTGACCTAAGGTCTAGGATACTCCGCAGATAGCTTTTGTAGTTGAGATGCCTTGTAAATGATTGGTGACGAAGGTTGTGAGTTGGAATTCCACCAAAGAAACAAGTATTTTTCTGTGCAACTTCTATGGTATAACGGAAAGTCCATTACAAGTAAACGGCGATTAGCTTGAGAGGAAGTTGACGAGAATGGTTTGACACAAAATTGCACGAAACACACCAATTGTGTAAGTTTTATTTTTGTAGACGACCAAGTAAATTTTGTTTTAAACTATAGAAATTGGCTAACGTAATTTGGGGAGAGGTTATCCAAATACCCTAATATAAAAAGTTAATGGTAATATTCAAGGGATGTGATTTTACATAAAACAGTAATAAAAGATTCTTATATGTTTTACACTAGAACGGCAATGAATGTTTAATCTGCAAACAAAAATAGAAACAAACCAAAATTGATGTAAATTTAGAAAACATGTTTTAAAATAAAATTAGCTCATTTTTTATTGGTAACATTGTCGTTCTCTCGCTATATCAATTTAAACACTAAATTTTAACGCAAAACAACTTTAAATTTAACAAAATGGTGAAACAAAATAAAAGTTGCTAGACAATTATTTTCACCTATGTACATTTTAAAGCGTATAATTTTACTAATACATTGGTAAAAGAACAATTAAAATATATAATAAATTAGGCAGTTATAATTATTTTGCGAAAAACGCAGAACACCGTCAAGTTGACTGCAATCGTTGAAGACTTAAATATTCCTTTAGCTTCTCATATCATATGTGACATGATTATATAAATTTTTAAAGTAGCATTAAAGTTATCGTTAAAATAAACCAATATCATACAACTTTTTTTTTATCTGATAGAGAACGTTCTGCTTTTAGTATTAATTAATGGAATAGGTTTAGTAGTGAGTAGCAAGTCAGTGTTTAAAATATTAGAGAGGTAGGAAAATATAAATTGTTTGAAAAAAAAACAGATTAATTTCTATTTTGGAGTATTTTGTTGAGGAAAGACAATACAATTTTATATTATATAGTTACAATAATTATATTCAGATAATTTTAAAAAAAAAGTTCATCAATTATTAAAAATTAAAACATTAATAAAATGTTTATTTTTATGATTTATTAAGTAACGCGCCAGAACAGTTATGGAATCACCTATCATTGTATGCCACGAATAATTCTGAAGTGGGGGTAGTGAAGTAAAGAATTTAATTACTACAATATTAAAGTAAAAATGGAAATTACGAAATTAATAAAATTGTAATGAAACAGGAATGTTTTTATCTAATTAAAGTGTAAAACAAATGAAAGAAAAACACTTTTGTATAAAATTGACATTTGATTGAATCCCGCCGTGTTAAAGATTATTATATTACTTTGCAAATTAACTACCAATCTTGTTTTATTACTAATTAACAGGTTATTATGGTGTGCTCAATATATTTGAATACATTTCACTATTTGTTTATTTTTTATTTGTTCTTGTTTATAAAGGGATGTTGATCGCCTGATACAAAAATAAAGAAAATAATATAAAATCCTCCTTCTTCTCAAATAATGGTTGGAAGAGAAGAAGAGATTTATTAATGGAGTCCTGATTAGGAAATATGTATGATTGGGATCTAACCTAAACTACATGAAAAAGGTGTAGATCCACCTAGTTTCCACACATTCCAATGTTCTCTTGAGAGTTTTTATTCCTGGTTCATATAATATTCAGAGTATTGTTTAAAAAAAAAAAGTGCAAATTTGTCTGTAGAACGTTTTGCAGTATCATTATAAGCAATTCATAATAATAGCAATATTGTTGTATAGTTTAAATTTAATAATTTATACAGTAAAAGAAGCATTTATTAAGCTGTTTCATCAGGGATTTTTACATTTATCAACTTAAATCTTTTTGCATCTTCCGTTTTATCTTTTATATGTTTATATGTTTAGCTTTCTGGTGTATTTATTTCCGAAAATAATCGACGAAAATGTTTTTGTGATATGTATTGAGTTGCAGAAGCAATATTTTTACGTCCTTGCAGTCTCTGTTATTTTCTTAATTAACTTCATATATAGATTTCAGTACAACTGCCAGGTGCAACGTTTATTCTTGTGTTCGGGGGACAAAGTTGATAGCGTCCGCAGCACACTTTAAGCTGTACGTGTCCCCTGGGTAGTGGTAAATGATCAACAGTGCGGGCAATGCCTCCCAAGCAGGGACGAAGGGACTTTCCTGGACTTTATTGGGAGGCAAGAACCAAGATGGCGTGAGCCAGAAGGTGCCATTGGAAGAAGAAGAAGACGTTTATTCTTGTATGCAATGTTATTTTTAGTTCTCTGATAAAGATTGTACTTTGAAGATATTCGTCTTTATGATGTTGTTATCCCTAACCTAACCTTCACCCCAATTACTAGACAACATTAGAATGGAATTTTCCTGAAATTAAGTTTTTACAGTACGTCAAGGTAAGTTTTTGAATTTGAACCAAATGAGAATGAGGTTTCCCTAGAACAAAATGATAAAAGTGTCTAATATATCCGAGTCTTCGACTTTTTAAACTTTCATAACGATTGATATTCATAATACTAAAACCTAAAACGTATTTTTAAGTAATGCAGGAAAACAAGATATAGCCATTAAAATATTATTCGATTAATTATTCTTCGAATCATAAATACTCAATACCAACGAACAAGTGGTTTCCGAAACAAATAGTTTAAAACTATCTCGCAAATTGTGTGTCAAATTATTGTTTACTTAGGTGTTTCAAAATTACCTACTAAATTTCCATTTCAAATATCATTTTTGTCTATATTTATATTCTGGCAAATATATCTAGAATACTATATAAATTCCTTAAATTACTTTTACAAGCTGGAAAATTTGTCAGTATTATTAATATATATTCCAATTAAAAAATAAACATTCATTTTTTTTAATGCTGCAAAACATATAAGATTATAATACGCTTTTTTAATGACTACGTTTTTACTTTTGGCCAATTAATCTTCAAGAGCAATTTTCTTTTAGTTTAGATTTAACTACTACTTTCTTATATTAATCTACACATTGAAACAAAACTAAAATTAAAAAGATAGATTAATATTGATACATATTGATATAAACCTTCTATATCAACACCAGAGTCTTTTTGGGTTGTTTTACAAATACAATTATATAATTAATTTTAGCGATATATCAAATAATTTCTCATTGAGTTTGATCAACATCTTTGTAACCAATTTTGAGACAATCTGAAATTTTATATTATTTCCGTAATAAATATTATATTTTTATAGGTTATGGTTATATGTTGAGTTATTTATTTTTGTAAATGAGAAAGAAATCTATAGATTATGGTAAATATATGAAAACATAATACATTTGATTAAAACGTGAACCCGTTGTTTGGTCTACAAACAAATAGACTCAGACAGCCAGACATCATTCCTAAACATACTTTGTGACCTCAATGAAAACATAATATAGATAACTTCTTGAAGAGTCACCTCTCACAATACGAGTTTCATAACAAAATATATGTAACGTAAGTCTTAATATATATATTTAAAATATTTTAGTTATTGATTTACAAACACAGTTTATTTTAATCAATTTTTTATTTAGGTCGACTCAACTGGAGTGAGAAGTTGGAATGAATATGTCATCATAAGGGAAGTCAGCCCAGCTTCAGACAGCCCCGGCCAAGTGAAAGTCAAGGAAATTGCTCCCCTTTCTCATTCCAATGTTTTATTTAGTTTCAAAAATTACTTCTTCAAACGGAACACGGGAGAGGTTTTAGTAATTTCCTGAATATTGTCATGTGTTCAGGAAAACAATATTGTCGGGTAGTTGTGTGCGTTCTCATTTTCCTCACTTGCCCATCGTGAAACCATTTCCTTCATTTATTATAACTTTTAATAGTCCTTTATTTTGTTCTTATTTATAACAAAGAAACAATCTAAATGTCGTTTCGGTCGCATGCACTGCTAATAAACTCATTCAGCTGATTTTAATTTGTTTCCAACCTGGTTTTAATAACTTTTGTGCCTACAGGATGGGTGCTCCACGTCAAACTTTGGTTGGGATAATTTATGTTTTGACTTTGGACGCACGGAATCCTACAATAATAAAATATTGTTCCCCTTTTAAGTTTAAAGTTAGTAACGTGTTTGTATAATATAACATTCCACGATACTGAAAACCTAACGATCTGTTTGGTTAACATGTTTAAATAATCCAGTACAAAATGTGGTACCGTGCTCCTATTAAAATTCCAATAAATGATACCTAATAAAAGAAGATGTCATCAATACAATAATACCTATGTCTGAAATTCACACAGAGGATGCTGCATTGGTCTTGGGAGGTACTCTGTCTACCCAAATTCTAAACAAAAAAGGATGGAAACACTTAGGCGATTCACTCAATGGAAAAAAAAGGAAGATTGCGAATAGAGTGAAGAGGGTGGCGAGAGTTCAAATCTTACAATGATGACAGAAAAATGGGTGAGTGATAGTAAAGGAACATACATGTAGCCTCGTTGGAACCCTAAAAACAATTATTGCGCAGCAACCATAGAGAAGAAACTCACTACTTAACACCGCTCACAGGACACGGAAGGTTTAGCCACTGCCTCAATAAGTCAAAAAAGAAAATTGAGTCTACTATGGAGCACAGACAATCGTTAAACTCCACACGTTTTTTGGATGTGAAAAATGAAGATCTGGATAAACTGGAGGGAAAAATCAAGACATTTAGTTCATCACATATGACAACCCCGATATGCTAGAAAGCAAAGACAAGATGAAATTGATAGAAAGATAAGTAGTAGTAATTATGAATAGTAAGGGAGAACAGCTGAGGAAGACATATGTTTAAAAGGACGAAGAACAGTCAGGATGTGACTGAAGGAAGAGCACTAACTGGCTACGAGATTATGCTATTGTGATTCCATGAACAACCAATTAAGAACACCTGGGGTCAAGAAAGAGAAGAAGTTGGTTATAGTTAGGGTGTACTCTCAGACGTAGGGGATAACAGTCGAGAGGAGTTTCACACTTTGTGAGTAATGCATTCCTTCCTTGGAGTACAGAACCTTAAGAAATTAGTTGTATGTAAATTTACTTTATTTATGAATTATGTTCAAACCACAAAGGAGTGATAATTCAAGAAACTCCATGAAACTTCAAATATTTATTACAGGTGTACCAAATATTGAATAATGTCTATACCGCAGCACCAACACAGTAATCCAAATGTTTCGGTTCAAGTAAATACGACCAAATCCATCAAGTACAATTCAAGAGGTCACTGACGGAAAAAGATGACTTTTACCATTTTTTAGAAAAAACAAATTCTTTGGTAATATTTTTCAGTATATTTCACGTATGATAGTTTCCCAGTATGTTCAGATAATGTCGTTAGAAACAATAGATGTTAGACGTTAATAGAACTATCGGTGTACAAAACAATTAACCTTGATGAGTCTACTGGTTCATAGTGGACTTTCAGCGTACTTTTCCTCAAATTATGACACTTTACATTAATACTGAAATTGAAAATAACATTTTAACTAAAGACAGATTTAATAAAATTATCATAGTTGCCTCTCATTAAATTTTTAATGCTTTAGAAGGTTTTTGAATTTAAATTATATATTTGTAAAATGGTTTTTATAACAACAACTAGGTCTGTGACTTATCGAGTAATTTTATCCTAGTAGAACATTTTCATCAATTTCAGTACAATTAGTTGTTCCACAACCACTTGAAATTCTCTTTCAGTGTTATAGGATTTGAGAGCTTGGTCCTCTTCAACCTGTGCAAACAATACACTGGTATCAAGCAGACACAACATTTCTTCATTTTCATGGATGTTTATGCTTACCAAATTCTTCACAGCTACATTTGACCTCCAGTGGCCATCTTTAACTCACGCTACAGATTTATTTTTTTAATGTAACAAAGGACTTCGTTATATTCCTTCAGTACTCTGTTTTGAAAGCTCTGTATTACAATAATATTTGTCTTCTTGTTATATTTGTCTCCATAATTAATTGTATAACGTACATCAATACGGGTTATAGAATCTGTTCATAATGTAGCAGTTTTTTTATGGATAGTCAGTTGAAAATGTGGATTCGAAAACCACTGAAATTTTCAGAATTTATTATTAAGTTCATCTCTTTACTTTTTACAATCCTCCTTCTGCCTTAATTTACCAACAAGATACATGTTAAGGTATTTGGCAGCGTTGCTATATCTACGTTATGGATTTTGAATTAATAGACATCAAAGATGGTGTAATACACCGGTTTTGAGAAGATACCGTATATCGACTTTCACTCACCCAGTTTTATACACAATTTCAACGCCCACTTATGAACTTCTTCAATAAATTCTTCCAGCTTATATGCTACTATATATCGAAAGTGCATGTTCTCTGGTTGCGGATGTCCTGTGTGTATATAAATACTGACCTGAACCTAGAACAATTCCTTGTGGTACGCCTATATGCATATATTTCAGCTCAGAATATTCATCCTCAATTTTTACCTTTTAGTGTTAGTCTTCTAAATAACAATTCAGTAATAGATACTTTGAGCATAGTCTTAAATATTTGAATTTGAGGTCTTGATGCCAAAATTTACAAACATAGTTTGACACCCAGGAAAAAATAAAATCTTCTTGGTATTCAAGTTACCTCATTGATATTAACAATCCTATGGGTTTTGTCTATTGTTGGACGATTAATTCTAAAACCAAACTGATGATTGGTGATTAATTTTTTCACCTATAGAATAGCTTTATGTACCTTTACCAGACGTTTTTCATAGATCATTTATATTATTGCAAGTTGAGTGATTGGTTAATATTTTTTTTCCTTTTCATTGGGTACTTTACCAGGCTTTGATTGTGACAAATTCGTTATTCGATATTTATATATAAGTTGAACAATAAATTAGTTTGATTAATTAAAATTAATTTATTGAAATATTGTTTTAAGTCAAATCTGTAACCCTTAAATTATGAAATAACAGGAAACTAACACAAATATTGTCGAAATGAAAGGGGCGATTATATAGTGAATATATAAGTAATTCCTTGGGAGAAGAAATTACGACAAATAAGTAGAAGGATCAAGGAAATGAAATGTGAAGTACCTAACGGTAGACTAATAAATGCCTTCGACGCCCGGTTTATTCAATGCTATACTGCATACTAATAGTGTGTTCACGCAGTTATTGTCGTTGTGAAAATGAATAACAAAACAGAATTGAGTCATAGCCCTTTACTACAATGAAGTCGTTTTGGTGTGGCAAAAGAAATAAACATTTTCTAATCAAAGTTTGAACTTTTTCGTAACATCAGAAAAATGGTTTTAATTGGAATGTTACTTTTGTATTGTACACTACCCAGTCAGAACTCAGGATAAGTATAGTTTTGTATTCCTTAAGAAATGCATATAAATAACATTTTAGTTTAGTATTTAGAATTCACAATCAGACATATTTCTTAATATATATTTTATAACATAAAATCTTAAGGTTTTATAACATATACTTTAATGTCAGTACGGGCATAACACGAATTATTTATTTGTTGTTTTTACTTTGACATAATATATAACGAAAATTAGCACCCCAAGGTATCCTAACAGCATCTGCACCTTTCTTAGCATATTCTTGAGTATGATCCTTTTTTTAAATTTTTTTCTATCCGTTCTCAAAATTTTGCTACAGGCGTGAGGATATTAGAGTACTCAAATGCTATTGGTCCTTATGATGTGATATGTTTTGTTTTTTAAGGAGATAATGAATAAGTGATTTTTGGAATTTAAATAACCAAGGGATTATTTTTTGACCAAGTTTCCTGTGGTTTTATTAATACTTTTTTGATTTTTTTTTAACTGGAAAATATTTCGAATTATTGTATTATTATAGCAATTAAATTGTAATTGATTACTTATACAAAAAACGTATTTATTCAATCTGTTGTTTAAATATTAATAAATATTAGTGGTTATTTATGGTAATATATTTAATAAAATACATTGCACATGTACGTTTTCAACGCTTGAGAGAATAAAGGAATGGCTTTCCCTGTTTAAATATCAGATATTTTAAGTACCCTTTCCTACAACTTCTATTTCTCATTATTTATCATTTTTTTAAAACAAGACATTGACAGATTCATTTTCAATTAACAATACTTTAACATTGGTTCTATGTTTATGTAAATATGGTTATGTAAATAAATAGGTTTTCAATAATTTACCCTTAAATAAAAAAAAAAGTAAAAATGTTCTGTAAGTTTAATTTGAGAAAAATCTTCTGCCAATCCTAGCTTTTTTTATTATTTATATTGGTAGACGCGTTTCGAAGTTATTCTATATTCGAGTTTAAACTTAATTGTAGACATATATATAAATAAGAAGAAAATGCTAAGATTGAGAGAAATTAACTCTCGAAGATGAAGGATGGAAGATGGAGGTGTTGACCAATATCAATAATAATAAAATGTTGAGATGGCTTCTACCAGATAATGTATTACTTAATAACTACTAATTAACATGATGAATTAATTTAAAAATTGTACTCAAATGCATTATAACTAAAACTTAATTTCAAAAGCAGTAATTTTACTCTCTTAATATAAAAACGTTGTCTTTTTATCCTGTACAAATAAAGATGCAGTAACAACGTGACGTAGAAACAAAACTTGTAAACTAGAGTATTATAAGTGTGGCTTAGACAACACGAGTGAGTTTTAAACTCTTAATTATAGTTCTCAATAACCTATGATTCCGCATCAGACCAACATAGTTTCTCGTTAACAACTTGAAATTTCATTTTCTGTGTAGCTTAATCTCTAGCCCTTTCAGACCTATTAAAAATGTATAATAATATTTCATTGTTAATCATTTGTTTTGTTATATATACAACATAAATAACACAAAAAATAATTATTATAATTTTTTACAAAGGGGGGTAGGTGGGAGGGGTGGTGTCACAATTGTGACAGCTAGGGCCCAACGGAATTTTGAAAACAGTGTCACAATTGTTACAGTTGAACAAAAACATTTTATTATTACAAAAGTAAAACATTTTAAAAGAATAATTATTTTTAACTAACATAATAAAAATATTGAGCAAACTTTGAAAACAGTGTCACAATTATTACAGTTGAACAAAAACATTGTATTATTACAAAAGTAAAACATTTTAAAAGAATAATTTTTAATTAACATATATTGCACAAACTTATTATTTTTAGCAAAAAATTCTTTTTGAGTCTACTCATTAGTATGAAATTTCACGAAACAGTTCATGTCTTTATTTAGACAAAGATAAACATTACACGTGGTACATCTTGTCCGGGTTCTAGACGTGCACTTTTCCAAACGGAACATGTGTGGGTTTTTTAGTTGATCCACAGCAGGCCAGTGGTTGTAGCCATCATATCGTTTGTCCTGAGAGGGTTTGGCTGCAGGCGTAGATATTGTTTTACCAGGACGCACAGGGGGTTCATCTGGAATATCTTCAAAGTGCTCTGATGATCTTTTTCTTGTCGGACCTCCCACAAGGTACTCAGAGATCGAAAGGCGAAATTCAAGCACGTCCACTCTATTTTTTGTTGGAATTTGAAGAAGGTCACAATCTTTTCTGTACTCCATCCAAGAGTATACTAACGCTAGATCAAAAAAGTGGATCATCACTTTCACAGGTCATTTTTTGGTGCGAATCCAAATCGGTAGTACTCCATTAGTTGGTCGAACACGTCTACACAACCCATGTACGTGTTGTATTTTTTAACTAGTGATGGGCAAGTTACTTCAATGAATGTTTTTCTTGTTTGTCCCAACGTTTGACAACTTCTAGTGGCTGGGAGCCTGTACAGGTAGAACGTAACACTATTCCCTTGGTATCCTTCCACTGAACAATTGTGATTTTTTCATCCTCCATGCTGTATTCATCGTATTCTCCTCTGTTCATTTTGTTTTGTCTAGCTTTAGACAAATCAATACACTGAAACTGAGGGTTCTTTTTGGAAACTCTATTGGCCTGTAAAGTTCCAGATCCCTCAATTTGCATTTCATTAAGTTTAGACAAAAGTGCAATTGAAGTAAAATATCTGTCAAAGTAAACAAAGCTTCCAGGTGGTATTGTTTGTACCAGTCTTAATACCACAGCAGCACCATGGCCAATATTTTTTTTGACCATTTATGTCTAGTCAGTTGGTTAGCAATATTAAGAACTGGGCCTACATTTCGTGTTTGCACTCCTGAAGGACCCGGAATATCATCGTCTTCAGACTGTTCTGATGAATCATTATTATCAATTACAGGTTCTAATAAATGTAGGATCAGACAATAATATATTTTCTTCGTCAGACAATTCATCAATAATTGATGGATCCAAATAAGTTAATAATTGATCATCATTTAGAAAGTCTATATCCATTTTAAAATAATTAAAATAACGTACCGTACCGATATCGTTGAAAACCACAAGAAATAAAACTAGGTTACCTGGTGATTTAGAACTGTAGGGTCCAAACTGTCACTTTTGTGATAGTTAATATTTAACTACAAGTTTATTACACATTAAATATATTTTTATCACTAAAACACCTTCAAATGTTTCTATACACAGTTATAAAAGAAGACAATACTAATAAATCAAACTGTTTTAAAAAAATAACCGTTAAACTAACGCATTTAGCTTGTAAAACACAGAAGTTATAAATAGCAGCAGTCAGGCTAGACAAAGGTATGCAGGTTGGCCAACTAGCGTAAGGGAAAAATCCCACAAAAATTACATGGCAAACAAACAAGTGTCTCAATCATGTGAAGCCGTCCCCGACTCATTCTGCAATGTATTCCTATTGCTAACGGCATTTGAATTAACTGTCACAAATGTGACACTTAGGTCTGAAAGGGCTAGAGCCCACTTTTAATTATACAGCGCAGGTAGTGGCGTGAATACCCTACCCAGAGTTCTTGTTTACTGGCTTAATAATGGCTTAACTTTACCAAGTATTTGTTTTACATTCTACTTGTTAAATATACAGCTTTAAACAACTCTGTGTACCCTTATACATATAATTTATATTTCTTAAAGTTATTAAATGCATATCTTTCATAATTAATTTGCAAAACAAATTCAATTTAAAATTTTGACCGAGCACATTTAAAACAGTTTTCTCCTTGACTGATATTTTACATTACTCTTTATTCATTGATTTATAGTAACAATGCTCTGTTGTATCTTTGAGCAGGCACCTCGTTTTGTTATGTTTTTCTCAACACAAATCCATCTAAAACGTTTTTGTAACGTGTGCTGGGTCGGGCTACAAAGGGCAGAAGCTGTGTCCTTTCTAAGATGGCTTCTGGCAGTTTCTGTTATTTCAGCACAACTGTCAAGGGCAAGTTTTAAACGTATATATAAACTTTTCGTTATCGCTGGGGAAAAGATTTTCCCGGACTGTTATCTTTAATCATTTTCTCTAAACTAATTCAATGGTTAGATACAATATTATGATTTATAAATATGTTACTTCAATTCGCTACTTCAATTAGTCAGCATTACTCAGTACGGGACTGATCGGCCACCTGACAGGACATAAAGTGTACGCATGTGTGTCTGTAATGTGTGTTGTGTAGTGTTTTTATGTTATGACGAAGCAGTAGCAGATAAACCCTGATGATGCTGACTAATTGAAGCAGCGAAACCGGTTGGAGACAATAATCAGTGTGTATGAGACGACGTAAGTAACATATTTATAAAGAAATATACTCATACGATAAAAATGCTAATAAAGAAGCTAATATTATGATTCTTTATAAATGTGTTTACATGACTAATCAGATACCCCTTACTAAAAATCGTAAGATTGTGGTTGTTTGCGTTTAACAGGTTGTATTTAAATAAACAAATGAATGAGACACATATTTCTAGAAAGAAAAAACACTTTATTTGTGCAAAACTAATACAAGACGACGTTTCAATGACTAAGTCATCACCCTCAGCTGCTACGATTGATTTCGACCATAACATGTCGATGAATTAAGATATTATAGATGCTGTTATAAATCGAGACATAACAATAAAACATATTAGCGAGCCTTGGCCAACCCATCTGTCCCTGCAGAAAATAAAAGATAACTTATGAGTGCAGCATACTAGATGTATGTATGTATATTGATGTGTGAGTGCCCTATTTGTCATGGCGTTTTGGGATGAAACAATCACAAGAACATAATTATCAGAGTAGTAAAAAGGATATAACTAAGATGGCGCCGTCGTATTGTACGGAGTACCGCCCGTCGACCTATAGATTGAAGACAGAGTCAGAAATGTAGATGTGACCTGAGGAAGGATACTGTGGAGGATGGTCAAACAACGATAGTGAAATAATTTAAACTAAGTGGTTAAGGTTAGGTTAGGTTAGGTTAGGTTAAGTTAGGTTAGGTTAGGTTAGGTTAGTCAAACAATAAATATTTGAGGATGGTCAAACAACGATAGTAAAATAAATTAAACCGAGAGGTTAATACCTGACCTCAATAAAAGGCTAAACCTGAAAATATGAAATGAATTGTTTACTCACTCAAATATTAACAGTTTGGGCAATACATCCATAGGTTCAAATGTAGGGAAGATGGAAAATAAAATTATTGTGGAGATCTGGATTTAGTAGAGCTTAACATGTAGCAATTATAAAGTGGTGTAAGGAAAGAGAGGAGTCAATGAATGTCACCGCTCTAATAAATGGAATAGTAGAATATATATATATATATATATATATATATATATATATATATATATATATATATTATATATATATATATTCTACTATTCAGAAGAGAGCTGAATTCTATATAGTCATAGCAAGAAGGAGCTATATATGTCCTTTCTAAAATCACCTAAAAGGTGTATGAATAGAAGACAGTACAAAGCATAGAATCGACAGAGATCTGTAGGGAAGCCAGAGGAAAAAAGTTGAAGAAGTAAATAACTGAAGTAATGTTTCTACAATCCCGACGGCGTGCCATTCATTGCGGCCATTCTGGCCAGTGTGCTTCTGTAACCCACCTATAAATTTACTAGGTTACGTTAAGTAACATCTTAAAGTAACGAACTATTGCATGGGGAAAATTATAAAAATATTTATACAGTCAATTAAGCTATTCATGCAATATTATATTTTAATGATACAGCTCTATTTAAATTTCAATTTCAATTCACGAATAAGCCATGAACAAATAATCCAAACGACAGATTACTGTATAAATGCCAGTCAGGTAACATCTTACAGTAACAACTTGGTATATGGGGAACATAAAACAAAACGGCATTAAAAACGACTATAAACCTTGCTAACTGTCACATAAAGTGTATTTGAAAATTGAATAAATAAAAGACTCGCAGATAAATTATAATAAAATGCATCTGCTGTAAATATAGGCTGTCACGACATGGAGTGTTTCCTTGGTTTTATACAATAGTTTGTTCCCAGTTGTAAACAAGTTGATGTGTGTCATTATGGTACCTACCCAGCCCAACATACAAACTTGAATGTGGTACAAGAAGATTCATAAAATGTTAAATTTAAAGTTGTTTTTTTTGGGTTTGTAGAAAATGTTACATTGCTTTCTTACATCAAGGGATCTCTCAGGGATATATTTGGAAACTCCAGATATTAAATTAACTTGTACAATCCATAAAATAATACTCTCAAAATAAAACAAAACGAAATACATTTCATCTACGATTAACTTAGAAATCGTTTCTTAAACTTATGTTAAGTAAATGTATCATGAATGAATGATTTTAGTTTGTTATGTTGTACACGTAAAATTCAAGTAGTACCTGGAATACTTTATGAATAGGGTGTATTTTATTCATTGGTCTCAGACTCATAATAATATAATTACTATATTGTTCTAGTAACCTGGATTATTTTGGAGTCATCACTCATGCCAACCAAAGATTAGCCCTAAAGGGTCTAGTTGAGCCAAAAATTAAGAGCAGTACATTCGTTTCAAGGGTATTAAAATCCCGTAAAATAAAAAAAAATGATGTAACATGATTTTTGATTGAACTAGATTGAGTAAAGACTCGTTGGGTTAAGAAAAATTCCAGATCATGAAAGGTGCATACTACTAAATAGAGCACTCTTCAGATCCCAAATACAGTAACTTGATAATAAAAATACCAAAATAATCATAAATAAACTTTACAGATCTTATCCAGTATACATGATACAAGGTTACTTTGTTTTACACAGGTTTTCTGAACCTTGTATTTCTGTGTCACAACTTGCATGACATCGGTTAGGCGCTAACGGGTATCAAAGGCGTTTAGAAAGTAAACCAATACCACTCGCTTCGCTCGTGTCATTGATTCGACCCTAGAAGGGTCTTTACCCACCCCCGGAACTTGTAATATTACATTTTCTACAGAGTTTAAGGTTGAAAATTATATTTCTGACGATAAATTTCCTATTTGTCATCATAGAAAGCTGAGGTTTCTACCATTGCATCTAAATTTATTACCAAATGTAATGCGTTATAAGTTGACGAAATATGCAAAAAAATGTTTAAAATGGGAAAAGAAAAACACTTTAAATTTTTGTATAAATATTCAGACACTTATATTTCTTCGTACGGACGTGTTAACCACGCCAGTATAAAGTTCGTATGACATTTGACGAGGAGTTAACCTCTGATAGATTTTATATTGTTTTTTGTTTCGTGTTATTATGTGTGTTCAGTGTCGTTGTGTATTTTATTTAAGTGTTAAGCCTACACCTGACGGCTGTGAACTGCGAATCAGCGCTGTAGTGTTTCTACAACAAAAACAGAATTGCTCTGACTACTAAAAAAGGTAACTAATATATAAATTTATTTTATCCTTAAATTTTCACTAAATCTAGTTGTTATTTTGTGTATAGATAACAAAATTATTTACATAAAGTATTCAATTTTCCGGTCATGATTTACAAGAATATAGAGGAAATTATTACAACTTTTAAAGTCTGAATTTATTTTATATATTTCATATTTTCTTGTTATTTAAAGGCGAAAAGGCCTCGGGTCATCATTATACAGTATATATATGATATATACCAAGTGTCCTAAAAGTCCCACCCCCCTATTATTATTTTTAATATTAGAAATAGACAGATTTGATTTGGGGAAAGTTTAGATAACCAAAGGAGGAATTTTTTGAAGTATCAACATTTTCAACCCTTAGCCCCAAAGGGGGATAGTTTGTAAGTCAAAAATTGATAAGGGGGTAAGTCAAGAATTTTAAATAGAAACCCCTACTGAGTGATACCTCATTTTAAAGGCCTTTTAAAAATAAGAATAATGACGTAATTAAAGGTCTCTAAGTTCATCCTACCCAACATAGCGACCAATCGAATTGTGAATATTAACCTACATACAAATTCCTGTTGTTTTTATTACATTGCAAACTGCTCTATGTTGGTAATATGATGGTAAGAGCCTTACCTTGTTTTTTTAGCTCAGATTAAGTTCTCGAAATGGCTACCATTTACTTCTTGGCAGAAATAGATTCTGGACTCAAAAGCATGTTGTACATTTCATAACATTTCCGGTGTACTTATTAATGTAAAATTCACAATTCAATTGGTTGCTATGTTGGGTAGGATCAACTTAGAGACCTCTAGTTTGCGCCTTTATTATTCTTTTTAAATGGCCTTTTAAAATGAGGTATCACTCAATAGGGGTTGCTATTAAAAATTCTTGACTTACCCCCAAACTACCCCATTTTGGAGGTAAGGGTTGAAAATGTTGATACTTCAAAAAACTCCTCCTTTAGTAAGTTATCTAAACTTTCCCCAAAGCAAATCTGTCTATTTCTATTAATAAAAAAAAATAATAATAGGGGGGTGGGACTTTTAGGACACTTGGTATATATATATACCAAGTGTCCTAAAAGTCCCACCTCCCTATTATTATTTTTTTATATATATAAGGAAGAAATGAATATAAATTAAAGACTCCTAGCCCTTTATTTCTACATTATCGTCACGGTTTGAAAAAAAAGCAAGTGTTGTTCAAGAGAGACTTGATGATAGAGATGAAAAAAAGGATCTAACCCAAGAACACAGGAAAGAGTGTACATCCAGTTAGGATCACTCGGGATTGTCATATTGCCAAAATAAAATAGTATAATATACTCGTTATGGAATTTCAAAATCGCTTTCTTTTCTTGTAATACACATATTCATGATAAATTGTATATTGCACTCTAGAAGTGATTTCAGGTATAACTGTTTTCCTTAATACGCTATTAATTCAATAAGAGACACACACTTTTTAAAAAATTTAAATTGTGACTGTTTTTAAAACGTACGTTTTAAATTGAATTAACAATTATTTATGTAATTTGACATTATAATCAACTTGACTATTTAGCCCAACGTATCTGCATGTTTAACAAACACAACCTTCATATGTTTATTCTATAAACGAGTGCATCTAGACAAATATGTACTGGGTTAGATTACGCTAAAAAGGGCAGAAGCGATGTCATTTCCAACTTGGCCTCTGGCAGTCCGTGTTATTTTTTTAATTGGCCTCATGTTTATTTTTCAGCACGACCGCCAGGGGCAACATTTATACGTATGCAATCTTTTTGTTTTCGTGCCGACAAAGATTTTCTTTAAAATATTCCGTCATGTTTGATTATTTTTCTCTTTAAGTTATTTACTGGGTTCACCTCAGTTTCTAACAACATTCTAACTTTAGTTGCCCTTTTTAAAACATTTAAAATATTTTATAGAGATAAAAAATTACTTTTTTTTTATTCAATATCAAATAATTATTACAGAAAAGTGTAGGGCCTACCTGTATTTCTAACTTTCCTTCCCCTATATGTAGAATAACTTTTCTTTTTCATAGGCCCAATACTTAGTTTATAATTTTTACATGTTATTAAAAATATATTATTGTACTTTATATATTTTATATTCCTTCTACTTTACTACTTTGTTCAATTTCATTTGTACATAATGGAACATCCATTATTTGTATTTGTGTAATAAAACGAATCTGTGATTAGTCGAATAATTGTCTCATTTGTATCTCCAGACTATATAATATCTGTCCATCATATGGTACGTTGATAATAATACATTTAGGTAAAGAAAAAATTACTTATTAACAAATAGTGCTTTTTAATATATATTCAGACTAAATGTATAGTCACAATGCTGCATAACGAGGACAAACGAAACTCAGTATTGAGTCTTTTGAATGTACTGTCAGGTTAGGTTATGTGAGGTTTGGTTAAGGTTAAGTTAGGTTAAGTTTATGTTAGGTTAGATTAGATTAGGAGCGGTGAGGTTAGGTTAGTTTATGGTAGGTTAAGTTAGGTGAGGTGAGTTTAAGTAGGGTTAGGTTAGGTTAGGTTAGGTTAGATTAGGTGCGGTGAGGTTAGGTTAGTTTATGGTAGGTTAAGTTAGGTGAGGTGAGTTTAAGTAGGGTTAGGTTACATTTCACAACACACTGTTTTATAAAACGAGATGTTGAAGAACCAGTGATACGAGTCAGTCTGAAAATTCTAATTAGAATGTCAGTCAGGCATTGTAGAGTGGTTAATATTTAATGCAATTAATGTTAAGAAATGTAATATTTTCATTTATTCTTTAATAAAGAAATATTTACATATAAAATAAATGTATACATTACTTACGTTATTTTGCAAGTAATATTTTATTATGTACTAATTCAAATTGATGATGGTTTAGTTAAATACTCCCAATATGTACCAGCGTTAGATACTCCAGGCTAAGTGAAAGTCAAGGAAATTGTTCCCCTTTCTCATTTTGTTCCAAACATTACCACTTCTAACAGGACACGAGAGAGGTTTTAGTAATTTCCTGGATAACGTCATGCCATCATCAACTTTGTTTCTGTAAGTTTTCTTTATGAATTAGCCAAATCATGAAACCATTTCCTATTATTTATTATAACTTTTAATGGTTTTAATTTTGTTCTCGTTTCTAAAAAATAAAAAATAAAAATGTCGTTTCAATTGCACGCAATCTTAAAACTGTTCAGTTATTTATAAGTTGATTTTAACGTGGCTTCAGTAGTTTTAGATATTAACGCTTTACGTGAACTTTGGTCGCGAAAATCATTTTTCGGTTTCATGAGGTTATAAAATGTGAAAATATGACAAAAACTTATAACATATTGTACTAGATACTAAAGTAATTGGAGTTAAGACTTTAAATTTTGATAAGTAAAGTGATTGAATAGTCTTGTTAGACAGATCAAATCCTAATAACATGTAAATAAAAACAAGAATTCATTAAACCACAAAAAACACACAAGAATATAAATATACTAGATTTAATAAAATCTTAGTTTTGCTTTCTTTATTGTGAATATCACCACCAGCTCCTTGACGTTTCATCGTATCAAGTAGTACAGCATAACAAACACACGAACACAATAATTCTCACACAAAAATACGCCTAAGTATCAGACGCGTTTCAACGACAAGTTCGTCCTCTTCAGTGGTACACGAGCTACACCAATCAAACTATACCTGTTATAGTTATAGTTTGATTGGTGTAGCTGGTGTATCACTGAAGAGGACGACCTTGTCGTTGAAACGCGTCTGATACTTAGGCGTATCTTTTGTGAGATTTGTGTTCTGTATGTTTGTTATGCTGTATATTTTTTCTCATAAGTCTAGCTCAATATTTTATATATCAAGTAGTGGTTAAAATTTTAAAATGTTAGAAAATCTTGAATTATTAACTTTTAATTCTTTTAACTGATAGCAATTATTTAAGTGATTTGTCAATTAATCATTTGAATTAAATTGCTGAGTAAATTTGATTTCTTTTTACAGTTATTCGTTACCTTTACATAATAAATATCACGCATTTAAACAACTGCAAATGAGACATAAGGAAAGCATATTATATTAATATGTAAATAATCCTATGGGAAAATAACGTTCGCTATACATTTAGCAGGAACAAGGAAATTAAATTTGAAGTAATAGACTTGGAAACTATTTGACTGATAAATGCCTGCCCCGCACAGCTTATAAAATACAACATTGAATACAAATAGAGTATTCGTGACGTCATTGACAGCGGTTGTGATCATGAATAAGACAAAAAAAATTCTAGAAAGTACAGAATAGAATCATAACACAGTAATGCTAATGAAATAATCATTCTATAAACAAGATTTTGATCTGCTGAGTAACACTAATAAATACATTTAATTGGTGTGTTACAACATTTCCGATGTAGACTAAATGCCAAAATTATTTTTTATGCTACTTTTACGTTTTATAAATTTATTTAAACTTGTAAATTTTATTGTTGTAAAGGATAAATAATACTCTTTCAGTAATACATGTAAAAGAATTTGGTTATTATGAAAGTATAAACTCAGTACTGTCATTTTAACAAAAGGTCTATTTTTTTTTTTACATAATTTCTTTAAGTTATTAAATAGTATACTTGTTATTAATTAATTGGATACAATCTAACCTACTATTGTTATTACTCGTTAAATTTCCAAAATTATTAGTCTATTTGTTTATATAGGTATAGATCTACACTCTAGAGCGATAAGATATCTTATGGTCGTAACAGATGCAGATAGGTATCCTAGTAGATAGTCATTCAAACAGTCCTGCCGTAGCTAATCAGGTGTACAGCAATACGATGAAGACACCTATTTGTGTTAAAGGGAACTGATAAGCCTTATCTTCCTAAAGCTAAAGTAACCAACTTCGTGCGTAACATTATCCAAACATATTAAACATAGGCGTGTGCACTTCTGCTATTGTTTACCCTAGTTACCGGATCTTTGTACATTTTAAAACAGGGAATTTTTGCTGGTCGTGTTAATTTGAGAACAATATTTTTGTTATTACAATGTACAAAGTTACATATTATTTTTTTTAAACGTTAATCGCACAAAAAAATAAATAATCACAAATTATATTGTCCATTAGGATGTTTAAATGGTAAAAATTTCATTTAAATATCTCTAGTACATTTTGAGAAACGTGTGTATCAAATGCAAAAAAAACATATATTCTGAGATATTGTAACACGCAGTTTAATTTAAAGACTTTGAAGTCAATATATACCAACTCTATAACTTGGATTGTCTGCATCCTCCTTAGTGTCTCCAGCTTCCTTTTGACTTGCCTTTTTCTTCCGTCTTGCTCTTTTCTTCAACTCTGCAGTCATTCGGACTGAGTTTTATAGTCCCTGTTTTTTCATAAGCTGTATATCCTCGACAGTGTTTTTCCCAATCCTCAGACAATGATTTTTCGAAGAAAAAAAAAAGTTAAATTGTGGATTAGCATGTATATAATATATGGTGATAATTTAAATAAAACTTCTCTAGTACTTCTTGAAAAACGTTTACACCATATGTTAAAAACACAGTTGTCGGGAAATTGCAACTAAAGTTTTATAATTATGGTATTTCGACTTGCAGTTTTATTTAAAACTAACATAATTGAAGCCAAAACATGCTAACTCCATAACTGGTTGTCTGTATCCTTTCAGTGTGTTACTGTTTCCTTTTGACCTTTCTTTTCTTCTATATTTCTTTTTTCTTCAGTTCTGCAGTCACTCCGACTGAGTTATAAAGACGCTCTTTGTCCATACTCTTCATAGCTTCCACAGTGTTTTCCCCAATCCTCAAACCTATTTAGTTTAATACTTTGGAATTAGGTTACTTGTCCATCATTGAAAATGCCAATTGCATCATACGCAGTTTTAGAAGTCTTGCTAATATATTACTATTGACACTTTTATTATAGTTTTGTGCCTAACCATGAAGATATTTTTTATAAAGCTAAGGGTCTCATAAATCTAGAAAAAAAGGTTTGTTAAACTCCATGATTGATAGGGGAATGTTATTTTTTAAGTCTGTTCTTTTAGTAACCATATCTTTGGTACATGTACAAAGTATCGTATTATTTTAGGACAAAGGCCATGGATGTGGATAACATCTGTATGATAACTTATCTTACAATCCTCTTTATTAACACTTGTAGAGTTTTTCCGATAACCTGTCCATAATAAATGTTTGTAGCTAATCTATAATAGCAGAAGATAATCTGTTTTTGCCACCTAATATTTTTCCATCTGATAATCTTAGATCTCTGTTTTGGAGTTGAAAATTTAAAGTTTTTCACCATTATTGTATAAATTATTTGTTGCTTTAAAATAAAGTATAATGTGTTTTGGTTTATGTAAAATTAAAAATAAAGCTTCGTGGGGAAGAAAGAGGAGAATAATTGTCAGTAGGATTTTTTAACGAAAGATGTCAAGTGTTTCGGTAAGATGTGAAAACTTCCGGAGCACATTCTATAAAACTTTAATTTTCCTTCATGTTACAAGATGCACCCATAACTTCTTTATTCCTCTCAGTGACTCACCTATGGCTATCCAGAAGGACTAAACTGTATTCTACATCTATTCCATATAACCTTTGATTGGATCCTAAGGGTTAGACCCTTACGTTATAAGAATATTCGAGGACTAGCACTTTGTATTTTGTGTTCTTCTCTTTTTTCTATAAGGCGATTATAACCGAAAGGTTTTTGTCCTTAAGTAAGAAGAAAAGAAATACTTCAATTGTTTTAATGTGTTTTCAATTATCAATACAAAACTGCATCTTTACTCGAAGTGTTCACAATTATAGTTAAAAAATTGGCTATGAATGTATCCGTACAAATCGTATCGCTTGGATTCCCAGTCAAATTGTCTTAAGATAAACGTCGTGCATCGCAATGACCCAACGATGAGTGCAGCCTACCTAAGACTATTAATATTTTAAAATTATCATATCTTTAATCAAAATTAAACCGGCGTTTGTTTATTTAAAACAAACAATTGATAATAGTTATTACAAACAAACTGATTGAGTAAACTTGTCGATGTATCATGTGATTAATTTATAGAAACGATGAGTTCTTTCGTAACAGTAATAATTAATACACATTGCACTCATATCATCGTTTCAAATTAGTTTTGGATCGCTTTTCTATAACCTTATCAATTACAACTATAAATCTGTAAATAATGTGTAGTTCAAATTAAACTAAAACAATCCTAATTAAATTTAAAATACCAATTTCACATTTTCTAAAATGATTGGATTGTGCTCAAAATTCAAATTATTACATTTATTTAAATATATCAAATTATTCTTTATTTATTTAAAGCGCAAATAAATGTTTTACAAAAAAAAATATTTATGAAAAAAGAATTACCCTTTTCAAATGTGTGACAGATTTCACCACATTACAACAAACAAAATAATTCCTAGACACGATTCCGTCAATCGAGTTGTGACAGACCGCGATCCTGGCATTTCTGGGATGATATATTATATTTCCTTACTAAAGTAATAAAGAAATTTAAATAATATCACCGGAAGAATCCTATGCCCTAACTTTGTCAAGATTTACAATAGATGAATTGTATTGTAATTGATCTGCGAGTCTTTTATTTATTCAATTTTCAAATACACTTTATGTGACAGTTAGCAAGGTTTATAGTCGTTTTAAATGCCGTTTTGTTTTATGTTCCCTATATACCAAGTCGTTACTGTAAGATGTTACCTGACTGGCATTTATACAGTAATCTGTCGTTTGGATATTTTTTCATGGCTTATTCGTGAATTGAAATTGAAATTTAAATATAGCTGTATTTCAATACACTTTAATGTAGAAATATTGTTTAGTTTTTTTTAAAGATCGGTCTTAGTTTTGTAAACAACATTGTTTGAATGTATATGTTGTAGAAATATTTTATATTTGTTAAATTATTTAGTTATTGTATTATATCACAAGATCCGAATAGTTTCGTTTTTCAAGTTTATAAACCTTTTTCTAAATTCTCAATTCTATGATAACTCTACTATATTACATACACCAATGACAACTTAAATATATCTGCTTTTCTAACACCCTAACCTTTAATTCATTACTGACCTAAGAAACTCAGACAATTAAATCATTTCTATTGAATTATGAAAACTGTCAAATTTGTCTATACTACGATGATAAATTTTCAGGCTACACATTCGATTGTTTTTAGAGACATAGATTTTAATAATAAAAAAAAATAAAAAATTGATGAGCTTACATGGTCCTACAATGCAATACAAGAAGATCCTATAAGTTTTTTTTTCTTACAAAGGTTGTTTGAACATCGTAATTTGTACATGACTACTCTGTAGGCGTCTGAAATACGCTAATAGTATCGTAAATGTGTATACGATAAAAGTCTTCACTCACTTTGCTCGTATCTGTGTTTCGGCCCTGACAGATCTCGTAACTCATTACAGTTTTCATCGTGTGAGGTTGGTACTATTATATGTAGAATTTAAATATGTTACTTTTATCTAATTTAGTGTGAAAATAGGTTGAATACCACACAAGATAACTGTTTAAAGTGGCAGCCATTTTGTTCTCTATAACAAATTTCATGTTGCTGATTTACTATTAAGAGACAGTCGGGAACTACAACGACAACGGACCAAAAGTCGAAGAGTACTTTTTTCGATTTCAAAAACGCGAAGCTCAGTGGATATTTTTTAAAGATAACCAAACTTACACTATAATTTGTTAGTAAATTATATGCATGTAAGTTTTCAGAGATAATTGAATAGTATTTAAAACTAAGGAATTATTACCTTATTTTATATAAAATAAGATATTTGTTAAATAACAAATATTTATTTTGATTATAGAAATAGTAAATTAAATTTCAGGATAGAAATAATCTATTTTTAGCTCCAATGATTGTGAGTTTCAATTTATATATTGTATGTTAAAAAACTTGTTTCCGACCAAATCCTATAGCAGTTTCGACGGTTAACCGTCATCGTCAGATCCAAGATATAAAAAATATCTAGTTGTCTTGGTATTAATATTTTATACACATACAAAATAATTTCTTTAAAACATTCATTGAACACACAAAACATATTAACATTCTCCAATACGGATATTGCACATTTAAAAAGAATATTTTATTATTGAAACACTTTAGGCAATTAAAATACAAAAAATATTTAAAAAACGTCTATCACTGATCTTAAATACAAGATGGATCTCCACACGATTGTTACGACGGGAAGAAAGAAATTAACTTACATTATATTCATTTAATTTAGTAAGAAACAGTAAATTATTATTATTTCAGGGAATCTGTTTTTACGTATATACAATTTGAAATATTTGAGGTTATGAAACAAATGGTATCTAACCTATCTTGAATACAGTGATTCCAAATATATTGATTCTTTTCAGCTGTTGTTTAAATTCGAAAAAAAAACTCTCGGTTACCTTCGCTTTATAAAAAAAATGAAGAAAAATAAAGACCTCAATTCCTTGAATACTCTAATAGCATTAGAGTCGAAAACAACAAGAGATTACCAAACGTCATCAGTTAAGAAAGTTGAAAGAGAGGGATCTAACCCAAGACTATATGAAAAAATACCCAGATAGTTACGGGATTGTCAAGTCCTACTAACTATAGTGAGCCACTGAAAATAATAAATAAAACCCGAATCTCTATAAACAAATAAACTTTACATTAATATCGTAATAGCCTATGTGATACTTATATTTATTAAAAGAAAAAATAGATTAATGTTAATATAAATTAAAATATAAAGAAATTTTTCATTAAGCACATAATAGGGATATAAGAAACATCACAATTATTAAATACCGCAAACTTTTCCTTTACTTCTAATACTATTACAATATAAATTATACAAGTAACCTTTGAAACAACTGTGCATATTTAGTGTACGGCGTATACAACACAAGACAATTTCAAACTGTTAATTGTAGTTTTCAATATCCGATGATTCCGCATCAGACCAACATAGTTTCCCGTACCAACTTAGAATTTAATTTTCTGTGTAGCTTAATCTCTAGAGCCCACTTTTAATTATACAACGTAGGTAGTTGAGTGAATACCCTACCCGGAGTTCTTGTTTACTGGTTTGACTTTACCAAGTATTTGTTTTACGGGCTACTTGATAAATATACAGCTTCAAACAATTCTGTTCTGCATTATGTATGACGACTTATGTAACAGGTTTAATTAATACTCTTGGTATTTTGAAAACATTTCAATATTGGTTTATTTTTTTGTCGTCTTATAGACTAGAACTGGAAAGAGAATCGCGTTATATGGACCTATCCTTTTCTCTGTGTCTTGACTGTTCCAATTTTTATATCTGTTTTATTGGGAACTTTACATTTCAACATAATCCGAATGGAATAAAATAGAATACAATATGCATCATTGCAACAATGGAACAATTGCATAACATCATACTTAAATTATATAAAATTGTTACAAAGCATCTACAGCAGACCATAGACCGAATTACAGGAACGTTATTACATAAAATAGTGCCATGTCATAATCTAAAGAATTACATAGTTATAAAAATACATATATACACATATAAATACTAATACATACATTCATAAATCACGCATAAAAATAACTATTAAAAATAAATACCACCGAATACATAGCGTCCTAACAAAGTCTACAATTACGAAGAAAATTTAGATAAATATAAATAAAAAGAATCAAAAAAGAAACCAAACCGAAAGAAGTATATGGAATAAATTAACATCAAACAAAAAAAAAAATGATAAAGAAGAAATCACACAGACTTAAACTTAATTAAATGCACACAAATGAAGCTCATCGAAATAAAGCCAAATCCAAAGAAATGTCTTCAATGTATCCGACAGCATTATATAGGCTGAAGGGGAAACGACGCATAATTACTTGTTTAATACGCTATTGACATAAGGGCTTTTAAAGTTTTCCACTATAGTTTTAGTTGTTTTTATACTTATAAAGTCGTCCTTTTTCACAAATAAAGTGTAGATGATTATGTTCAAAATAAGAACGATGATGACAGAGGGTTTTTAACTTCTAAACGATATGAAAAAATATATTACGTATTCTTGTTCTGGACGTATTATAAAAAAAAACAACAACAAAAAACTCTTATTGTAGCTAAATACTTGATTAATTCAATATTATAAAATTGTTTTTTTGCATAAAATAAAACATGTACAACTTACCAGCAAGTTGTTAATATTAAAACAATGTTTCATAATTAAAATTAAACTTTAATACAATTACATTTCACCAAGTAAGATTGATTACTGCACTTATTTGAAACATTGCAACTAAAATAAAGAATTATTTTCACAATAAGCGACATTTTATATTTAATACGGTCAAATAAGACGAAGAGTTGTCACATGAAATATTAAGGAAAGCTGGCGCTAACACAACTTGTAATAATGTCTCACATCTCCGAGCAATAACACGCAATAAATAATAGCAACGCCTGTTGGTTACTCACCACACTATTACTGCACTTCTGTACTGCAAGTCACCTACCTGCAAAATAGAAGGAAACTGTTATTATTTCATTTAAATTAACATACAGTATTACTGTACTCTTTAGGGATTATAGTAATTTCAAAAGATATATATATATATATATATATATATATATATATATATAATTAATGACAAAATATTAATGATAAATACATATATTTATATACGTAACTTTATGTACAAATATAGAAAAGTGAACATATAAATTCTCCTTTACTGTGTAAGATTATTGTATCCAAATATGTTTTTAATCAGAACTTAAGAAACTAATATAGTACTTGAGAAGTGTTTGAATAAATACTAACAGTTTTTTTTTTATATTTCGGTATGTGTGTGTGTGTGTGTGTGTGTGTGTGATTGTATTAGTCTAATGTTTTGTGTATTTTTAATAATTATTATTTACTCTCCTTCTTTTGAATAGTGAGCGGATTTATAAAGCAAACAAACAAACAAACAAGCAATAGTACGTTAAATTGAAGACTGAAGGGGATTACAAACTGAAATAATGTCTATTGTAACGTCTTAACAACGATACAAAATACCTTATTTCGTTCATATTTAAAATTAGAAGCTAAAAAAAAATCCAAATTGTATATCCGTTATCAAAAATAAGATACATATTTTCGAAAATACTTACATTTTAAATGAATAAAAAAACTAGAAAAAAAGCAAATAATTCCTCTAGATTGATTTATGGTAACATACTGTGTTAACCGAAGATAGTTCATATATTCACAAGTAAAGAGCTAATTTATTTGCTGGGCAGGATTATCTAAAAAAATATTATTTCACACATAAATATTATTTTTTATATTATAAAAAAATAAAATACAAGAAGTAGTAGTGGGAATTGTATTGGAAATTAATATAGTTTCTTTTAGATTATATAAACAAAAAACTGTATACTTTGATATTTAGATGAGAAACCATAGAACTAACAACGTTTTAATACAATTGGCTTTCTTGTTTTAAATTATCATTATAATAATTTAAATTTATGAATAACTTAAAACCAATTAATTATAAATTCAACTATCCTACTTTAGTCATTTAACTTTAGCAGTTACCCATGTTTTGACGTTACAGTTGAGCAATTTGTGCGTTTAACTCTACACGATGTCGAACTTGCCAAAAACAAACCACTATCACAAAAAGTTGTGATGTTTTGAACGTCATAAACACTTTTAACGACTATCACAAAGATGACCGAACGAAGCCCTTGCTCTTGGCATCGTTTTTACAGCTAATGAAATTTTGACCCAGTAAAGGGAGGCAATTACATGTCGGAATGGTTAAGAACTCATCCGTGAATGCGCTTCCCAAGGCAAACTGTTTTTAGCAATTAAGTAGAAATTACTTCTTAGTTTCTGCTACAGTTGGTTTACCTCCTTTCTACTGCAATTGTTTTGTCAAGCAAAAAGTTTTATTTTATGTCTTGCATTAAGAATCGTAAAAGTTAAAAATTAAAATAAATAAACAAGTCTTCAATGGATGTTATAAAGCTATTTATATTCCAAATAATTATGTTTATAAGTAATTACTAATATGCAATTGGATTTAAAATTCTGCAGGAAATGCTGCATCATAATTCCGTGAAGAATGATTACATGTTTTGATGTTCAACAGCAAATAAATACGCTCTTCAACCACTCGATTCGAAACTCTAAGCTGCAGTTATGAAAAAAGAATATAATCACTATATTCCTATTGGTATCTAATATAAAAATAAATATTGTAATTCTTTTCAGGGTGTTTCTAATTACACAGTAATTCCAAAGCTTCAGAAGTGTATTCCTTACATCGAAACCAAGAAAAATTTTTAGAAAAACATGTTTTATAAACGATTAGTTTTCTATCTAGACGCCAATGTGTGTTTCACAAAACAATTAATATATTTTAGATGGTAAATTATATGATGTTAAAATGTTACATGATACTTAGTAATGTAATAATCCAATTTAAGAAAAATAATTAAACAATTTCCATTGGCTATTTGACTATTTGACTATTAACTATAAATAAAAATATTGCTATTTAAACTTTTATATGGAATATCTCTAAAAACATATATTAAAAAAATATATTTACAAAAGACAAAATATTTAATTTTTTAATGATAAAAAAAAAAAATGTTATTTTTATTCTGTCCTTATTTCAAAGAACAAACAACTGAAAACAATAATTCTTGGTAGTTGTTTAAAAACACCCAAGATTAGGACCAAAATTTGAGGAGAAAAACAATTAATTAATTTGTTTTCAATGGAAATTTACTTATAAAAATCTAATGGTGAAAATATATGTATGACAGAAACTTGAGCAGCTCTTTAAAATGGAGCCCTTCATTCAAACTAAATCCTTCTTTAAGATTTTTTTGGAGTACAAGTGAACATGAATTGAGGAACAGGTATATAAAGAGGAAAGACTTCAAAATAAAGCTTTTAAATCATCTTCCAGGCTCTACAATTTGTTGTCTATTATATATTAATGACACATCTCAGAAAGTCCGTGCTGTATTAGTAACACTATTATCCTTTTCCTATATTTGAAAGCTCTGCTTTTAGCGTCTTCATTGAAAGCATTTATTCTCCTTAGGGATAACCTCCCCCCCCACACACACAACATTTTTTAAATAAAAGTAAAGTCTTACGAAATTCATTACTGGTCTGTGATAAACTCTAAGTTATTGAAATATGAGCTTATAAATACGTATGAACTTAAAGTAATACGTAACTTAGAACCTAAAGTAAACGGTAACTTAGAACTTAAAGTCATAAATAACTTAGAACTTAAAGTTAGAAGTAACTTAGAACTTAAAGTCATAAGGAACTTAGAACTTAAAGTAATACGTAACTTAAAACTTAAATTCATATGAAACTTAGAACCTAAAGTCATAAATAACTTAGAACTTAAAGTAATAAGAACTTAAATTCATAATAAACTTGGAACTTAAAGTCATAAGTAACTTAGAACTTAAAGTCATAAATAACTTAGAACTTAAAGTTAGAAGTAACTTAGAACTTAAAGTCATAAGGAACTTAGAACTTAAAGTAATACCTAACTTAGAACTTAAATTCATAAGAAACTTATAACTTTAAGTCAACGTAACTTAGAACTTAAAGTCATAAGGAACTTAGAACTTTAAGTCAACGTAACTTAGAACTTAAATTCATAAGAAACTTTGAACTTAAAGTCAAACATAACTTAGAACTTAACGTCATACGTAACTTAGAACTTAAAGTTATACGAAACTTAGAACTTAAATTCATAAGAAACTTAGAACTTAACGTAATACGTAACTTAGATATTAACGTCATACGAAACTTAGAACTTAAAGTCATAAGTAACTTAGAACTTAAATTCATAAGATACTTTGAACTTAAAGTCATAAGTAACTTAAAACTTAAAGTCAAACGTAACTTAGAACTTAACGTCATACGAAACTTAAAACTTAAGGTCAAACGTAGCGTAGAACTTAAAGTTTTAAGTGTCGAATCTTTTTTGTATGGTTACAAATAATGTTACATGAAATCAGATCCACTCAGCACTCAGGGTTTATGCAATAAATGTCTTTAATTTTTACAATTTACCAAGTCATGGTACCTAACAAGCTTAATTATTTAATATAATACCGCCCAAAACTTTGCTCTTAAAAGTTGTTACGCAGTTTTTCTGAATCTCGTAAATTGTTTAAGTCATTATAATATTGACCACGGCTAGATGTGTGTATATTTAAGGGTTTCCACTCACTTCGCTCGCGCTAGTTTCTCAATCTTAGAGACCTTGAAGCTGGACATGTATGAAGGAGTCTTCATTCGCTACGCTCGTGTCGTTGACGAGGCCTTCGTAACTATAATAACAATACTTTTTTTGGGAAGTTCGGTGATCGAAATTACATCTTTTACAAATGCTTCGTTATTTATGATCGTAGAAAAATTGGGTTTGTACTATTTTATGGAGCGTTTCAAATCTGTACATTGAGTGTTATAAGTTGAATAATACATGAGGAATGGCCATGAAACTTTGTCATTTTTACATTTTCAATTCAGTTTCCACATTTTAATAAAGTTCTATGGGAGTTCAAATAAAAAATTGCATGTTCTTAACTTAATTTAGGTGGCCGGTATGGAGCTAGATACAGATGTCAACGCTGATCTCAAATATAATTTTTCAGTTCCCTGAAGCCACGAAACTTAAATATTAATCAAAAAACGCAATTCAAAATTTGTTTCGATTACCAAACTTACCCTATATTTTCTTAAACTGAGTAAATAATAATACAATACGCTGTATTTTACAAGCTCTCATACTTCTATGTATTTTCTTTAAACAAATGATAAAGTGTATTCATGTTTCCGATCTATTTACAAACATCAAAATATAAAATGTAATTATAACGTTGATATAGCAACATTACAACATAATTTCATATCACGTTAATAACAAGATCCCATCAGTTCGAGTACCTTTAACTTTAACATTTTCATCTCTCTTATATAAAGATATTTCTTAACAATATTGCTCGAGTGAAGTATAAAAACTATATTTGACTATAAACCACGGACCGTGTTATCTCTTAGAAGTAAGTGGAGTCGAGCAATTGAACTAGTTACAAGAAAATAGCATTTTAGTCTTGATTAAGTTTCTAGTAGCTTTTCTATTGTTTACTTTTAGAACCTGTGTTGTACACTATAAAATAAAAAAAATAAATAAATATTGATTTAGATACTTGATTTAAAATTTACATTTGACATATTAAGTTTGGTAATGGTATCACCGTTTGAGTATTTTTTATAGGATTATAGGTTCAATTTTGATCTAAAGTAAAATTGAACAAAACAAATCTTCTAATTAAATAAAGACTTGTTTAGTAGTGAGGAACATTTAATTTTTAGATTATTTATTTTTAACTGAGAATATAAAGTATAGAGTAAGATTGGAAACGGAAATAATATACCTTTGATTTTGAGTGATTTTAACGCTTTATGGCCTCAGGAAATCGAAAACTTTATTTTCGACATGGAGTCTGTACGTCGTCTTTGTTGTCTGTACATCTGCACGATATCGAACAAAAAATTAGAATAACGATGTAACATTTATTACAGGGGACTGTAGTGTAGTCAGATAGCACTATTGAAGTTTGGAAAATCGAAATTGAAATTGACAAAACATCGCCCATATTGAACAGTTTTTTTTTTTTTTTTTTTTTTCCATAGCTCGTGTCTTATTCAATTTATAACACACTAAAATAGAGATAAATTTACAGATTTAAATCTGCGTCTAATGGTACTATCCAATATCTTTAACATGACAAATAGTGAAGTTATTGTTAAAAATATAATTTCGAACACTTGTTCTAAGAAAAATGTGATATTTATATAGTAACGAGATTTACCATGGCCGAGACTGATACAAACGAAGCGAGTGAAATATTTTAAAATGTACACATTTACGTGGCCAGTTAACCTAACCTAACTTATGTCAAGAAAGTTAAGATGTACACAATTTATGAAGATCAGAAATCCTGTGTAACAACTACTGGGGAAGACCCTTTGCATTTCCAATAACAATTTTTGTTTGATGTTTATACCTAAGAACATGCACACAAAAACTACAGTCTAATATTATGACAGAAGTAAAAAAATTGGATGACTAAAGTAAAATAAATTTAAAAATAGAAAATTGACTTCAGGCACCTGAAGATGACTAACTGACTGTCGAAACCGGTAGTCCGCTAGGACATTTAAGGCTTGTTTAGGTAAGGTAAAAAAAACCTAACAATTGATTAAATTCACAATCCTGGAGGTTAAAAACACTCTGTTCTACTAATTTTTTATTCAAATTTTGTATTCACAGATTATTCGCTAGAAAAGAACATTAAATATCTTGTCTTCGAATACCCTAAAAGCGTCAGGTTTGGAAGTGAACAAAATTTGGTCAAAACGACGAGATATGACGATGAAAGAGAGGGATATAATCCAACACTGCATGAAAAACTGTAGGCTAGATTCAACCAATCTCTCTCGGGATTTCCAATCCTGGAAAATGATACCCTCAGGGTTTCCATAATATAATTTGCGTTTTAAATTTATTTAATTACTGAAAATATGTTTGTTATGTTAAATATTAAGTAAGAAGTCGAATATATATATATAACTAGCCATGATGTGTTTATAATTAGATATACCTCTATATCATCATGAAACAGTTTCATTAAATTTCCAATGGGTCAACAAGGGTGTTACCGCACAGGTCACATGGAAATTAATATGATTCGCTTGAAGACTTTACAACCTGATTGATTAAATTCAAAGTAAACACACTGTTTACATTAATTTAATCATACTTGGTGATGGTAATAATATCACGATGTAATTGATATTTCTCCGCATTGAATAGAAAGCTTTAGCAATACAACTGGACCTTTGTATATATTTTCAGATGTGTAATCGTTATAAACTTAACACGTGAAATGTTGCGTTGTTTAAAATTTGTCAACCCTCTTGTATGTATACTTTCATTTTTTTATCGATTAGAGGTCAATCGCTCTAACCCAGGGTAAATTGTGGATCTGGTGGATAACGGGTATCCATTGCAATGACGATTTTGTAGAGGTGATTTTACTATTCGGCGCATCTTAATTGATTGTGCCGAATTAATAGGTGTGTGTAGAATTTTTTTCTATGCGAGCCGATTTTGAAAGCCAATGCTGAGATCTTTCATGAGTTCTTTTCTTCTCGCGTTATTCTTTTTGGATAAAACATTTAATCGAAGTATCTATTATTGTAGGGTTTGTTAAAAGTACCATAATAATGTCCTTATAATTTTTGTTTATTTCATGTAAAAATTATCTTTCATACCATTTTCAGGCCCCTTTTACAGCTCTGTAATATTTTTAAGTCGTATTGTATCATTGGTAACTTGTTGAAATGTCCGTATATAACCGTGTAGGCTAATAATCTTCTTTTTTGTTTAATAAGGTTCCTAACAAAACCATTATTCTTACCTCTTTGCTGTGTGCTTTGACAGTTTAAATGTTGATTTTATCATTGGTAACTTGTTGGAAGGTTCGTTTATAACCCTGTAATATTCTTCTTTTTTGTTTAATAAATTTCATAACAAAATTATCACTTTATCTCTTTGAAGGGTCTATTTACAGTCAAGTAGTAGTTTAAATGTTGATTTTATGATTGTTTGTATCATTGGTAACTTGTTGGGAAGTTCATTTACAACCCTGTATTATTGATGCTTTTTGTCTAACAAGTTTTCTAACAAAATTATCATTCTTACCACTTTGTAGGGTCCTTTTACAGTCATATAGTAAGTAGTTTAAATGTTGTATTTCATCATTGTTTGTACCATTGGTAAATTGTTGGAAGGTTCATTTACAACCCTGTAATATTGTTTCTTTTTGTGTAACAAGTTTCCTAACAAAATTATCAATCTTACCACTTTGCAGGGTCGTTTTACAGTCATGTAATAGTTTAAATGTTGTATTTTATCATTTGTAAATTGTTGGAAGGTTCATTTACAATCCTGTAATATTGTTTCTTTTTTTGTCTAATAAGTTTCCAAACATAATAATAATTGTTACCTCTTTGCAGTTTCCTTTTAGAGTCCTGTAATAGTTTAAATATTGTATCGTTGTTTATATCATTGGTAACGTTGCAATGTATGTTTACAGGACTATAATATTCTTATTTTTGTCTAATAAGTTTCATAAAAAATTATTATTGTATACCTCATTGAACGTACTTTATTATCGGAGTATAAGTAAGGATCATTATAGCAAGAAACGGTCAGGACGTTTCTGTTGCTAAAAACATGAAACATTTTACATATAAACTTAGGGATGAAATGTTTTACATCCATCCGTCATTTTGCTTGATGAAAAAACAAACATTGTTCTTTAGAAATAGATAAGATATTATTTCATATTTGGCACTATTTTTCCCCTTCATTTTTTTTTTTATGTTGTGGTTTACAAAAGATTTTATTTAAAAAAAGACTTTATTTTATATATTTCAATAACGGCGGCCGTTTTAAAGAATGCATTGAACACCGATAACTTTACAAACAAAGTTTAAGAAACACAATATCTTACTTTTTTAACGACAAACAAGACAGTATTACTATTTTTTCTGTGAGTTAAATGACGACCCAATTATTACAAAAAAAATATAAAAAAATAATCATATTTATTGGTAAGAGCATAATTATTTCCCTTAGTAATAAATCTATTTTTCTTCGGTTTCACTTTTTAAAATATCGGGAGAGTTAGTCTAATACATGTATCCTTTAACTTACATAAAAATTAAAGTACTGTTTTGTTACGATAAAAGGGAAATATATTTGGTCTCTTTTGAAATTTTCATAAAGTTAACGTTATTCGTGACAATTGACGTAAATATGTTAAACAATCGCCATTTTGAAAATATACCGAATGATGTTTTTGTTTTTGCTTCACTTATAAAACGTAATATTCATAATGCGTTTTCCTAAACTGAACTCTATATCTTATTTATTTCTAAAAATATGTTTTTGTTTTGTACAAAACAAAATGGTAGATAGACGGGAAACCGAACGTTAGGGACCCATGCTTACATGATTTTCGCGTGTATATTTATCAATAAAAAACACCATTAAAACTGTCCAATTTTTCTTGAATCACTCTATAATTGATCACAAAAATTTATTTAATATATTTACTTCCAAGTTCATATTTTTAGACCGATTCTTTAATAAAAATAACTCATAAATTAACTTTAGGATGGATTGAAACAATTAATAATTAAACTATAAATGTCCCAGGAGAGGATGTTACGAGTTGGAAAATCTTGCTTGAAATCTTAAATTTATCTTACTCTTGTGTTTAATTAAAAATTCATAAAGACTTTGTGATGTTTTGTATCTTCATCCCTCGCTTTTAATTATGTTCCTTAATCCTTTGGAAAATTTGAAAATCCAGTGCGTGTAGGATGGATGATTTTTTCTTTTTATCTGATACCCATTTATTAAAAGTTCATTGTTTTTATTTTACTTATTAAATATTTCTTTCTTTTATTTTTGTTTTTTTTTTCGAAGGAAAGAAAGGAAATAAGTTTTAAAATTATTTTCGGAAGTCTGTCATTTGTATATTCTACACTAATAGACGTTTTGTTTTTAAGAAAACTCGCTACATTAATGTAACTAATTTTACAATCTTTGGATATCATTCTCAATTATTTGAGATACATTTTTACAAACAATGGTAAAATACACCAAAAAATACAAAAATCAAGTAACGCTTATCACCAGATAAGCATCACATCCTAGTTAAGACGGAAATAGATACACCAGAATGATAATCTAAAAGACAATCTGCTTATCTACTCATTAAAATTGGTCTGAAAGCTTCTGTATGAAAACCAAAACTAAGAATAGATAACAGAACGGTAAGGGACAACAAAAATTCACTAAGAGATTTTGGTAGAAGAGGACTAAAAATAATATTCCGTTCTTTGAAAATAGGAGTACAGGAAAAATAATTGGAACAATTAATGACGAAGATATAGTACGATATGTTGATGAGTTATGAGAAGCAGTGATTATTTCGCATTAAAGATGACGGAACGCCAAGGATGGCTCCAGAAAGAGTGGAACACCGAGAATAAGGTGCCTAAGACAGTGGGGGATGAATTGACGAGGATGTGAGTTCAGAATCGGATGCACACGGCAAGTAGTAAGTAAAAGAAGAAGAAGATTTCGACACATTTAAAAATAATTTTCAGTCACTTTGGAAAAGGAATATTGAATTTAATATTAGTTCGTAATTCGTTAACGGTTGTAATTAAATTGTTATAATTCAGTAAATGAATGAAAATTATTGTGGAAGTGAAGAGTTTACAAAAAATACTAATTTAATCAGGTGAAAGCACGGACTGGACTAGAACCGAGCTGAAGAGAGTCAAAGCAACACAAAAACCAAAATTTCATCGTACGGATTCAATTAACCGAACTGTGAAAACCGATGCATCCCCCTCCCCTCAATAAGACTTGACCTGCTTGTGGTGAATGCTAAATTGCTTGTCACAGACTATTAGGGGTAGCAGGGTTGTCACATATTAAAAAAAAATAATTGTTACCGAAATAAATAGTTGCGTTACAATATAAAGAGAACATTGTTAAACGCGGCAATCATTAAATGGTTATTTGTAAAATACCACGTTTGGAATGAAAGGATATCTAAAACATAACATCAACAAAAACATAATATGTTTCTAATAAAAATGATTACTTATAAAGTTTCTTCTGTTATTTTAAATTTTTATGGTCCTTAGGTAAATTCAAAGGACACTTACCAATTTAACCGCTTGTCCGTAGCAACAAGTCTACACAGACAAGACGCATCCTAAATACTTCAAACTTCGAATTTATATTCATCTTATTGTCCCACAATAGGACTAATATAGCGACAAAAAATGGGGGTTGTTAAGGAACAAAACTGCGTTATCGAGTTGAAAATTTTATTTTTCGAAATATTTTGTGTGGAGTCTAAATAAAACTATAAGTTATTCTGGTTACTAAGATCATTATTTGTCATTATTTATTTGTAATTTATTCCTTATATTTAAAGACGAATAAATTAAAATGTTGGTAATAAGCTGCTTAAGTCTTAGACTTTATAAAAATAACTGCCCCTATATTATAACACACGCTTACCCTTTTATTGTTTAGTAATTTTACTTCTTTTACAAAGCTTTTGCTCAAAAATGTCCTTGATAGGTTGTAAATATATTATTGATTCTTTTTTGTTGTTGTTGTTATTGTCATTTTTATGATTTCATTTATTCATCATTTTCTGTGTTATTATGACCATATTTTTAATATCGTACTCTAAATAACCGTATTTTTTAACCGAATTTTGCTTAGGCAATTATTTAATTATGTATATGCTCTTAGAAAATTAGTACATTCTAAATTTTCGTTTGAAAAGAGACAGACAATAGCCGCAATTCATTGTTGATAGTGGTCATACTAAGTACCTTTATTTAAGCAGAAATTTTCTAACCGATTACTAAATAATTATTAAAAAACTTTTCCTTCTATGTATTACGATTGATTTCTAATAATTATTTCTAATAATTTCTAATAATTACATTGGAATAATTACAAAATTGAATAAATAATTACATTCTAATAATTACGATTGATTTTAACCCCAATCAAATTTATAAAATTTTTAACATTCCTAATTTTTGCCGTGTATTTCTTAAACAAATATGGAAAAAATCAGGTTTGAATATAATTGTGGGTTTTGGTTTATACTTATTTTACTTACTATCGTAATTATGTTTACCGATTAATATATTTTATTATCACTAACATTGAAATTTGTTTTTCTATTGGTAATTGTCTAACTGTACTTCTGTTTTCTTAAATATTTATGATACTGAGACATGTTGTATTGTGAGTAAACACAATTGCTGCTTAATGACTGTTAAATTATTTTTAAACTGTGGTTCATTCACCGTATAGACAGAATATTTTATATTAACAGTGATTAACGACTATAATCGAAGATTTTAATATCAGTTATTTTGAAATTGCTAGTAGAGACTGTTATTTTTCTATTCATAATCAATAATCATAAGTAATAAGTTATTTTTCTTTTAAAGTAATATGATAAAGATGGATTATCTATAATTAGTATAGATTAATCGGACATTTTTATTATTTGTGTATTGAGAAACTTATACACGACGTTTCAAAATTATAAATCAAATCCGGTTATCAAGTGATAGACTGAGAACGTAATATATATATATATATATATATATATATATATATATATTTAAAAAATCTAAAACCTAAAAAGGAACCAAACCTTGAGCAGCCAAGAAAAAGTCCAAATACAAACGTGATTAAAAATAAACACAAAGATCATATTATACACAAAACAAAAATAAACCAACGGAAAACAACTTTTATGGATGTAGTTTAAGTTTCCAACACTAACCTAGAATACTAAACTATGTTGGTGTTTTTCATTTTTATTATGCAAAGTGTGTAATTAAACCATATTAATAATAAGTTATTTTCCAGCAATACGTTTAAACTTAAAACACAATAACCTCTACATTGTAAAAAGTAAATTCACTCCTAGCAGTGAAATATTGTTTTATTTTCTAAAAAGGCAAATCATGTTGCTGAACAGTTGTTTATTAACTTACCTTTGAGGTTAGGTTTGGACTACCTTAAAAAACAAATTAAAACTAACCACAAGTTTTTATTTTATAAGAACCACGTATTTAAAATATTTATATAAAATTGATTTAGTAAATCACGGTATAATTATATCAAAAATAAATTTATAATATGTATTTGTTAAAATGTTTAACAAATAAGACAGTTTACTGCCCTTGTGCGGAAGTCTTAATAGAGTCCAATGCGGAGAAAGTAGACCTAAATTTCGTTGGCATTGGCAACGTGTTCTCCGTAGAGAAACATTTCTAAATAATGGATAAACCTAATCCAACGACTACGCCCTAATTCCTGAACGTTAAGAGTCGCAAAAGAAATGTTGAGATTGGGAGTCCACTCATAAGTCCGAGCACGTCCACACATGAGCACTAATTCCCCTAGAATCTATCAATGTGGGGTGGTGTTGCTTGTACCACGGGGCCGGGGGGGGGGGGTGATTTTTAACATTCAGTTCACACGATTGGTAATCAACCATTACGGTTCTATAGCAGTTCGTCTGTATAATTGCTACCACTCTCCCTTTGTTCCTGATTTTTGGTTCTTTAACTTCATTTTTTTATTCAGAGCGATAAACTAAAGTCATAATAAAATTAAATCAATATGTAATGATTAGAAAAATAACATGATTGTAGAATAGTAACTTATTACAATTACTAAAAAAATAAGAGTTCAAAGTGAATTTATAATCAACAATTTTTAATCTTTAAGGTATGAAACTTTTGTTCCAAATTGCTGTCAAGAAACTTAATGAAAATGGCCACATCAGTTAGGAGTATACTGCATATATCTGCAAACTTTAATCGTAATCAGAACAATTTGATAAATTCTCCCCTTAATGACGTCACACCCCTTAATGACGTCACACAAAGTCTCCCCTTAATGACGTCACGCAAAGTCTAGTTTTAAACATTAATTTATCCGACTGCGACTATAGAATTGTTACGAAGTATATTTTATTCGCGAGATTGGTTTACTTCACCAACCGTAACTCTTCATTAATTACAACTATTTTGAGATTTTCCATCTTTAAAGTTTTATTTCATCTTTTGGATATAGGTTAAAAACTTATTAAAACCTTAAAATAATAAAAATCTTCTATTTTTTTCTTTTTTTGTATATTATTGAGAGATGCGCAGTTTGGGTATTATACCAAACCACCTCAGAGTGTTCTTACGTTTATACAATTGATAGTTTCTATTTATTTTCAAAACTAGGCTCGTTACAAAAACAATTTATATATTTTCCAACATCATTTCATTTTGATAATCGTTTATATGCTCTTGAGACAATTTTATTCCTGTTTTTTTTTTATACATAATTAAAATTGTGTTTGACATTTCTTTTGACAAAATGTAAACTTTAGAGATAAGTTATTGGTTGCAAGAAAGTCTGATTTTGAATGAAAGTAATTTCCTACAGTACAAAAAAAAGCATTTACAAAAAATAAACAAATAAAATTTAAACAAATTATATAATATGTAGATCAAATAACTGGCATTTATGGATGATTTAAAACTGTAGATCATGTAAAGAAAAATTAATTCATGGAGGTAAGTGGTATCTTCGAGCTCACACACTAGTTGGAAAAATTATTAGAATAAATATTAAAATAAATACAAATAAACATTTATATTCTATTGTGATAGTCCACGGATTTTTGAAAATTCTGTATTATTATACGTTAATTATTAATTTTTCAGGTGTATCTCTCCTCCTGCAATTATCTGCGATCTCCCATCACCAGGGTAATAAGGACACACTTACCACAATACATTGAAATAAAAATCACTGAGTGCAAATAATAGTTAACACAAAAACTGATAGAAGTGTAAAACAGTGTTTTTATGTTTATTTTGTATATTTTAATTGTACTCCGATGATAGGCGATCGCCGAAAACTGATCAAGTAGCCTAACAGACATTTCAAAAAAAGTGTCAGAATTAAATTTATAAACTATATTCAGCATTCATTCAAATATATAAATCATTTATTAAAGTCGATTTAGAATATCGACACAATAAAAGTTCATTATTTAAACGAGTTTTAAAAAATGGAGAAATTAAAAAAAAATAAATAAATAAATCCTCACATATTACGAGATTAACATAACCTAACTTTGGTCCACACCAAGTCGCAAAAATGTAAATGACGATATTAATTTTTACTTAAAAGCTTATCATGCATTATAAATCCCTTTATATGAAATTCTGACTAAACGCTGCATTTAAAAGTGTTTTACCAAAAAAGTTGGGGAAAAAAGTTTCTAGTTTGCATTCGGCGCTAATGACACCGTAGGAAACTTCGCATTTGTAGTTTGTAAGAGCTTTTGTGTTGAAAGGTAAAATTATAATTTTTAAACTTAACTCTAGACGAGCAAAACGACCCTATTAATGATACATTATCAGGGAAGGTGCATAATGTAGAAACTGTTGCTAACAAAACTTTTCTGCTTAACTACATGTTGACTCCTGCTCTATCTGCAGTCTGTAATGCACACTAATGGAGCATGAATTTTAATAACGGTTTGGTGTCTATTATGACAAGTATATTTTCCTTTCAAGGCAGAGAAATGGCGCCAAACTGAAAAAAATTAAAGTTGGAAAGAAAGTTTAATTAATATTTTCAAATTGAAAACAAGTTAGCTAAAATTACGTTTTAGAAAGCATGTATAAAATGAAATCTTCCTTTACAAACATATCTGGATCCCAGCGTTCAATCAAAAGACACCTACATAATTTTTACAATATATGTTAACTCCATCGTGTAATTGTAATTTTTTAAATAAGATCTCGTTCCAAAACCTTTCCTTTCCCATATTTTGTAAACATTTTAGGAAATTATTAGCGCAACGGAAGTTCAAGACGAACTTCAGTTCAAATTAGGATTATTAAATATTTTAATTTTCCCCTCTAATTAGAACTGTAGATTAAAGTAAAAAAGTATCATAAACATCTATTTAGCTATATAGAGAATTCTGGCTTAGGCTCACTACAGTACGAGCTTGTCAATCCCAAGGGACCTAGCTGGCTCTACACCTTCTTTAATGTTGTTTTGTTTTTGATTCCTATCTTTCATATCAGGTTTTTCTTGATCAACTCTGCTTCTGAATTTGACGCTATTAAAATATTCAACGGATAGGAAATTTTAATGTTATTATTTTGCTTTTTTTAATAAAGCATTAATCTCCGAGAGGTTGTTCGCCTTAAAAATAATAAATAAATAAAATGTAGGAAAGGTAAATAAAAATAAAACTTTTCTTAAGATAAATTTTAATCCCTACATTCAATCCAGTCAAGATAAATCTTCAGAAATTAGCGACTGCAATCTTCGGTTTTGGATTTTATTTTGTAAATTTTAATGAGGTATCCTTTTAAAAAACCTTTCTTATAAATTATCTCCCCTCCCCCATTCCACTTTCTATAAGAATACTACTAACCTTTTCAGTGAAATGTTGGTTGTCAATTTTTTTTAATATTTTTACCTTAATGAAAACTGTGTATAAAATTTGAATAATAATTATCTGTTTAGCTATAAAACATCGCATTTTGCATTTCTAATTCCATGAGCGGCTCCTTAAAATGAGTACGGTCTTAGGAGTACTGAGGGAATCTAGCTGTACCTACACCTTTTTCATGTAACCACTTTTCTTTCAACTTTCCAAGGTTGATTTTGACTTGTTTTCTCTTCTATTAGAGTATTCGAGAACTAAATTCTATAATTTTTATTGTGTTCTTTTCATTCTTTTCTATACAATGTGAGTCTTATATGTCCGCACTCTATATGAAAATTCAACCTCAATAAAGAAATTATAAAATTTATGTTACAAAACGCAATTTTTTTCTACATTAGAAATTACATATTTTACGATATCTTTATAATATATGCTGACAATTTTCTCTATTTTATAACAGAAATCTACTTGACGTACAAGTTTGCAAATACGCGATTCAGATGTTTTGGTGGGATATCCCTTGAATGTTGTTTCGTCAATCCTGTTGCATCCTTAGATTATTGTTTTATATTTAATCCCACAGATACAGATCCGGTGATTGTAGTAGAAACAGATTTTTAGATTATTGATCGTTCAAGAACTCACAAAACATCGTCATTGTTTGATTAGAGATGTGGCAGGTCACAACTTCTTGTTGAAACCAACAATAACGTTCATCAGCATGAACATAGCTACAAATTGTTGTACCATTTCTGCATAACCAGCTAATTTAATTAATCGTATTGTAGAAGAAAATAGGTCCAACAATTATATTTCTGAATATGCCACGGACCTCTGTTTTTCGCCGGGTGAAGTGATGGCTGTACCACAGATACAATAAATTGTTCTGGCTGGTAATGTTTCCATTTAATAAAGCCGGATCTCATCACTAAAAAGTTTTTTTTTTTTTTTAATTTGATTATTCTTATAATTATGATTTAATCTCTTAAACTAATTGTAACAGCCTACTCGCTTTTCTGCATCTCAAGGAAGTATATCTGAACTAGCCGAACTCAAGCTTCAGGGATTTGTGGGTCTTTGACAGTCTGAATAAGATGCTTCATCTGTTAAGATAACCGTAATGATTACCGGAGAACGTACAAGATTCTGTTAAAAACACTCTGTAAACTCTGGCATATTGACTGACAACCGGCGGTCTCTAGGCTTATCATTAACATTTCCTATGTCACAAAAACGTTGCACAAGATAATACATTGTTGGTTTGTCTAAAATAGGAGAATTATTTTAGGAATAACTCAATAACGAAGTAACATTGTTACCGTGAAGTAAATATCCAACAAAGTGACCGTATGATCACGTGTGAGAATCTTAGCGCACATGTCCGGGGAGGTGATAACCTCATCACAAAACCTCGTTCCCCAAGGTTACTCGAACATATTACAACCAACAAAAGTTAGCAATCTTTCATAGAACAGTAGAGTACTAGAATGTAAGAACCACTCTATATTAGGTAATGGTGATAGAAAGAATTATCGCTTATAAACTATAAAGAGGAGAAATATATATTTACAATTCCAAAATACATTCAACTCAAATCAATCAAGTTGTATTATAACCATAAAATAACGAGATGTTTTAAAGACGGTAGAAAAAAAAGAACATTCTTACGTAAAAGATTCTTATTGCTATCATACAGTTTTCAAGAATACATTCATTTATTCATTTTGCACACATAAACAATGTTTGCCATAGTTTATAGTTATTTATTACATGAAATAACAGCACAGCACTGTTTTATATAAAGTGGAATAACTTGTTTTTGACGCAGCGCACCTGCCCTACATCCGAACATAATTGAAATTAGCATTTTCATTACTTATCCAACACAAGAAAACAACAGCTTCTGACGGCCGGTCGTGTTAAGAAGACAAATAGAAAACAATTTTCCAATTATCTTTCTCGTTTCTTTACGAGTCAAACTGTCAGACTTTGCCGTAGAAATGAATGTAGATTTAATTGTTTCGTCCAACAGAGCACTCACTAGCATATGCTGTCTTCTCACATTCGTCTTGTGAACGCCACGAAAATGCAATTAGCAACTCAACTTCTTTCTCATATTAAATCGAATCATGCAAGAAGATGTATTAAAACTAATAATATTTAGTTACTAGTGTAATGTTTGTTTGGTTAGTCTTCTTGCCTCCATAACTATGTTACACATTTTGTGAATTAGACTGTAAATTATTTATTTTTAAAAACAACTGATACACGTCTAGTCATTTGATGTAATAGGAAATAAAATGTTATTTACTAAATTAATTAACTGTTCCAAAAAATACCCCCTCTTGTTGTTAATTTTAATGTTCATTGTTGGTGTCCAAGTCAATAGTGATTAACAATTACAATGTAGTAATAAATTACCTCATTTGTTCCGTCATGTGACTTTAATAGTCTTGTTCTCAAGACGCGTTTCGGAGTCGGGACTCCATCTTCAGTTGTACCTCTGTAGAGGTCGTCAAAATAATACCATAAACAAAAAACACCCTATCAATAGAATTATTTATGGCGTCAGTTTCGGAAAAGTATAAGAGTTTATTAAGTGAAGCCTGATATGAAAGATGAAAGAGAGGAATCTAACCAAACCTAACCTAACCTAACCTAACCTAACCAAAAACAACATCTAAATACTGCTATGATTTTTGATTTACTCCCATAAACGATTTTTGTTTGCTAATATAATTAATGAATAAAAATAAATAAATATTTCTTTACTATAATGTAATATAATATATTATAAAATAATATATTCTTTCAAGTTATTTTTTTTTTGAAAAATTTCTTAAATTTGGAATAACTTTCTAAATGAAACAGAATTACCTCTTGGCTCTACTCAATTCAAGCTAATTGGTTAATTTGGAATATGGATGGTTATTAAAAAATAAATAAATAAAGACTAAATTCAGTTTCTTACTTTCTAGGTTCAAACATTAATAAATAATAGGATATGATGTTATATTAACATAATAACATTAATTTTATTAGACTTTAACATACAATATTAATTCATAATTTGTTAAGATTTGACTCTCTTTAGAGTTCATGAAATTTGTAATAAAGTTTGTAATATTATAGGCCTCTAGGCTTAGCTCAATTTAACAGAACACATTGACTCAAAGAATACAATATTAATTAGGCTAGATCTCGGGGTAGGCACTCGGCTGGCATGGTTATGTTATACAACTATAACGCATAAATAAATTGAAATGATTAAAATTCTAAAAAAAAAAATTTAATTAAAGTTCACAAGAAATGTTGAATTGATAATTTTGAAGTAGATACAGGCCTTTGAATTTGGTAAATGTTTAGAATAGTTAATCAACAGAGCATACCATGCTCTGTACAGTTCACACTGACTCTAATCACTAATTTAGACACAAATATTATAAAAGAAAACTTTGGATGTTATTTTGGCTTCTGTACTGTCGTCTGGTCTCCACAAATGTTACTCGTCTATCTGATTTCTTTTAAAACATGGCGCCTCGTTGTGTTGCGGAGCGATATTTTTCTATTTTAAGTGAGATCGTTTGTTGAAACTGTTGGGGTTCTTCCGCGGCACCATATAGTACCGTTTTTTTTCTTCTTTTCTTGGCCATTGGCAATTTGGGGTTGTAATAATCATTTCTTGTATTCGTATTTGTTGTTTTGTATCAATTTGTTTATTAATTACACATTATTTAACTAATTTAAGGGTGATTTAGACCGTGTACATACAAATCAGCTGATCTATCTTAATACAAGGTTGACTAAATGACTACATCAGTAACTTATTTCTTCTTCCTCAATATTTTACAATGTTTGCAATTAAAACTAACAGATGTTTTTGCATACAAATAATTTATAAGTAGTGGTATCTTAGAGTAATTATTTACAGTCTGATCGTTCTATTTAGTACTTCGAAATATGGTTACATATATTTTGGAAAATGGCCGTAGGCCGTTTTCGTGTTTAACATTGCAAACTCACTGTTCCTTATAAGTAGTGATTTGCTTTTAAATAAAGTTTGGGATCTTATGAAATGATTTTAAATAAAGATATGTGATGTTATGGTTGTGTAGTGGTGTGGTTAATTTGTGTCAGCGTCTAAATTTCGAATGTTTACAATTTGAGATAGGCCTATCTTACGTCTGCTTTAGGAATGATTTGTTTTGCAATTGAATGACTATGGGTGGTTTATTAATAATAGGTTGTATATAAATATCTGCTATTAATACTTATGAATGTAGATCGTTGTGTTCTATGCTTAATTATCCAAATCGTCTATTTTTCATTTGACTTAGGTTATGTTGTTATTGGTTAATTTAGGCTAACTATCCTAACCTGTTGCATAAGTTATTGATGTGATTTGTGCTGTTATAATGCCCTTCAAACTGATTTTGATGAGGGTACTGAATCCAAAATCATTTTGTGAAGCACAAATAACATCTTTAATCTAACTATAACTGGTAACAATCAAATAACATAACTAATAACAATGAAATAACTTATAACTAATAACAATCCTTAAATCTAACATGGTTAATACAATTCTCATTCTATTCTGGGGTAGTATTGTTTTTCAAACCCTCGTTGTGGTTTCTGTTTGCTCATATTTGTTGTTGATAACACTTGTTGGTGATTTGTAGGGGTTGGGGACTTATGTAGTTCATAAGATTGTAGTTTATAATGGGGAATTCTGGGGTAGTTTGTTGGGTATTTCACTGTTTTTATTCACACTCATTGTTTTCCATGGTAGTCAATTCACTTGAGGGTGTTCCATTTTGTATGCAGTAGTCATTGGTCTGTACAGGTATGTTCTGGCGGTATGGCTTTAATAAAGATGTATGATAGGGCCCATAAGTTTTTTGCTGATCGTCAATTAAGGTATACGTGGATTTTCCAATTCGTTTTAAGATTCTTAACGGTCCAACATATATTGTGAATAGTTTGGCTGTTTCGCCGTATCCTTGGCTGGATTGAGGGAATGATTTTATCAGCACTAGGTCGTTTTCTTCGAAGGTGGTAATTTTGTGGGTGGTATTGAATTTGGATGCTCTTTTGTCCTGAATTGATTGAATTTTGCTCCTGGTAATTTCTAATTTCTGTAATATAGGGATCTGATTTTTGAAAGGGTTTTGTATGACTTCTGTCCAAAATCTATTGTTGGTTAAATTCAGTTGCAATTCGTTAGGGGTAAAACCTGTCGTTTCATGTTGTACTTCGTTTAGAAATTGGTTGATTGTAGGTATGTAGTCTGCCCAACTTCTGTGGTTGTTGGCACAGTACGTTCGTAGGCAGCGTTTTATTTCTCTGATTGGGCGTTCAGCCATATTAGACATTGGGTGATGGACTGGGTTTAAGATGTGTTTGATGTTATTTTTCTCGAGCGTATTGGTCCATAGCTTGCTTTTAAATTGGGTTCCATGATCGGATAGTATCTTGTTTGGTTTCCCAAAAATGGGTATGTATTCTTCGAACATTTTTCTTACCACTGCTTGTGAAGTAGCCCTTTTTAGGTTGTATAGTTGGACGAATTTTGTAAAGGTATCTAAGACTATAAACATATACTGAACTCCTCCCTTACTTTTGGGCATTGGTCCAATCAAATCTATTGCGAGTAAATCTCCCTTTCCGTTGCATTTTATACCGCTGGTCTCTCCATATAAGGGGTGGTTATCATGTTTGCACCTCTGGCAAGTGTCACAGGTAGCCAACAATTTCCTGATACGCCTGGACATGTCTTTGAATATGAAGTCTTCTTGCAGTATCTTCAGACATTTCCCTGCACCGCAATGCAAATAATATTTGTGGCATTCCCAAATTAAGTTGTCAATCAATCTTCTGGGTACTATGATCAACCATGAATTGTTGTGTTTTTGGTATAAAATTTCGTTGTGAATTTTGAAACGTCGTTCTGTCGGTTCTAGGTCTGCGTTGGAATTTATGGTTTTCAAGGAAATTTGTTCTAGGCCTAAATCGTTTTGTTGTAGTTTTGAAAGGTTTTTAAGGTTATCCAAAAGTTCTAAATTGTACTGTCGGTTTAACTTCGCTACTATTAACTCTGAATGTGGTTCTACTCGGCTGTCTACATGTTCGTCATTTCTTATTCTGCTAAGAAGGTCGGCTAGAGCGTTGTCCGCTCCTTTGCAGTGGACGATTTCAAAGTGGTAGTCCTGTAGTGCGAGTATCCATCGTGTTAGTCGTGCATTCAGCAGCCTGCATGTTTTAAGGAAAGTTAACGCCTTATGGTCGGTTATGACTGTTAACTTTGCATTTACTATATAATGTCTCACCTTCTGTATGCAATAAACTACAGCCAGGAGTTCTTTCTCCGTGGTTGTGTACCTGAGTTCGCATTTTTTTAAGGGTTTTTGAAATGAACAGGATGGCCTTTTTGTTGTTTTCTTCATCAATTTGGAATAAGTGTCCTCCTATTGCAAAGTCGGAGCTGTCAGTTTGGAGATAATATGGTTGGTTTGGCTTAGGGTGGTTTAAGACATTGGTTTTCAGAAATAGCTGTTTGATTTCTTGAAACGTTTGCTCTTCTTTTTGGGTCCAGGTGAATTTTGCCTTTTTGGAAGTTAGCTTCATCAATGGTTGGACTGTATGTGCGTACCTGTCGACGAATTTATTGTAGTAGTTAATACCGCCTAGAAAACGTTTTAACTCTTTTCTAGTCGTTGGGGAAGGAAAGTCTTGGAAACATCGTATCTTTTCTACGTCGGGTTCTAGGCCAGTCGTTGTTAGATAGTATCCTAGGAATGGAACTCTGTCCCTGCAGAAGATAGATTTGGATAATTTTATGGTCATATTGGCCGCTTGGAGTTTCTCGAAGACCCTTTCTAAATGCTGGAGGTGTGCTTCAAAGCTTGGGGATACGATGCATATGTCGTCAATGTAGGCCAATGAGAAGTTCTCAATGCTGTTTTGAAAGACTTGGTCCAACGCTCTTACCAGTGCTGCTTGGGATGTTGATAGTCCAAACGGGGTGACAACATATTGGTACGTCTTCCCTCTGAATTGGAACGCGGTATAGGGTCTTGAATACGGTTCTAACTGGACCTGCCAATATGATGACGTTAAGTCTAAAGTTGTAAGCCATTTTGAATCAGTAGCCTTGGCCAGGAGTTCATTAACACTCCTATTGCACTCGTAGTCGGGAGTTATCAAAGAATTTATCCTTCGCATATCCAGGCATATTCTTAAATCGCCAGTTTTTTTTTTTGACAATTATTATGGGGTTCACGAAAGTGCTATTTGAAGGTTCAATGATGTTGTCTTCTAACATACTGTTAATTTCTCTCTCTACTGCGTCCTGTAAGTTGATTGGGATAGGGTAACTTTACTTTGCGCTCGGTAGTTCTCTGGCTGTTCCACGTTTATTCGGTGTTCGTATACATTACATCTTCCTGGTTTCTCGGAGAAAATTTCAGAATATTTTATGATTAAGTCGGTCATTTGTGTTCGTTGGATGTTCTTTAATTTGTCATTTGCCTCAAAAGTCTTGTATATTTCACTTATTTTATCGTCGTTGTACTCATTGTTTGTCTTTAAAATTTTATTTTTAATATTATCATTGTTGTTATCGTCGTAGCATACCATTCTGCACTTTATTCCTTTAATATCTTCACATTCTAACTTAAGTTCTAGTACATCGCCTTTTGCGTTCTTTATACTAATAACATTATTTTCGAAGTTTAATTCCATCTTCATTTGCCTAATCGTGTCTATTCCTAAAATGCAATCTTTGATAAGATACGGTACTATAACACATTGTAAATCAAACTCTAGTCCCTTAATCTCTGCTTTTACCAATATTATTTGTGTAATTCGTTTTGATTTGCTGTTTAAGGCGGTTGTTATAAATGTGTTACTGACGGGTGACTGTTCCACATGACCTAATTTGCTCTTGTTGTTGAGAAACCACGTTTCGGACAAGCAAGTTATGCTGCTGCCTGTATCCAGAAGTGAATTTGTATTCAAACCGTTAAGTTTAATATTTATTTCCGGGCATTTAAAATTCATTAGGGGCTCATTCAATTCGTTGTCATCTTCTCGTAATAAAAACTCCCTGTCGCAGTAGAGGTTACTTATAATTATAGGGTTTCTTTCCAATGGTTGTTGCTCCCTTTCTAATAATGGCTTAATTCCGATTTGTTCCGTTGCTCCTTGCACTGGTGTAGTTGGTGAAGTGCTGATATGTCCATTTTCTTCAGCCTTACCTGTACAGCCATTAGTTATCTTGATCGTAGAATCTAAACCAGTGCGTTGGTGTTTAACGCACTCTGGTTCGTATCACTCCTTGCTTCTTCTCCGGTTCTATCTGAACTCGGCGGTCTCGTCGTTGTGGCAATCATTTGGCACACTCTCGTCTGTTCTTTAGTAGGGTAAGTCATTCCTCTTGCTTCGTTATGCTGTCTTGTGTTTTGTGGTGGGTATGTTGGTCTGTTCTGGGTTTGGTTTTGGTACCTGAAGTCTGTGGCGATAGGTCCAGGTTGACGGTCGAATGTTCGTCTTGTCGTAAATCTGTTACCGTTCTGATTTGTATTTGATTGGAGGCTTCCGTGGTAGGGTGTGTATCTTGAGTTGTGTTGGAAACCGTCCTGATGTCTGTAAGGGTGGTTCCTATAGTCTTGTGCGTTGTTGTAATACGGTGGGTTTCTCTGTGGTGTTCCTCTGTTGGGGTGTTGGAATGATGTTGACGGTCGGGGTAGTGTCGTGTTGTGTGTTGACCTTTGTAGTGTAGTGTTCCTGTGTCTTATCTCCGCATTGGCCTCCTCCGTGTCTTCACGTTGCAGAAGTTCTGAGAATTCCTTGATGCTGGTTATGTTTTGCACCCTCTGTGCGTCCTGGATAATTTTGTCGAAGTGTTCCACCAATGTGGTGATTATGTCCTCCTCTGGAGGCTGTGGAATCATCGACTTCATTATTAGAACACGGTCGATGAAATATTCACTGCGGGTTAGTTTCCCTCCTGGTCGATACCGTTCGAACTCTAGTTTTTGTCGAATCCCCTTTTGGACATCCCTGCTCCAGAATTTGGACAAAAACTCTTCGCAAAACTTTTGGAAGTTGGTAATGTCGGGCTTAACCAGCTGCCACCATCTGCTCGCACTGCCTTCTAAGCTGTTCTCGATGATATCGAACAAGCAATCCTGTCTGTCGATAGGGTTTCCTATGGTCCGATTCGTGAGCCGTTCGTAGTACCTGCTTAGTTGATATAGGTATTCATTAGGGTTTGGTTGCCTCCCGTTGAATTTTGGTAGTGTAGGCATGACTAAGTTGTTGTTTTCGTGTCCGTTGGCTCCGCATGTAACATTTATAGGGGGTAGGACGTTGCTAACGTCGTTTGTTTTGGGTAATTCCGAAATTATATGTTGTACCTCCCTCATAACATTATGGTTATTTATTTCCAATTTTTCGTCGATTGTAGTCTCGTGTTTTTGTAGGGACTCATTTAGAATTTTAGTAGTGATTGTAAGGTCAACTTTATTTTCTAACTCGATAATCTTAGAATTGTTAGCCTGTAATTTTTGTTCTAATTCCGTGAAATTTTCCGAAAATTTATTTTCTACCTGGCTTATTTGTGTAGCAATACATTCTTTAAGCTGCCCTACTTCCATTTGTATTCCTATAAAGTTGGCTTTTATATTAGCCTCGCTCTGCCTAAATTTTTCTTCTAAATTTTGACTGTTTTCCTTTAATTTTTCTTCTAAATTTTGTTTAATTTCTATTTGATTTAATTTTAATTTTTCTTCTAAATTTTGACTGGTTTCTATTTGGTTTAATTTTAATTTTTCTTCTAATATTTGACTGGCTTCTATTTGGTTTAATTTTAATTTTTCTTCTAAATTTATTTGTAAGTTTGCAATAAGGAATGTCATCTGCTCTAACAGGTTAGGGGATGATGTGGTAGGTATGTCCATAGCTATCCCGGTTTCAGTGTCGTTAGTGTTTGAGTTGGTCTCGATATCCTGAGGTATAGGGTCGGTTATTGTTATATTGGAAGCAGTTCGTCTTAAAATTGGTAACTGCCCTTCCTTGGCTTTGTCGGTTTGTTGTATTGTCTGCCTAAGGTCATAGTTTGCTTTGGATGTCTCGTCTGGCGAACTCATCTTGATATCATGTATGTACTACTTTTATGGTTAGCCTATTACTTTACTTACTAATTATTCTAACACATATAAACATGGATTTTAAAACTAGAATGTGATGTTTATGTACTAGTAAATGATTTACAATTATCAAATTTATCTAGGACTAACTTAAATATCTAGGCTACTGTTTGATAAGTTTTTAATGTAATATCCTAATTGTTACCAAGCTGATATGTACATATTGTTTCATAACACAATCATGCCAATCACGTTGTGCGCCATTTATAATTAATGAATAAAAATAAATAAATATTTCTTTACTATAATGTAATATAATATATTATAAAATAATATATTCTTTCAAGTTATTTTTTTTTTTTGAAAAATTTCTTAAATTTGGAATAACTTTCTAAATGAAACAGAATTACCTCTTGGCTCTACTCAATTCAAGCTAATTGGTTAATTTGGAATATGGATGGTTATTAAAAAATAAATAAATAAAGACTAAATTCAGTTTCTTACTTTCTAGGTTCAAACATTAATAAATAATAGGATATGATGTTATATTAACATAATAACATTAATTTTATTAGACTTTAACATACAATATTAATTCATAATTTGTTAAGATTTGACTCTCTTTAGAGTTCATGAAATTTGTAATAAAGTTTGTAATATTATAGGCCTCTAGGCTTAGCTCAATTTAACAGAACACATTGACTCAAAGAATACAATATTAATTAGGCTAGATCTCGGGGTAGGCACTCGGCTGGCATGGTTATGTTATACAACTATAACGCATAAATAAATTGAAATGATTAAAATTCTAAAAAAAAAAATTTAATTAAAGTTCACAAGAAATGTTGAATTGATAATTTTGAAGTAGATACAGGCCTTTGAATTTGGTAAATGTTTAGAATAGTTAATCAACAGAGCATACCATGCTCTGTACAGTTCACACTGACTCTAATCACTAATTTAGACACAAATATTATAAAAGAAAACTTTGGATGTTATTTTGGCTTCTGTACTGTCGTCTGGTCTCCACAAATGTTACTCGTCTATCTGATTTCTTTTAAAACATGGCGCCTCGTTGTGTTGCGGAGCGATATTTTTCTATTTTAAGTGAGATCGTTTGTTGAAACTGTTGGGGTTCTTCCGCGGCACCATATAGTACCGTTTTTTTTCTTCTTTTCTTGGCCATTGGCAATTTGGGGTTGTAATAATCATTTCTTGTATTCGTATTTGTTGTTTTGTATCAATTTGTTTATTAATTACACATTATTTAACTAATTTAAGGGTGATTTAGACCGTGTACATACAAATCAGCTGATCTATCTTAATACAAGGTTGACTAAATGACTACATCAGTAACTTATTTCTTCTTCCTCAATATTTTACAATGTTTGCAATTAAAACTAACAGATGTTTTTGCATACAAATAATTTATAAGTAGTGGTATCTTAGAGTAATTATTTACAGTCTGATCGTTCTATTTAGTACTTCGAAATATGGTTACATATATTTTGGAAAATGGCCGTAGGCCGTTTTCGTGTTTAACATTGCAAACTCACTGTTCCTTATAAGTAGTGATTTGCTTTTAAATAAAGTTTGGGATCTTATGAAATGATTTTAAATAAAGATATGTGATGTTATGGTTGTGTAGTGGTGTGGTTAATTTGTGTCAGCGTCTAAATTTCGAATGTTTACAATTTGAGATAGGCCTATCTTACGTCTGCTTTAGGAATGATTTGTTTTGCAATTGAATGACTATGGGTGGTTTATTAATAATAGGTTGTATATAAATATCTGCTATTAATACTTATGAATGTAGATCGTTGTGTTCTATGCTTAATTATCCAAATCGTCTATTTTTCATTTGACTTAGGTTATGTTGTTATTGGTTAATTTAGGCTAACTATCCTAACCTGTTGCATAAGTTATTGATGTGATTTGTGCTGTTATACTAATGACATCAGATTAAGGTCTTGGCTATTTATCGGAAAAACGTAATTCAATTGTTTGTAGATATCAACTTAATAAAATCTACATCAAAATCGCCATTATTTTAAGCAAGGAACATAATCGACAATTAGTAGAAAGTAGTTAAACTACCATATTTTAATTTAATTTTATATCTCTATTTACTCTTGCTATGTCTATCCTGCTGATACAAATTGAACTACAAAAATCTTAGACTTGATGGTAGTATCGGGAATCCGCAAAAGCAACAATCAATTATAATATAAAAATATACAGGGTAAATTTAGTAAACAAAAAATGAGGACATTATTTTTTATTATCCTAACCTAACCTAACTTAACATAACCTAACCTAACGTAACCTAACCTAACCTAACCTAACTTAACCTAACCTAACCTAACCTAATCTAATCTAACCTAACCTAACCTAACCTAACCTAACCTTAACTAACCTAACCTAACCTAACCTAACCAAACTTACCTAATCTAACCTTAACTAATGCTATTGCTTCTTTGTAAATCGAAACGTACAAAGTGATTGTCGAAATACAGTTTGTTTTTTTGTCGTTATCGACTGCTGTAATCACGATAGCTACTACAAAAGTAAAGATAGAAAAATGAAACTTGGTGTATGAATCTAAAGTGTGCTCATGTGGAAATCCAAAAAGAAATTCAGAAAAATCTAGTTTAAAATGTAAAAATTACAGTCATTTAAACCGGTCTGTGTTAATATCTTGTGTATTATGCAACTTATAAATTGGATAACAATTTCATTTTCAATTTTGCATGTAAAGATGACAAACACCACTTTTCTACGAAAGTTATGGTTAAAAATTAAATTTTCAAAATCTTATTTCCCATTAAAATTCGTATAATTACTTTATCCAAAGGGCGAATCACTGACACGAGCCTAGCGAGTGGGGACTTTGTATATATATATATATATATATATATATAAGGTTTTTTTATATCGTTATACCAGAGCCTACGTCAAAAAATTAGTGGTGTATCAAGTAAGTATATCAGTCCAACAACAGTTTTAAATAAATTTCTTCTACTGGTTAAGATTCCTTGATTTATCATTGTAACATTTTCGTCGAGGTCCAAGAGATTAACGTTTGTGAATTACATTTAGAGGATCTGTTTAAAATGAATTTTATGATTTGGCTGGGTAATTAACATGATCGCGTCGATTATATTGTTTTTTTTTTAAATTCATAAGTTTAAAAAATGGAAGATAAAGATTTGTAAAAAAATATTTTTTAATAACAATTTATAATATGAAGCAACAATAAATTGAAACCATGACAACCAAGTGAGTGAGTATGGCTTTCGCAATGAAAGGGTGATATCTTTATTACAAAATCAAAATTCCAGTAAAATGAAAAATATATAACATTGGCAAATATTAACTAAAATTAAAAGTATCATTTAAATACAATCATGTATTACATATCTCAAGCTTCTCCTCTCTATGAACCAGACTATATAGACACCAGTAGATTATCTACACCTAACCCACCTTTCGTATCACCATGTTGTGGAAGAGTAAGGTGTGATATGAGGCAATTTATTACATTTTAAATATATTTATAACGTTCACAAAAAATATAGTAGATTTTTAAAATAGTTTTATTCGTTTACGTGTAAAATTCAATAATTATTATATGATAGTTATATTTGTCCTATATGAAATATCTAATATTTTAAGTTTTGATTCCTAAAATTATACAAATGTACTAATTTGGGATAGAAAATGGTTTTGATAGTATATGTTGTGAAAAGTTATATGTTGTACGCGTAAAAACAAAACAACTTATATTTTTTCTCTTTTCCTTTTTGCTCAGTCATATAGAATAGGTATCACATTATTTATAAATACTTTCTTATAACCAATCAAAAATCTGTATTATTCTTATCAATTTTAAGAGTTTCATCTTCATGTCATTATCAGTAAATACAAAGACAAATAATTAAAAACAAGACACTACAAAAACACATATACTAATAAAATATTACGTTTAAAATCCTGCCCAACTTGCATTAGATACAGTAGATTCTACCTCTGTAGACATCAGATTATATTGTGTAATGATCAGATATTTTTGTGAATTTCATATTTAGACTAGATTTCATCATATTAATTTACTCTCAGTTTCTAAATTATATTCAAATTGTGCATAATCCGACTTTTTTGCATGTTCTAATTAAATGCAAATTGTTTTTGTATATAAGTAACTGCTCTTATTAGCAACACATTCCAAATATTTCAATTTTGGATGTTTCTTATTTTATATCACTTCATATGTTGCATAATATGTTATACAGGACATACCTGTTGTCCTGTATAAATATACTAATGTCATCGTTTTATCTTTATACTGTATCGAGTAGGCCTATTAAAGACCTTTTTTCCTCCCCCGACTTTCTCACAAATTATTTTATTCTATTTATCTAAACAGTTTATAAACCAAGGGGTTATTCCCAGCTTCATTATAAATTGGTCTATACATATGAAGTTAATACTAGCTTATGCATTCAAAAACATACACACATATACATTAAGATAAATGCCCATGTAAACACTCTAATAAAATAACAAATTTTATAAATAGGACTAATTAAACCAACAAAAACCGAGAAGTTGACTAATGAATTACAAAGTTTTATAATAAAAATAACTTTTTAATGTTAAGAGAAACTGCGTGCTACGGTGGAGGTTACCCATACATCAGCCAGGATCACCAAGTACTCAAACACACGATGAGAAAACTAGATGTCAAACCTGTTACATTGGATGGTCGTTTAGCCAACCCTAGAAAGAAAAATGTATGTAATTTATATTAAAATTATTTTAGAACATAACATAAGTCTTTATACCTTATGGCTTAAACTGAATGAAAACACTAAAATAATTAATTGTCCGTTGGTAACATCCAACTTTATAATAATTGTACAAAAAACCCCAGAGGCATGGCATTCCCGAGGGAGATTAGCTGGATTTACACCTTTTTCATGCGTTAAATCCAAATATTTTATTTTCCTGGTCTCTCTTGACAAAATTTTGTTCTTTTCCGATTCTGGCGAATTAGAGTATTCGAGGGCAAAGGGTTTTTATTTCATGTTCTTTTCTTCCGTTTTTTATAAAGCAATTATTTTTTATAATAATAAGGAGTAGGGAATATTGAAAAATATTGTACACTTACTCGTTTATTTAAAACAATATTAAAACCAATAACTGAACCGTTATATTAGACAATTACTAAACAAAAATACTATTACCATAGTTATGTTTTATCTTAAGAATAAAATACAACATTAACATTCAAATAATTACACAAATTAAATTTTAAAAAAACCTCATCAAGGTCATATTTCCCTTTTTATGTGATATCGCTATTTTATTTGTCATGATGATAGTAAAGTAATTATCTTAAATATAACTCTTAGAGAAAATATGTTCACCTTAAGAGTGTTTTTGTCTATCAAATATCACATTATTGATGCAAGTTTTATTTCATGTTTGTTTGCTCACAAATTATTATACTAAGCAATTAATTTTATTATATTCAAAGTTTAAACGAGTTGATTTAAAAAAATTAATTTTATGTTTTAGTTTTCATTTAGGTTGATTACTAAAAATTTTAGTATTTATTCAGGTAGCTTATTTTTCAATTTTGGACTAGCAGTCAGAATAATTTTGAGTCGTAAAAACAAAAACCTGTAATATCAACTATTAGAACTACATACATTGACGTTCACATATATTTTATATCAAATATTAAATATTAAACAAAAATAAATAATTAAAATTTTTTTTACTATTAAAACAAAATAAATATACTAGTGAACTATGAATATGAAATAGTAATTTTGTTTTGTGAACATGTTCTTATTTTCTAAATAAATCATGATCTCAACTCGCTATGCTCGTGTCAATCCTGACGTGCCTCATGGATTTACATATTTGAATTCGCTCGTGTCGGACACACAACCCTAACTGGACGTGTACTTTCATATTTTACCAGTACCTGAGTGTTTTAGACTTTCTCTTTTTCAATTTAGTTTATATTAAAATAATGATAAGAAATAAGTAAAATAATCTAATTTTACTTAAATCTAATTAAATCAAATCAAATATCCTTGAATAGGAATATAATTACTAAAAAGAAAAGTAATGAAAAACGAAGTTGAATTGTTTTTATTCCCTTTTATGTAATTAATGAGACTTTAGTACTTCAGTTTAAAAAAATATATATTATTGTTATTTGTAATTGTTATTTTAAAACTTTATATTTTGTATATCCATTTGTGTGTTCAATGAACAGTAGAACATTAATATTTCCTAAGTCTCAATATGTCTGATCGTAACGTCATACTGAACGGATATAACAAAATTAATATTATTAAAATGTGATTAATGAAAGTTTTTTTTTTTAATTTTATGCTTGCTCGTAAACACAATCACGAAAAATTGAAAAAAAAAAATCAACATTTGTTTTTATATAACATTATACCTATATCTTAATGTTTAAATGTTAAAGATGCGACTTTGGTTTGACTTATAAAGACAGAAATTCGCTTCGCTTAAGTCAGAAACCTTTATTATATGGCTAAAATTATGTAATTCAATTTTGTCATGAATCAACTTATATAGTATAACCAACAGATGAAATAAAATCATTCCTTCATTCATTATTGTTATAAATATTGCATGAGTACACTTTGTAGTGACCGTGCTTAATTAATTGTTGTATTATACAAATACTTTATCTGAGCAATACAATTTTAAATCAAGGACATACATATTTAGGTTGAACGTCAGCAGTATTAGCATTAAGAAGGATTTTGCAGGATTTGGAACAACCTTTCCCCAAGGAAAAACAAAATTTAACGAGGAATTCTCCCTTTAATAGGCAACAGAAAGACAATACAATGCATGTAAAGGGCAAGATTTCCAAGGATGTCTGCATATTATGGTCCCCTAAGAGTCCTTTCACCCATCAGACCTTAAGTATTTGATATCTCAGTGGTAATGTTATTGCACCTGAGCGATTACTGTTATCCCATTGCAGGCAATGTCTTCTTTGTATTCAGTATGAGTTGCCATTAAATTAATGGAGCAAAGTTTCTGGAGTGAAAGTATATGAAAATAAAAGTGGGAAAGAAAGTTAAGGCAAAACTATGGTAACAAATAACGTGCTTTGGATCATATTGTGGTTGTTTTTTAATCTGGATTATACGTGGTCAAACATGAATGTTTTTTAATTCGTTTATAAAGAAAAAAGTATGGTACTGGAGATTATCCATTATTTAATTAAATATTGTACAAAATTTTACAAAAATTACTGAATTAATAAATCTACTAATACGAATGAGCTACAATTTAACACAGACATTCATAAACACACATACAACGAACTTCAAGGACTATCATATAGGTTCACAAATTCGTTTTTCTTTTCTTAATATATTTCCTGACAATATTCTATACAATATCACTAATAATTTCTTACATTCTTACATAAATTTAAGAAATTGTTATACGAGAAAACTTAGGTAATCTAAAAAATTCGCCCTTAAACGTTAAACTGATCTTCACGTTTTATGACCTCAAGAAACTGAAAAAGTTATTTTCAACATGCGGTCTGTCCTTCCTCAAACTAACAAAGGAATATCCAATTTGTCATATGTAGGAACTATAATATACAGATATAGAATCACACCTAGTCTCTTAACAAAACCTTCCGATGATACTTTGGCCAACTCCACAGAACATTCTAACTGTCCTCAAATTCAGAAACAAAAATTTATGTTGGAAAATTATAATTTTTGTCACTGTCGATTTTCTTTCTGCTAAAAATAAATTTGTGTTAAAATCACTGATTTTTAACACATTTGCTTCACAGTCATGGGTTTTGAACTCTTGTAAATGTGACGAAACGATATTATAACTTAAGAAATGTTTAAAATTATTTAAAGTCATTTGATTTTTGAAAATTCTTACTATGAAGAAAAACTATGATGATATCACGACTATCACTTCAAATTTGAAACTTATTAAACGATAAAAGTAGTTATATACATGAATATAATTACCACGTTGAAAAACTACTGTAGAAACTGGTTTTAAACAAATTTACCCTACTGGAGAAGATTCCTTGATTTACAAAAACAATTTTACATATCCTACATTGTCCAAGTAACCAACTTTTGGGCATACCATTTAATGGATCAACTTGCAATACGTTGTATAATGGGGTTGGCTAAGTACCATAAAGACACTCTTCAAATTGTTTTAAAGTGTTTAAAATACAATCTCTTAACGTCCATTACAAAATTGTAGGTGCTTTCAAAATTAGTAAAATTATAATTTTTATTTGAAACAATTAAAATTCTGAATATTTAGTAACAAACAATATTTCGAATATAAAGGGAATTTAAAAATAAACTAAATGAAAATATTATATTTGTTGAACTAATAGTAATTATGCTTTATTATAGACTCCTACATTATTTCGGTAGTAAACGCTGCAAAATAATGACAAAACGTAGAAATATCAGATATCTATACATAATGTGTCACATAATATTATTTATATTGTTACATATCTGTGTATATTTCATGTTTCATACCCTCTTAAAAAAGGAAGGAAACGTAGACTTCCTAGTCCTCGAATACTCCATTAGCATAGGGATCGAAAGAGAACAAGAGTTTGTCAAGAGAGTTATGATAGGAAAGATAAAATAATGAAATCTAACTCAAGACTACTTGAATAAATGTCGATTTATCTAGGAACCTTTGGAATTGTCACTCCAGCAATCACTATAAGTGTAGAGTGTACACATGTACGTTTGTATTTTGTTTTTGTTTTTTCAAACGCTTAAGAGGCTGTGTTGTTCAACTTAGGCGACAAGTAGGAACATATATTTTATATTGTCAGTAAAAAATATATATTAAAGCACTTTTTTTTTTAAATAAAGCAATTACAGGAAAAAACGAACAATAAATACTGCTTGTAGTAAATGAAGAAAATGTGAAACTTTAACATGCTAAATATTTGAATTTGTCAAAATTTTGTGTATAAATTATTATGATTTACATTTTGACATTATAAATAAATCTTGAGATTTAATTGTAAAAAGATTGAAAATTAAATTCGTTTTAACGGCAATATAGCCATTTTCAGTTACAGTTTGATAGTTCAAGCAATACTGAAGGTTAAGACATAAACTGAAGATAGCTGAAACTTGTTTGATTAAAAAAATTATGATTTGTGAGAAATTGTGTTCAAGTGCTATTTTAATTTGATATTACTTTATTTGCTATTGATTACATTTCAGTCTACAACAGTTTGTAGTTGCGGAATTAAAACTTCGCCTCTACCTTTGAGTACAAACAGTGAAGCGTTACGTTTTGAAATAAAAGGCGGTGTTTTGAAGCGTGGCTGTGATTGTATTAAAAAAAATGGGTTGCAAGACGATTGCCCTCGTAACAAATGTCAGGGTAGACCCGAGTGCCTTGCTTATCCTGCTCCTGTTTGTGAACCTAGTGGTGGCAGCTCTACCAGACAAATCAAAGAACAATTCAAAAACAGATGCTGCTGCTGCAGGAATGTGTATAACTAACAGTAAAGATCTATTATGGGAGTGAAGCAGTATATTTAGAGTTCCTTTGAAGTAATAATAATTAATTTCCGAAATAAACTCTAAAATATTTCAGATTTTTTTTAAATTTTCCATAAAACAATTCAGTAGTTTGTTTATCATTTTACCACTGAATATTATAGTAGTTTGATACATATACTCAAAGATGTATGTAAACATGATAAATAAAAGTATAAATATTATATTTTAACAGTTTAGTTTGAGAGTAGTATTGTTAAAAAATGTATAACCTGGAAGAAGAAAACCTATTTGAAAATAACATGTTAAAGCGTTTTTATAACAATTAATCAATCTCTAAAACGAAGTATTCATTTCAGTTTGTATGTACTTTTCATATTGTGTTTCTATAAGAGTAAATATGAACATTCTTATTACGTTTTATTTGTTTCTTCTACAAATTTCATGTGAGCTATAAAACACTTATTAGAACATCGGTGTCTTCCTTCGTCCTTTGCTTATGCTCAATGATTTCAAAAAAAAATTTAACAAAACAGTACTACACAGTAAATTTCTTAAAGTATTTAATATATTTTATTAATTGAGGGAGTTTGGGGGTTGTCAATATGTATCTCATAGTGTATGCTTTTAGGTAGTCCCAATATCTGGTCGTAGTTGATTCGGTTGGCGGTGGAAGACATTTCATTTATCCGCGTTGTCGATATAGTAGTTTTTTTTTTAAAGAGACAGTTTAAAAAAATCGTAAAATATTTCTTTAAAGTCGGAAAAAATAACTTTTATATATATAACCCGATTACCCTATGACAGAGTATTTGTAATCTCCAAAATAGTTTACATCTGTGCTATCGATCAAAGATGAAATAAATATAACATTTAATGTTTAATATCATTTTGTAGTTTAGACGAGATTAAAGAAGAAGGAACGGCAAACTATACATGTGTGTCTGTAAATCTAATAAATAAACACAGGGAAAGAGAGAGATATTAGAAAGAGATATTGTACTTGGTTAGGACTAAGATTAATAAACATTTACCTATATGTCTTACGACGACGTCCTCAGAATGGATCTACCGCAGTAGACTGTATTCTCGGTGATTCAAGATGATACGGTTATAGTGTATTCTGCTGAAGATATTGAAATACTTGAAACTGGTTAATGAGGAGATTTCCTGAGTAAATTGGCTGTGTGGACGAATCCTTAGGATGCTTGGTCATAATAAAAAATAAGAAAGGCTTCAAGCGACCTAGAATCAAGTAGAAACCTGTAGAAGAAAAAGATTACCAATCTAAAAATAAAGATTGATCAAGGGGTAAGTTTTGGTTTACACCTTCCTAAAGTGACAGAGTAAGACTGCTAAGACAACTGGTAATCTGTCTCTACTAATTTCAATTCTCCAGGGTCTTAAGGAAAGAACAAGAAGTTTGATAGCTGGTGTTGTCATCTGATAAACTTAATACGGAGAACAAATCTGGACACCTGTGTTGTTCAAGAAGGAACGATTAGAAGAAAACTGACCTCAGTGCATAGAATCGCGGAAATGAAGGTAAGTGGCGGTGGAAAGGAGGGAAAGTTATGCGGATCTTTTTCAATAGAGTATAGAGCAGAGAAGACCAAAGTGAAACTACTTGCTACGGAGCGGCTTGGTAACAAATGGCAGGAACAAAGGAAGATGGATTGTACACCTGGTTCCAATATTAGACCCTGGTTAATGAAGAAACATGGAGATCAAATTTCACCCAGGCGTTGTCCGTCACGGATGTTTTGAAGCATACCTGGAAAGATTTAAAGTACTGCACACACCATCATGCATTTACTGCAGTCACGAAACGAACGATGCAAGTCACACATTGTTGATAGGTGAGCGCAAACGTTGAAGTATTAAATTGAATGTTTGGTTTAGAGATTCATAACAGTAACCTAGGTCCAGAATATACTAGAATCTATAAAGACATTGGATGGAATCGAAACATATGTCAAGAGCATCCAGAAGGAACGAGAAAAAAAATCATTAGTACTTAAAGCTTAAGACGAAATGTCTAATGAATGCCTTTTTGCTAAGTAATGCCTAGTGGTAATCCCGCAAGTGAAGATGGCAGAGGTAAAATAAACAGAGAAGTTAGTTTAGTCGGTAGGTCAATAAGGAAATTCAGACTCTATATAGGGATAGTCCCCAGTGTAAGGAAGTCCATGAGGATTTTTCTTCCCTATAACAAAAGAAAAAGGTTTTACCTACTTACATTATTTTACAAGGTAATTTTATATTAATTTTTAATTTATGTTGTTTTTAATAAAGAGATTGAAGAGATAATGATCTGGGTTTTGAGAAAGTGTGGGGAAAGGGGCGGCACCCCTTTAACAATCAGTTGCTTGCCATTCTTCGTCTAGTAACAATCTGTGTCTGATATTATCTTATGATCAGGTTTGTGTATTTAGTCTTAGTTTTTAACTGCTCAGCCCTAGACGTAAACCTGGACTTACTGCTGGTTTCTCTTTTTGCAAGCTCTAACTTTATCACTTGATAGTGAGAGTAGATTTATACTCTAGAAATGTCGTGTATAAATTTATCAAATAAATTTAATAGCAGAATAAAGGAAGTATTGTATTTAAAATTAAAAAACATAACAAAAACTACTTTATTATTGTATTCTTTGTATATATCTGTTTACAGGATTTCCAATTACAAACAATAATAATAAGTTTCGTAAGAACCGATGTCTATTTTAAATAAAACACTCACTTAGTTGTTTAAGGTGTTGCACAGAAATATTAAGTAATTGTTATTTGAAAATTGAACGTAACTGCTACCAGACAAAATAAAATAACCGTTAAAAAAAATTAAACATTCTCGTGAAGTTTTGATTCTCTCGAATTTTCACATAAAAAAAAAAAAATCTTGGGAATATCTGTAAAAACCTAAAAACAATTCTAAGACTATTCATAGTAAACATCGACAGCCCATATAAAAAAGTTAACTGGAGTTAAAAGAAGTTACTGTTAGTCAGTAATTAAAAAAAAAAGAATCACAGCAGTAAGCTTTTGATTACATTTTCACTTTCGACTCTTTCAAAAACATCACATGGGATATTTTGATACTGCAAATAAGGTACACTTTTCAAAGAAAGAGGGTAAATGTAAATTTATATAACATCTTAAACACTGCGACATTAAACAAGCTTAATGTTTACTCTAAGTGGGATACAAATGTAAGCATCAATGTTGAAAGTGCATTTTGGCTGCTATTTCAAGACAACCCCGACGAGCTCTCAGAGACACCAACTAAATAATACATCAAATAGAATGTTTTAGTAGGTCGTGAAGAGAGATTCATTAGTGCCTTGCTCCCCTCTCAACTTCCCTTACCTTACTTACATACTTATTGGACCCAATTTAGACTTACTCTTCTTAAACCTGAAACACTCCTTTTCCTTTTAAAGAACGTTATTTGTAAAATCAAAAAAATATACTTTATAAATGATACAATCAAATTACATGAATCTAAGCTTCATATGGATGTATTAATCTAATTAAAGTCTACATATTTGAAGTCAGTTCACCAAAAGATAAACAAAAAAATGACAGATAGAATAAAACTCGAACACATCTCACAAAAATAACGTTTACTTAATAAAACGCGTTTCGACGACAAAGTCGCTATCCTCAGTGATACATGAGCTACAATAACTAAACTATAACTGTTTATTTATGGAGTTAGAGTTTAGTTATTGTAGCTCATGTATAACTGAGGATGGCGACTTTTTTGTTGAAACGCGTTTGATTAAATAAACTTAATTTTTGTGAGATATTGTGTTCGAGTTTTATTCTGTCAATATTACCTCACATGTCAAGCTCAATAGTTATTTATATAAATGACAGTCAGTATATAGCAAATATAAATAACCGTCAACTTCTCTGTTTGTCAACAAATAACATTATAGATAGAATTTAGATCTATATATATATAATATATATATATATATATATATTAGCTTCTTTATTGGCATTTTTATCGTATGAGTATATTTATTTATGTACGGAACTGGCCTGCCACCTGACAGGACATAGAGTGTACGCATGTGTGTCTGTAATGTGTGTTATGTAGTGTTTTTTATGTTAATGACGAAGCAGTAGCAGATAAACCCTGATGATGCTGACTAATTGAAGCAGCGAAACCGGTTGGAAACAATAATCAATGTGTATGAGACGACGTAAGTAATATATATATATATATATATATATATATATATATATATATATATATATATATATATATATATATATAAGGTATCACCAAAAGATAAACATATAAATAACAGTGAATATATATAAACTTCAACGTCAATTCCTGTGTAGGCAACTGATTACATTATTTTTCAAACATACATATACGTAAGGTTTCACCAAAAGATGAACATAAAAATAAATTAAATAAAAGACACTAGATGTAAAATATAAATATTTCAATATATTTCTATTCCTACTTTTATGAAGAGAAAATAAATATTGTATAGATATGACTGAGTATAGTATTGTTCACAATCAATTTTAAAATTCTACAGTTGTTGATTACAAAATGGTGACACCTGATTTGGAATCACATATTTAATTTTGATGACATTATTAGTTATGAGCACACTCGACATTTATTAGATTATGTTTTAGCTATAAATCCCTTCTCTTGAGTTTTATTGTAAAAGTTATTATTTGGTAAATTATTTATATACTCTATGCCCACTTTGTAAAAATTTAGTTTCATAAATTTTGTTAAAAACAAATGTTATTATAAACTCCTCAAAAATGGCTGTACGAGAGTTAAAGATTAAAAATATACTTTCATGTAAATATTTCACCTAATATTACACCATTGTTAAAAATAAAGACAAATATGTAAAAATTTTGTGAAAACAGAGGAGAAGAGTTTTACACAAAAAAAAAAAAAAAAAAAAAAAAAACGCAACGCCGGCTACTGGGTTCGATCCTGTGCAACTTTGATGACATACCAGTACGAACTGTTGCTAACTAGGCCAGCTTCTCCACCAATTGACCCACATTGCTTACAATAATTATTGTGTCAAAGCACACGTGACAGAAGATTACGATTATGCAGTTGGAGAGCTTGATGCTTTGATTTTGCCTTTTATTTTTTTGGTTGTTTTTTACCTGTAAATTCTTGCTTTGAATTTTAGAAATTTAGTGACATATTTTGTTTGCTTCTAATTTGATTTTTGATGTGAATGTAAGTTTGTGCTAACTATCCCGGAATAGGTGTGTAATCTTCTTTGCTGCAGTTTGGACTAGTTTGGAGCCGTCAAAGTTTATTCCGGGATCTTTATAGCGAAACAAGTATAAACTAAAACACCCAAAAAGTATAAATAGAACAAATATAACAACTAAAAATGTCCAAAAAATAATTAAATTTGTACAATGTTTTTAGGTATGGATCTATTTATTTCGTCACTAATCAAGCATATCATGTGCTGGAAATTTTAACTGTTTGTTAATTTGTTGTAGACCACTTTGACGGACGTGCAATTTGTCTTATATTTTCTACTTACCAATAGAATTGATCCACAGATGTCATTACAGTAAACGACCTGACTTTATACAGTTTCTTTGCAAATAAAACAGTACTCACTTGGGAGGTGGAAGAAGAACCGTAAAATTTCATGCTTCTTTTCATGGTTGAATATTTAACTGTGTTGGTATAACTGTTTGTTGTATTTTATCTCGGAAAATCAGTAGAATATTTAAATGACAGAAAACTTTATTTACCATAAGATAAAACTGGTTTCCAAGAGTCTGTGAGGAAGAGTTTTTTTAATATCGATATTTATTTACATTAAATAAACGTAAAATATACATAACAAGAATGTAATATAAGTAAAGGAATGCACCTGTCCTTTGAAGTGGTCAAAAGTGAAACTAAATAATGTAAACTTTTTTTTGTAATTCGAGCCTCTAAAATGGATGAAAAAAGACAACTTTTCCAAACACTTAATCTAACCTAACCACATATACAACACATTGAGGAAAATCTAAATATTTTACATAAGTGTAGAAAAAGTCTACCTTCTTAATACACTCGAAAAATCTGAAATATATAAAGCCACAAGAATATATCCAGAACTTGTTTTGAATGATAAAATAAAACAACTCAAATGAAATGTTCAATACAGTTATTTCAATTCAATCATTGATAAATCATACAAACTGATAAACACAAACACTGTGAATGCGGACCATTTCCTCAAGCAGTGTACACCAAACCCTTCACAGTGAACCATCCATGGTGACTGTTCATCACAATATGTAACATGAAAAGATTGTCTTTGTCTTTTATTTGTGTGTTTTATGTGATGGGGACATCTTGATCTGATTATGACAATATAATTTGTCGAAACCGGTCATCAAATAAATCATTTACAAGAGAAATTGTGACAGATCTAAATAATTGAATATCCTGCCAGATCAATTACCTTTCCCCCCTCATTATACCCCATCCCCAACCATCCTTAGTATAAAAATTGGTACTTAGTTGGATTTTGTAAATTGTATGTCATAGTTGTCTGAAGATTCTTAATTGGGAAACAGCTGTCACAATAAACTGTTGAATTGTGAAATTTATTTGTGACTTATTAATTACCAGAATACACCTAATAAGAATACTGGGGTTACACTTAATAAGAAACGAAATAAATAATTAAATAGAAAGGAGAGGGTGTTATTAGAATAAGCTAAAGACACTAGAAAATTGAACAACCCTACTTTACGAAAATATATCTCATAATTCGGAATTCAAAAATGTTTTAATTCACTGCAAACATCTACACATTAGGGATTTCACTACAATTATAAATAATGTATTTTCATTTTGTTTTTTCAAGTTATAGTCACAATCAAGCATTTTATAAATGATGTTACAATGTTTGATATCCATAAGTTACAATCACTGGCATAATTTGTATAAATCACTGATATTTAAACAGTGCACGGTAATTTCGATTTAACAGTTAAAGTCAAAATATAATTTTCAACTACTGCAGCTCCGATGTATAGTATTCATAAATATAGTCATTGTCATAACCGTTAAAAATCACTGCTTTTACAAAATCACTGTATTTTGTATTTGAAAATTACAGTCAAAAGAATTGCTATACATCTTTGATACTTTTCCGATTTATCGCATCTGTAAGTTATAGACACTACCATAACTGTTATAAATCACTGATATTGTAAACATTACATAGTATTTTTTTTTAAATTACTGTGACTAAAAAAAAATTGTCATAAATCTCTGTCACTGTTCTATCTATAGTATTTATATGTTATACATATTATAAATCACGGATATTATAAATATTGTACAATATTTTGTATTTTAAATTTATAGTGACTAAAAAGTTGTTATAAATCTGTGTTACTGTTCCCATCTATTCATAAATTTTAGACACTGACAAAACGTTGTAAGATATACTGCTATATCTCTACTACTGTTCAGGTACGGAGGAAGACGTGGTGAGGTGTGGAGTGTTCAACACGTGCTTGTGTTAGTTTTGATCACCATCACCATCTAAGTTTTCACGACGGCACTCCAGTCGCATGAGACGTATCTAACGTATCTACATAACGTATCATATAACGTATCTAACCTAACCTAACCTAACCTAAAATTTAAAATCCCCATCGTGCTTGTGTTAGTTTTGATCACCACCACCATCACCATTAACGAAGAGATCTAAGCTTTCACGACGGCACTCCAATCGCATGAGACGTATCTAACGTATCTATATAACGCATCATATAACGTTTCTAACCTAACCTAACCTAACCTAACCTAACCTAACCTAACCTAACCTAACCTAACCTAACCTAACCTAACCTAACCTAACCTAACCTAACCTAACCTAACCTAACCTAACCTAACCTAACCTAACCTAACCTAACCTAACCTAACCTAACCTAACCTAACCTAACCTAACCTAACCTAACCTAACCTAACCTAACCTAACCTAACCTAACCTAACCTAACCTAACCTAACCTAACCTAACCTAACCTAACCTAACCTAACCTAACCTAACCTAACCTAACCTAACCTAACCTAACCTAACCTAACCTAACCTAACCTAACCTAACCTAACCTAACCTAACCTAACCTAACCTAACCTAACCTAACCTAACCTAACCTAACCTAACCTAACCTAACCTAACCTAACCTAACCTAACCTAACCTAACCTAACCTAACCTAACCTAACCTAACCTAACCTAACCTAACCTAACCTAACCTAACCTAACCTAACCTAACCTAACCTAACCTAACCTAACCTAACCTAACCTAACCTAACCTAACCTAACCTAACCTAACCTAACCTAACCTAACCTAACCTAACCTAACCTAACCTAACCTAACCTAACCTAACCTAACCTAACCTAACCTAACCTAACCTAACCTAACCTAACCTAACCTAACCTAACCTAACCTAACCTAACCTAACCTAACCTAACCTAACCTAACCTAACCTAACCTAACCTAACCTAACCTAACCTAACCTAACCTAACCTAACCTAACCTAACCTAACCTAACCTAACCTAACCTAACCTAACCTAACCTAACCTAACCTAACCTAACCTAACCTAACCTAACCTAACCTAACCTAACCTAACCTAACCTAACCTAACCTAACCTAACCTAACCTAACCTAACCTAACCTAACCTAACCTAACCTAACCTAACCTAACCTAACCTAACCTAACCCACCACCATCACCATTAACGAAGAGATCTAAGCTTTCACGACGGCACTCCAATCGCATGAGACGTATCTAACGTATCTATATAACGCATCATATAACGTTTCTAACCTAACCTAACCTAACCTAACCTAACCTAACCTAACCTAACCTAACCTAACCTAACCTAAGCTAACCTAACCTAACCTAACCTAACCTAACCTAACCTAACCTAACCTAACCTAACCTAATCTAACCTAACCTAACCTAACCTAACCTCATCTAACCTAACCTAACCTAACCTAAAATTTAAAATTCCTATCGTGCTTGTGTTAGTTTTGATCACCACCACCATCACCATTAACGAAGAGATCTAAGCTTTCACGACGGCACTCCAATCGCATGAGACGTATCTAACGTATCTATATAACGTATCATATAACGTATCTAACCTAACCTAACCTAAACTACCTAACCTAACCTATCCTAACCTAACCTAACCTAACCTAACCTAACCTAACCTAACCTAACCTAATCTAACGCAACCTAACCTAACCTAACCTAACCAACACCTAACAATATTCCGTGTGGTGAATTCCACACCTAAAATTTAAAATCCCTATCGTGCTTGTGTTAGTTTTGATCACCACCACCATCACCATTAACGAAGAGATCTAAGCTTTCACGACGGCACTCCAATCGCATGAGACGTATCTAACGTATCTATATAACGTATCTAACCTAACCTAACCTAACCTAACCTAACCTAACCTAACCTAACGTAACGTAACCTAACCCAACCTAACCTAACCTAACCTAACCTAACCTAATCTAATCTAACCTAACCTAACCTAACCTAGCCTAACCTAACCTAATCTAACGCAACCTAACCTAACCTAACCTAACCTAACCTAAGCTTTCACGACGGCACTCCAATCGCATGAGACGTATCTAACGTATCTATATAACGTATCATATAACGTATCTAACCTAACCTAACCTAACCTAACCTAACCTATCCTAACCTAACCTAACCTAACCTAACCTAACCTATCCTAACCTAACCTAACCTAACCTAACCTAACCTATCCTAACCTAACCTAACCTAACCTAACCTTACCTAACCTAACCTAACCTAACCTAATCTAACCTAGCCTAACCTAACGTAACGTAACGTAACCTAACCTAACCTAACCTAAACTAACCTTACCTAACCTAACCTAACCTAATCTAACCTAACCTAACCTAACGTAACCTAACCTAACCTAACCTAACCTAACCTAACAAAACCTAACCTAACCTAACCTAACTCCATATAAAACGATACGTGACTATGTTATTTTCTCTGAATTAATAGAGGAATTGATGGACGAATTTATATCTAGAAATTCAAAAAAGTTCTAATGTATTTGCGTTAAATAAATGTTACGTAACAAAATAAACATTGCGGATGTACATGTTTATAATTATTTGTATTGTGTCAAAATATTCACGTAGAAGAAAATAAAACTACTAAACTATTTAATCATATTTGTGTCACTTGACTCCGAAAGTTTAAGTTAGAGCTATTAGAGTATGGTCCGTTTTGCCCTACTATAGCAAACAGCTGACCAGAAATGTAGCTATGCTGAGCATACAATGCTAAAAATGTAGACAGAAGTCGTCCGTCTGTTCGCGGAAACAGTTGTTTGTGTAGTGTCTGTCTGATGTAATTTTAGTTTGATATTGTAATCAAGATTGCACAATGGCTGTATAATCGGAGTCGTGGCGTTTGCTGGGTTTCCTGGGTTTGCAGAGGACCAATACGTATATACTAAGAGTAATTTTCGTACTTAACTTGTTGAGTTGAGAATGGGGGACATCTCTCTTGTTAAGCGGTTTTCGTGTAGATTACCTAAGATAACGGTAATGTATTATTAACTTGGTTAATTTTTTAAAAAGTTGGTTATCCAATGGAGCACGGGCAGACCTGAAATGGGCGTTGTTCAAAGCAGTATTGTTATCCAAAATTTAGACTATATTAGGCCTAAATTTACCGCTACCGTTACAAATTAGAAGTAGTGTTGTTTAATGGCAAATATAAATTGCTTACAATCTTTGTAAAAACCATTTTTTTCTAAAGGTAGTCTTACACAAAATCTATAAGTTAAAACCCCTATTTCTAGTCATCCTGTTTGTTCGTTTTTTAATTTAAAAATTGTCTCTTTACCCCTTTGCAGAAAAAAACATTAATCATGAAAGGTTTTTTCAATAAAAAAAAATAATAATAAAATTTAAAAAATAATAATAATATATAAATAAATAAATTAAAAAAACATTGAACCACATTGACTTGATAATCAAACTATTTTTTATCTTCTACCCAATATTCAAAATAACGCGACTAGAAAATGACGTTATTTTTAACATACATTTACTAACATACTACAAATTTTCTCTGTATTATTATGTTATATTAAGTATCGAATATCGACTGACTATGATGTAATAAAATATCTCATTTTTCTTGAGACGTTAATTTCCAAACATTATTTAGTTGAAGTAAAACTAAAAGTCGACTTAGAAAACACGACGCAATTTCATAATACAATTATTGTTTTACAGTTACTTTAACTTCATGCATTAAGAAAAACGTACAGAATTATTTGCGGTTCAGAACTGCAAACAATCTCCATATATTACGATAGCGTTATTATAAGGATTTAATATATAAATTATGGAGTAGGGTAAAATTTTAATTTAATATCCTATTACAAGAAAACCAAGTCGAACTAAGGCTATTCGTGCAGGTCTGTACTATTGCTGTTATTTATTAGTTTATTCAAATTGGAACCAAGAACAAAACGTATAATAGCATTGTAGAAGTTTGTGGCCGGCAGCAGGCACCACTGTTCCTCATCCCCGAATACAATAAAGATAAACTTTTTGTTATGCTTTAACAGGCTTAATGTCATTCGAGCGGGGAATATGCTAATGAACTTCTGAAAAACTCTACGTCTGATAGTTTTAAATTTTAACACTTTAAGAAATATAATATTACTTTCCTACTCTTTCTTGAAATAAATTAACCCCCTTAAACTTTTCAGGGAGTAAATTAGAGCAATGCTATATATATAGAATTAGATTGAATATAATAAAAGTAAATAAGATAGAATTTTATACTAGGAAAGTATTTTTGCAATAAGATATATCGAATGACTTGTCACAGATATTGCAGTGATTATAACTGATGCACTTGATAAATCTGAACAGTAGTAAAACAGACAAATTTCAGGTGAGTTGGAAAAAATGGGGATCTGTAACATTAGTATTAGTAGTCATAATTTTAGAGAAATAAGTAGATCTAAAACAAGTTTTTGTTATAGAGTTTTTAAAATGTTTCTATCATATGTACAACGAGCAGGATATAGTCTGGTTTACAGATAGCTCGAAAACGGAGATGGGTAGGGGGGTGGTATAAATGGGATTAACCCAGAGAGTTCCATCGTACTGTGCGTAGGTAAGAATGCTACTGTTTTCCAAGCAGAAGTAGGCGCAATCTCTGAATGCATCAAGGGGAATCTAAGAACGGAATATAAAAAAAGAACATTGTGATTTTCACGGACAGTCAAGCTGCTATTAAGGCACTAAACACGACTAGAGTAAAGTCGAAGCTGGTTTGGGACTGCATCTCATCATTGATAAAGCTTAGTCAGGTGAACACTGTTACTGTGGGCTGGGTTTCTGGCCATTCAGGTATCGATGGAAATGAGAGAGCAGATGAATTAGCCAGGATAGGTTCAGAATCCCTTTTGTGGGACCTGAGCCGGTGTACAGGATCTCCTATGGACATGCCAGAGCAGTGGTAGGTACACGGATACGGGAGGGGATGAATAGGGCCAGGACAAATTAAAAAACAAGTAGACTTGCAAGGAGGTTACTTAGACCAAGCAAGAAACACGCTGAAAATTTTATCTCTCTTAGAAGGGATAACATGAGTTGGGTGGTAGGGCTATTAACGAGCCACTGTTACCTCAGAAAACACCTACATAGGTTAGGGATTGCTGCAGAAAATATATGCAGGAAATGTGGTTTGGCTGAAGAGTCCGCAGAACACATTCTCTTAGAGTGGTAGGCGTTAGGACGAACCAGGCTATACTCTCTAGGCCCTCCGTGGAAGTAGATGGAAACCACCCTAGAGAACCCGATAGGTAGCATCTGTTCCTTCATAAGGATGACAGGTGTTATTGAGTGGGTGTAGGATGGAACTTGTGGCGGCAAAAGACCTTCAGGTCGACGTCGCGTCGGTTAGGCCTCTGACGGAGGTTATCACAGCCCAAAAAGGGAAAAAAAATCATATGTATTTATTAAAAAATATTTAAAAATGAAGAAAATTAATAGAGAAAACTAAAAAATATTAAATTCACACCAGTCACAAGATTATTTGATAAAAAATTCTGACACATTATAAACTTCATATGAAATTATTGTGGTGTAGTTAAGATTTTACTTCTTATGACAGCACATTGACGTACGAAACATACTAATAAAATAAATGTATTTAGAGAGTTACACAACAACAAAATTTGTGTTTGTATTTTTATAAATAAAAATATTAATATAGTGAGCAAGGACGTGACGATACTGAGGTCCTTACATAGATCTACAAGTTTTTCAAGAAGTCTAGGGATTTATCCCTCTTTTTCATCTTTCTTATCTCGTGTCTATTGATCAACTCTTGTTCTCTTCTGACACCAGACCCTAGGGTGAGTGCCAATATCGGCGAAAGCGCTAATAGTGTATTCTGGGACTAATAGTCTTTTGTGTTCTTTTTCCACTTTTTTATGGTTAAAAATATCACAAGATTTATCTGTTTAAACGACAAAAAAAAAAAAAAAAAAAAAAAAAAAAAAAGTTAATTTTCAAAATTATATTGCTCCTTTTGGTACAGTAAAGATTTGACAATAAGTAAACCTCTGACTAACTCATCTCATAAAACAAAATAATAATAAAAAATAAAGTTTCTTACCTTGTTTCCGTCAAATGACTCCTTTTGTATTAGTGACGCGTTTAGGGACTTTTAATCACATCTTCAGACACAACATACATTTATTTTAACTAATAGTGACCTGGATACTGAAAATGAAGTTATAATAAAATGTCCTTCATTCATATGATTAATTTAACTAATGTTGAAAGAAGGATTCATGAAAAATAATTGTTTATCCTATGTTTTCTAGTAAAAAGCCAGGCTAATAAGAAACTCTCATAGAAATTTACTCTATGAATCATATTTTTTGGTTGAGTATATAACGAATAAAGTTTAGTATGTTTTTTATATCTCTGTGAGAAACATTGTTTCGACTGTATTTCATCTGTTACTCTTTTTATATAAGTTTGGCTTAAGATTGGACAGTGTACCGTCGGAGAAACATAAACTGGGACATTCATTTGAATAGCCAAGTTGTAAATATCAGTCTGAGTGCGTCTATTGTAAAACAAAAATGAAATGGTTTGGAATGTTAGAAGGGGGACTCAATTTAAGGACTCTGCTAGTATGGAACTTGTGTTTTCGTAGAAGGGTTCAATGCCCATAAATTAGTTTGCCCTTTTAAAGTTTTATCGTTTCCAACTCGGCAAGGCTTGGCAAAACACAAAGAGGACAGATTAAGTGAAAGCCTTAATCCGTCAATTGTTTCGCCTCTAAAAACTTTTTATCTTAATTAAGATCTATCTCAAAGGCATTTTGCTTGGTAATTATCTTTAAGTCAACTCCATTCTGAAACTTATCGTCTTTGTTCCAGTTACATATCTTTAATTTTTAGTTGTTATCGGCATTGCTTGAGTTATTTAAAACAAACGATCGTTTGCGGTATTTAAAACTTAAAGTACAGATAAATTGAATTGTTATGCTTTAGAAGGAAACGTACTAATTGTGTTATATTTCAGTTTAATTAAACCATCACAAAATGATTAGAATATGTTACTTTTTTAAGGACGTAATTATGCCTAAATCGATTACATTTCTTTCTTTCTATTTTTCAAAAGCGAGCAAAATCAGTCTTTCATGATCGCCATATAAAAATGGAAGAAAAAGATAAAATAATGACCATTAGCACTCGAATAGTCTAATAGCGCCAAGATGGGAAATAAATAAGAGTTGATCAAGAAATACAGGTTAGGTTAGGTTAGGTTAGGTTAGGTTAGGTTAGGGTCACTAGATCCAGCTGGGTCACTGGAGATTACTCACTACAGTGAGGCACTAGTGGTCCCACCATTCCTTAAAACTAATAAAGTAAAAATATATTAATAGCAATATGTAGGCGTTCCCACCTTGATCTGAACACTATTATTTAATTGGAAAAATTATTATTATTTAGGAACGTAAACGGTTATTTCAAAATATATATTTACCTAACTTGATAAAACCGTAGAACAAATAAATGGTCGACAATGTACAACTAAAACCCTTTAATGAGATAATATTAAAATTTAAAATCATCTGTGCATTTACAGTATACAGACGTAAGATGTTTTTATCAAAACTAAAAAGACCAAACCTAACCTAACCTAGACCATGAATATAAATGAATAGTAAAAACTGTATTTAAATCTGTAAGCAAAATATTAGAAACATGTTTTCGAGTGGTTTCTTAAACTGAAATTATAGATTTATTCTATAAAGGAATGAATAATACATTTTAGATAGTTCTGCAAGTTTAATTAAAATCACAATTTAAAAAAAAATAATAATAACAAGAATCAGGGAACAGGCTTACTTTATATTTTGTGACTAAACATTTAAAGTTATAGGTCGGTTTGATAAATAATATTCATAAACTTGTATAGTTTTTAATCAAACGGAAACTCAAGGCTTGCTTGTGAGCCAAATGAAACAAAGAAGTAGAGGGACAACAACGAGAAGTTACTTAAAGGTATATTGGCAGGTAATTGTTTAATACTCATTAAATTTTATAACCTCTTTCATTACTAAGTTATTTACTTAATTATTTTTTTTAATGGAAATTTCATAAAAAATAATGGGAAATAACCTCATTAAAGATAGAACTACTTCTTTGAATATTCATGCTTGCGTAGAACCTCTATATTTTACATAACACAAATTAAATAAAAACAATTTAAAAACAAAATTATTTTAGAGTGTAAATAAGGCACAAGATACACATCTTATATTCGAGATTTATAAATTTCCATGGTTTGGGATGTGTTCACGGCTCGTAGCCGCCCGCTCTGGGTCCAATCCAAAGTGCTCCTAAAAGGCTTCAGACAAAAAATAAAATACAACAGCAGCTAAAACTGTACTTTACATCATAATTTTTTTTTGTTGACAACAAGACAAGACTATCCCATGAGAGGAAGTTTTCCAGGACATAATATATAAATCTGTTCGAAAACAGAACTTTCCTCCTAAAGAAATTCAAATATTGAGATATTAGGATTTGAAGTTTTTAACAGCATTTTAACCCTAACTAACTTGATAAGAAACAAACCTGGAGTTAATGCAGATGTACATATTTTATTAAGATCCGTCAGACTTTCTATTTTATAAATTCTAGGTGGAATTTTAAAAATTATCTCAAAATTGTATTATTAAGAGATTATTTTGTACATCCAACTTATAAAATATTTAAAAGGATTATTTTTTTATACGATTTCTTATAAACGCCATAATAAACTTTAAAAAAAAATGACTTAATTTATCCATTTAAATTGAAGCTATTAAAACTCGAAACAAGGTTAGGCTTATATCAGACCTTGTGATATGCAGGGAAGTAGAAAAATTGCAAGTCTCGTTTTAAATTTACATATTTGTATACATGTGTGCGCGCGCGCGAGGTCATTTTGTGTGACCTGCTGTGGATGTTTTTATAAAATTTGGTAAACCTTTCTGTAAAGAGTTGGTCAGGAGGAATATGGTACAAAAGCTGAGGGAGGGGGATCTAACCCTAGGCTATAACCATTCCACAAGATTTGAATTTTGTTCTATCCAACACTAAAGTCTTGTAATTTTATACAGTTTGTCTTTTTTTCTCTCTTTTTTTTATGGGTTGTGATAGGCTCCGTCAGAGGCCTCACCGGCGTCGACCTAAAGGTCTTTTGCCGCCCCAAGTTCCATCCTACACCCACTCAGTAATACCCGTCATCCTTATGAAGGAACAGATGCTACCTATAGGGTTATCTAGGATGGTTTCCATCTCCTTCCCCGGAGGGCCTAGAGAGTATAGCCTGGCTACACAGTTTGTCTTAGTATTCAATAAACATTATAACCATTCCACAACATTTTTGAATTTTGTTCTATTCAACACTAAAGCCTTGTAATTTTATACAGTTTGTCTTAGTATTCAATAAACAATATAACCTTTCCTCAAGATTTTTGACTAAACACAGTCATTACACTTTGGTATTGAGATTGGCAATTAATAAACCTGATTATCGTCGTTTTTAAAATATGTCAGTTTGAAATTGGTGACAATTTTAAAATCAAAAACAAAAAACGTTCGTAATCAATTTCACGCAAAGTCCAAAAATATCTATTTTTTTACATATAATTTACATATAAATCTTTTTGCATTAGTTTAATTTATTGATATTCAAAAATAACCGTTGGAAAACTTTTAAATAGTAGTTGTTTGTGACATTAGGACATTATTTTGTCTTATATGTAGCTTTTGTTTGGATCAGGTTTGAACACAAATTCTCACAAATAGTGCTTTGATTTAATCAAACGCGTTACAATGACAAAGTCGCTATCTTTAAAAATGGACGAGGTGCAATAATTAAACTAATATATATATATATATATATATATATATATATATATATATATATATATATATATATCAGTTAACCTATAGGTTAGTAATTGTAACTAGTGAATCACTAAAGATGACAACTTCGTCATTGAAACGCGACTGCATAAATGAACGTAATAATTGTGAGAATTTGTTCACCAAGTTTAATTCTATTAAGTATACCATCTCCACAAGTGAAGTTCAATATACATTTATATTAAGGTGCTAAAATATACTTATATAGAAATAATATTACCCAAATTAAAAACGTTTGGAAGCAACCCTAGTTTCAACTATCCCTATAACGATTTTTAACAATTTCTCACTAATACTTTCAGAACAATTATTGCAAAACTTCAAACATTTCGGACAAAAATGCAAGACGAACTCATATATTCTGACCGTTTATTTAACAGTATATACAGAGTGATGTGAAATATATGTAACTTAAGTTACATGAAATATTTTCTAAAGTATATTAGTTTTTCTTAACAAGGTTAAATTTAAGTTCAGTTTCACTTACGACATTATAAAGTCGAATTAATTTTGCGAACTGTGGACAAAAGTTGACTAAAGTTATGTAACGCTAATTTTTTTACCTTGACGTTTAAAAAATCATTTCGTATCATTTAAGTTCTTGATTGAAATCAGATTTATTTAATGCTATTCGTCTTGTTTTTATTTAAATAATTTGTCTATTTTAATTAGTTTTGAATAATCACACCGTATTTTGTTGTGTTGTGGATTTGCAAAGTAATTAATTAAAGGTACAGTTTCAAAAAAAAACATTTATAAAAATAAATTACTAAACTATTGGATTACCACGCTATTTTCCTTTGCTTTTTCTTGTTTAAAGGCGAAAAACCTCTCAGTCATCATCATTATCTTGTAAAAGAAGGAAAAAATAACATGAAATAAAAACCCCTATTTCTCGAATATGCAGGGTTCCACTAAAGCAATAATTGGTTAAGATAAACCTGCTTTGAAAGAGAGTTTAGTACCTAAAACTACATAAAGAAAGTCATAGATGTAGTGACAGTCCCTTGGGATTGTCACTCCTGTCCTTACTATCAATTACTTCCTGTGAGTATAGAAGCCTACGTAAGTATAAAAATATGTGTCCGCAAAAAAGTACTCCCTATAAATTAGTCCCTGAGGGTGTATACTTTTGTCCAAACACAATTGCAAGAAGTTATTCGATATAAATTATAGTCCCTGAGGGTGTATACGTATGTCCAAACACATGTGCAAGAACTTACTCGCTATGAATTAGTCCCTGAGGGTGTATATGTATCTCCATGCACATTTGCAAGAACTTAAACGCTATAGATTAGTCCCTGAGGGTGTATACGTATCTCCATACACATTTGCAAGAACTTACTCGCTATAAATTAGTCCCTGAGGGTGTATACGTATCTCCATACACATTTGCAAGAACTTACTCGCTATAAATTAGTCCCTGAGGGTGTATACGTATCTCCATCTACATGAGCAAGAACTTACTTTCTATAAATTAATCCCTGAGGGTGATATGTATCTCCATACAAATGTGCAAGAACTTACTCGCTATAAATTAGTTCCTGAGGGTGTATACGTATCTCCATACACATGTGCAAGAACTTACACGCTATAAATTAGTCCTTGATTGTGTATACGTATCTTCACCTACATGTGCAAGAACTTACTCGCTATAAATTAGTCCCTGAGGGTGTATACGTGTGTCCAAACACAAGTGCAAGAATTTACTCGCTATAAATTAGTCCCTGAGGGTGTATACGTGTGTCCAAACACAAGTGCAAGAACTTATTCGCTATAAATTAGTCCCTGAGGGTGTATACGTATGTCCAAACACAAGTGCAAGAATTTACTCGCTATAAATTAGTCCCTGAGGGTGTATACGTGTGTCCAAACACAAGTGCAAGAATTTACTCGCTATAAATTAGTCCCTGAGGGTGTATACGTGTGTCCAAACATAAGTGCAAGAACTTATTCGCTATAAATTAGTCCCTGAGGGTGTATACGTGTGTCCAAACACAAGTGAAAGAACTTACTCGCTATAAATTAGTCCCTGAGGGTGTATACGAATGTCCAAACACAAGTGCAAGAATTTACTCGCTATAAATTAGTCCCTGAGGGTGTATACGTGTGTCCAAACACAAGTGCAAGAATTTACTCGCTATAAATTAGTCCCTGAGGGTGTATACGTGTGTCCAAACACAAGTGCAAGAACTTACTCGCTATAAATTAGTCCCTGAGGGTGTATACGAATGTCCAAACACAAGTGCAAGAATTTATTTGCTATAAATTAGTCCCTGAGGGTGTATACGTGTGTCCAAACACAAGTGCAAGAACTTATTCGCTATAAATTAGTCCCTGAGGGTGTATACGTGTGTCCAAACACAAGTGCAAGAATTTATTCGCTATAAATTAATCCCTGAGGGTGTATACGAATGTCCAAACACAAGTGCAAGAATTTACTCGCTATAAATTAGTCCCTGAGGGTGTATACGTGTGTCCAAACACAAGTGCAAGAACTTACTCGCTATAAATTAGTCCCTGAGGGTGTATACGAATGTCCAAACACAAGTGCAAGAATTTACTCGCTATAAATTAGTCCCTGAGGGTGTATACGTGTGTCCAAACACAAGTGCAAGAACTTATTCGCTATAAATTAGTCCCTGAGGGTGTATACGTGTGTCCAAACACAAGTGAAAGAACTTACTCGCTATAAATTAGTCCCTGAGGGTGTATACGTGTGTCCAAACACAAGTGAAAGAACTTACTCGCTATAAATTAGTCCCTGAGGGTGTATACGTGTGTCCAAACACAAGTGAAAGAACTTACTCGCTATAAATTAGTCCCTGAGGGTATATACGTGTGTCCAAACACAAGTGAAAGAACTTATTCGCTATAAATTAGTCCCTGAGGGTGTATACGTGTGTCCAAACACAAGTGAAAGAACTTACTCGCTATAAATTAGTCCCTGAGGGTGTATACGTGTGTCCAAACACAAGTGCAAGAACTTACTAGCTATAAATTAGTCCCTGAGGGTGTATACGTGTGTCCAAAGACAAGTGCAAGAACTTACTCGCTATAAATTAGTCCCTGAGGGTGTATACGAATGTCCAAACACAAGTGCAAGAATTTACTCGCTATAAATTAGTCCCTGAGGGTGTATACGTGTGTCCAAACACAAGTGCAAGAATTTACTCGCTATAAATTAGTCCCTGAGGGTGTATACGTGTGTCCAAACACAAGTGCAAGAACTTACTCGCTATAAATTAGTCCCTGAGGGTGTATACGAATGTCCAAACACAAGTGCAAGAATTTACTCGCTATAAATTAGTCCCTGAGGGTGTATACCTGTGTCCAAACACAAGTGCAAGAATTTACTCGCTATAAATTAGTCCCTGAGGGTGTATACGTGTGTCCAAACACAAGTGCAAGAACTTACTCGCTATAAATTAGTCCCTGAGGGTGTATACGTACGTCCAAACACAAGTGCAAGAACTTACTCGCTATAAATTAGGCCCTGAGGGTGTATACGTATGTCCAAACACAAGTGCAAGAACTTACTCGCTATAAATTAGGCCCTGAGGGTGTATACGTATGTCCAAACACAAGTGCAAGAACTTACTCGCTATAAATTAGTCCCTGAGGGTGTATACGTATGTCCAAACACAAGTGCAAGAACTTACTCGCTATAAATTTTCACCGAAGGAATCTATACGTATGTGCAAAAAAAATAAAACTAATTTCAACATTTATCATAAAAATATTTATTTTTGTATTTGATATTAATAACCTAGTATTTCTGTATAAGTAATGCTGTTTGTCTCTAAGGATTATAGGCTATATATATATATATATATATATATATATATATATATATATATATGTGTGTGTGTGTGTGTGGGGGGGTGTGTTTTTATGTACTTGCTGTTACAAAACAAAACCTTTAATAAATTAAGTGTTTTATATTTTCCTTAAATTACATTATTTTCCCTTTCACTCGATAAATTGTTATAAGTAGTTATAAATTTCAATCTACGGTTTTCATCCTATTATTATTTTTTTTTATGTGATAAACATGTTATATATAAGCCTATTTGCCATACAAATAAGCAATGTATTTAATATGTAAAAACGTTTATCACACTCGTAAGTTCATAAAAACTGTGACCCCTTCGAAAATATTTTACATGCATAGCAACAAATGAAAAAAAAACATAAATAGTAGTTTTAACTGATATTTAATTTTGTTAAATAAAGAGAAAACAACGATATGGAATAGTAAATATTTTTTACTGTTTTTAAAAGGGAGAAAATCTGGTACGTTGTTTTCCCTTATTTTGTAACTACAAGGTAATAAAAAAATAAAAAATCCCGCTCTCTTCCCGCGTCTGTTACTAGCTGTTTATTTCAGAATATTTAAAAAGATGAAAACAATCGTTGAATAAACCAATAGGATTGTAGAATATGAAAGGCGTGTTCAATAGAGGCGGGACTGGAATGACACGGGGCGCAAGACAGTAGCCCCCCTTGACTCCCCCATTCAGCGCAGAGGATGCCCCTTCAGTCACACAGGTGCATTGGGGCGTTCCATTCATGCCACCCATTAAACACCTGCTTCGTTATCTAGTTAAAATATATAAGCTATGGTTTGGCTATATATTTAATCGCAATCACTATTTATATATTTGTACAACTTAAATTTTAAATATTTATTTATTTCTAATCTTTTGTGTTGTTTACTAAAAACATTTATAGCATTATTAAAGAAAAGAGTTAAATTATAGTTTATTTTGATGAGCATCCCGGAAGTGGTGCTAATTTCATAATTTCTCAATATATAAATTAAATTTTAGAAATTATGAAAATGATAAAACTACTTTATTTCGAGACCAAACAACTTCGAAATTCTGAAAAAACTATTGATTTTATATTTATTTATAAATAAACCATTATTCGTAAACTTCAAATGTAAATGATTAGGACAACCCAAAGGTGTTGAAAATTTAATAAAGTCATCTAGAATGAAAAAAACTTTATGTCAAAACATTGTATTGTCCCAATATGTTTGTCTGATAATTATTTAATAGCCCTATATTGTAAAAATGAACGTTTTACGAATAAAATTCATGCTTATAAGTTGAAATTTTCACTTTAAATATTATTGTATTAACAATACTAACAGGTAAAAATGTATAAGCGTTAAAAATTTAAAAAAATAATAAATACACACGTAAGGACTGCTAAATGAGTGAAAAGTATTTTAACGATGTAATTACTGTAATTTGGTAACTCAAGAATTGCAGAAACAAATAAAGTCAAATGATAAGTGTACATCCTATACTGGGAAGCGACTAAGAATAGCTCAGTTGGTAAAGCTGAAGTTTCAGCGTTCAATTCCAAATCTAGTATCTACTAAATTTGATCGGTGAATGTAGATGAAGTTATTGACATCGCTATGAAGGAAGGAATACAAATCGTGTAAAACACCACTTCCATTTTTACCATTTTCCCATTTTTATACCAATTATGGAAAAACAAAATGTTGAACACATTCATATTTTTATATTACACACTTATTGTAATTTTCAGCTGAGGATTTTTATTCTTAATTAATTTATGTATATAGAGGTTGTTTCGTAATACCCGGAGATAATTCAGGGGGTGGTTATTTGGGTCGAACTAAAGAAATAGTTCCTAGAAACATATCTCCAGAAACCCTTCTTTTACGAGCTATCCGCTAATTTGTTTTTGTTATTTAACAAATAATTCATATCTCTAGAACAGCTTAACCGATTGAGTTGAAATCTTCCACAGTAATTACACACACAACTTATTTTGTAAAAATAATCCACTTGTTACTGGTTTCAAAATGACGGCCATTTAAATATTCCAAACAAAAGTAACACGTTTTACGTTATTTTCATTAAAACATTTCTAATGGCCGCTATTTAGAAACAGATTATTGAAACAAGTTGAGTATTTATCAAACTGGTCTTTATATTGAAGACTACCGTGCAAAATTTCAACTATATTGGTTACGTAGTTCTAGAGATGTAGAGATACTTAAACAAAAGCGTTTCTGGACATATGTTTATAGAAACATTTTACAATTACTACCTCCATAAATATTGATTAAAATCAATATCGTTCCCTTGTCTTTTAAAGGCGGTATATCTGTCGGTTTTCATAGTCTTATAAGAAAAAAGAAGGAAAAGAACATGAAATATAGAGATACCACTTGTCCTCGAATAGTGTAATAGCGACAGGGTCTGAGGAGAACAAGAGTTGGTCAAGAAAGATGTAGATCCAGGTAGAGTTCCTTGTATCAACCCAACCGTGATCACTATGAATGAACCTCTGATGTGAAATGTTGGCCTTTATTGCGTCAATATAAATTGCTAACTGGTTACTGTTCAAAATAATTATTATTTATTTTATTGCTAGTAATCAAAAATTATAATGATAATCTAAATAAACCCGATATTTGCCTAAACTAAAACCAATATTTACTGGTTGATCAAATAAAATTTTCACAAATAGGCTACTACGTTTTTTTTTTTATTCAAACGCGCTTCTACTACAAAGTCGCCATCTTCACTGATGCACGAGATACAATTACTAAACTGTGACAGTTAAGTTATAGTTTAGTTACTGTAACTCCTACATCACTGAAGATGACAAATTTGTCGTTGAAACGCGTTTGAATAAAGAAACGTCCAATTTAATAGCTAAAGTAGACTTATCTGGAAACAATGTCACTCAAATTTAAAATTATGGAAGCACCCCTACTTTTAATTAACTACTCCTACAACAATTTTTAACAATTCCTCACCGATAATATCCGAACAATTACTCCAAACTTCCAAACTTTAAACTTTTAGGACAAAAATACAAGACAGACGCACTTGAATCGTCTATTTCTATCGGAATCATACTCAATGTTTTAAAGATATGTTACTAAGCTTCAATAAAGTAACGTGCCTAAAAATGTAAAGAAAACAACGTCTAAAAACAAATGTTGGAAAAAGCTTAGTAGTTTTTGTTTTTTTAGTACACATTTAGAAATGGATAAAATTTGTAACACGATATGTCTTTGTAATCTATCACTAGAAAAAAACCCCAATAATTTGTTTTTAACATTTAAAAAATAGCAAAAGTTTAAAATTTAAAATGTCTAATATCTTGAAAGACAACTTTAAAAAGAGGTATTAGAAAAAAAAAAAGATTTCTCGTAACGTAAAAACATAATGTTCAATATATTATTATTGTAGGTGGAAGAATAACTAATATCTAAAAAATGTAAAGACCTGATCCCCCCCCCCTTCAGTGTAAGCTTTATCCACACATAATAGGTGATTTAACTTCTTAATCTTGTAGTCAATTATCAAGAATTACTTTGTGATATGGTTTTATCAATTGGGTAATGTTTTACTTACATTACAAAATGAATATATCGTAAGTTTCCCCATTAAAAACATTTTCATTTCATCCAACTGAATGTTTGAAAAATTATTGACTTTAATCATTTTAAACTGCAGTCATTTTGAAAATGTACGGAATAATGTGAATTTGAGCGTGTTTTTTATGACCTACTGATAAAAAAGTTTAGTAAAAAAATTCGTAATATGTCACAAATAAATCTGTATTGAACACCTCCAAGTTCCGCGTTATTTTAATCAATTGGAAAAACAGGTAGACACAAAGAAAACAAAAGTGAGAGCAACGTGTTTTCGGGCGTACTTTATTAGAAAAACCTTTTTTAAATTTTAATTTACTGAAGTGTGGTCATATATATATATATATTTTTTTTTTCAATAACGGTTTAATCTTAATTTATTTTTCATGTTATCGGAAATTTTTCAACATTATTATATACAAACACGCAGATATTCAGGGCTCCATTGTGGTGCTTACTCAGACTCATCATACATCGTAATAGGCCTACAACCAGATCCTCTGAATTTAACACCATAAAACAGGTCTATTGAACTTTGTAGGAAATGTTGAACTCTATTGATAAATCAAGAGGTCTACGTAGTCTAGGAGAGGTTAAACTAGTTATTACGGGGTGTGCTGTAAACTCAGTACTATCAGGTAACGTAGGTGGATGGTACAACATTGTCTTTCCAAACTTCTGGAGCTTGTTTTCCACATCAAAAAGAAAGTAACTACTTATAAAATATGTTCGAAATTGCCTAGTTCCAAATATATCCGGCATTTTGTTTTTGTCTTTTCAAAATATTTTTGATCTCCAAAGCGTTTTGACGGAATGATTTGAAAACCGAAAGGGTACCTAATAAGGTAAAGACCTAACTTATATTTAAGAAAATAAAACCCTACCTAATCCAACAATTACTTTTTAGTTTAAGTTTAAAACTTAACTTGATTAAGTTAGGTTAGGTTAGGTGAGGTTAGGTTAGGTTATCAATGTGCAATTGATATTACCGTTGAAATTATTTAAGGTTAGGAAGCAATTCATTGTGCCACATTTATGTGTAGTAGGGCACTAAAGAATGAAATTTGAAACGTCGTGTTAGCTAGACTACACCCGCAATGACCACTAATGAACCCAAAACACGCAGCGATATGTTGACTATTTGTGGAGAATACTCCAGTCCTGTCAACATCAATTTACTTTTATTGCCAGTAATACATTTAGCCTTTCTGTCACCCGCTCTCTGTGTCCACCTACAATTTGTGGTGGCGACCTGTTAGTTGGAACGTTAGTTTTCATTATTTTTTATTTATTTATCAAATTGAGATATTCGTTAGTGTAGTCCTATTACTAAATACGGTGCTTTTATGAGATGTTTTAAATGATAAACATTTTAATAAATCAATTAACAAAACTTCAATATTTAAATAAGTATTCGTAGTTAATCAGCGCATAACGTACGTCATACACTCAAAGTGCTTTGCACTATAAGTTACATGTTACCAATAATGGGTCAACATTAATGCTATTGTTTCCCCAATAATTGTTTTGCTATATGAACGAAAAAAAATTAATATAACAAATGTATAAATATCGTATATTCAATAACTTACTATTTCGGCATAATTGTGGGAAAATGTTACATTTCACACCTAATTTTGACAGGGTAATTCACTACCAGCTTCCATTTTTTTTAAATATGAAACCAACAATAAAACCGCATATTTATTGATTTCAATATATATTTTATCTTGGAAAATACTAAATTTCTTATTGGCCCCATATTCATTACCTACATTAGGTGCCAAAATAGTATAACATTGTAGGCCCTATGTCGAAAATTTACCCAATATTTGTGTTATCATATATAAGAATAATTAAATATTATAATTGGATAAATAATATAGTATTCATTATTTTATTCTTATTGTCATAATTGTGGGAAAATATTACATTTCTGATTGTTCCAATATTGGCAGGATTATGGTTCTCAAACGAATTTCAGTTATTTTACCCAATATTGATTTTAAAATATGAAACCACTATTAAATGCCGTAATTGGATAAATATCATACATTCATTAAATTACCAATTATGATATAGTTGTGAAAAAAATATTACATTTCTGATTGTCCCGATATGGGCAGGATAATTTTTCTCAAACGAATTTCAGTTATTTTACCCAATATTGATTTAAAAATATGAAAGCAATATTAAATGCCGTAATTGGATAAATATCATACAATCATTATATTACCAATTATGATATAGTTGTGAAAAAAATATTACATTTCTGATTGTCCCAATATTGGCAGGATAATGGTTCTCAAACGAATTTCAGTTATTTGACCCAATATTGATTTTAAAATATGAAAGCAATATTAAATGCCGTAATTGGATAAATATCATACATTCATTATATTACCAATATTGACATAGTTGTGAAAAAATTTTACATTTCCTAGTTGGTCCATCATTGACAGGATAATATCCTACCGCCAATGTGTGCAAATAATGGATTTACAAGACTTTTCATTATATTCCCAATTTTGATATTACTATATGAAACCGATATTATATGTCATATTTGTATAAATATTAAAAATTATTTATTTTAACAATTTTGACATAGTTACGGGAAAATGTTACATTTCCTAATTGGTCCTTTATATCCAATTTATTTCCTTTATATCTAATTGGGCTGTTTTAATGGTTCTTTATATCATAAATAAATTTATTTGATAACGCTTGATTGTTCATATTATTGATATTGCATGTTTTGACTTTCCCATCACGAAGTTTCGATTGTATTGATCAACTGTTTTTATCAAAATATACAAAGGAACAACATAGAATAGAAACTAATCCTTTATAATCGGTGTTTGTATAACAATATAACACCATTTAAATTTTAAATCATAATTTTTAATTTTTCTAAAATTTTATTATAATAATTATACAAAATTTAATTATTCTGCGCTACACAACCCTAACCTCAAAACTTCAGTACTCCGTATATCCTATCATTAAACGTATGACAATCGTCTTCATTTAATTTAAACTATCAATACCGATATTAGTTTAGTTAACATCTAATACTACCCGTTCGATTTCCGTGTAAAACTACCCCGAAAATTAAATTTAAAATCAATAATACCACCCGCTATTAAGAAAATGCGTGATTAAGTTACTACTCGGAGAGATAATCAAAGATTTTTTTCTTTCTTGTATTTTTGTTGTAATTTAGGCGTAAAATTATTCGATCATCATAAAACCTTGTAAATAAAATGGCCAAGCGTCAGGTATAACCACATGACGTAGATATATAAAATTACAGATATTGTTATAAAATTGAAGTCATTTAAGCCGCATAACGACAAAATATTAGTTTCTTACTCAAAAACATGTTCTTAATAATAACTTCTAGTTAAATTTAATAACCCACACAACATTTTCAAAAATAAAATATTTCAACTGGATAGTTTTTGCCTCTATCACAAATTATTATTATTATTATTATTTACCACTATATTTTTCCTGTAAGTGGGACTACATATATTATAAATTCAACCGGAAATATGTAGGATTTATCGTCTGGTCTGTGTAAACCGGTTGCGACTTATAGACAGACAGACAGACACGCGTGCGAAGTTATAAGGGTTCTTCGTTTTACCTACTGACCCTAATAAAGAAATATCAAAGTAAAAGATATCCATCCAATAATAGCCATTAATTTGTTTTTCTCACATCTCCAAAAAACAGCTTTAAAACATAAACTCTACGAATTTCTCAATGTATTGTTTATATTAGGGCCTACTAAAAACTATAAGATATGATTTCTCACTGCAACTTATTTTGAAATCCATTTTTTCCGTGTAGGGTACGCGGAGTAGTTGGGAGGTTAGGTGTGATATCAGACACTTTAAATTTGGCATAACTCCAACATGATTACTTATTCCTTAATTAAACAATAATTCGTAATCTGAAATATTTATAGTTTGATTTGATACTCCACACATAATAATAAAATAAAACGACCCCTTAACTACCCCAAAAACAAGTTTTGTTATCACCGTATTTTTCCTATATATGAGAAAGTGTAAAGAATATAAATACAGAGTTTAAAATATACAGGATTAATCGTCTTGTTTGTGTAAATTAGTTACGAATTACAGACAAGCAGACGGACAGACAGACAGACAGACAGACAAACAGAGAGAGAGAGTGAGAGAGAGAGAGAGAGAGAGAGAGAGAGAGAGAGAGAGAGAGAGAGAGAGAGAGAGAGAGAGAGAGAGAGAGAGAGAGAGAGAGAGAGAGAGAGAGAGAGAGAGAGAGAGAGAGAGAGAGAGAGAGAGAGAGAGAGAGAGAGAGAGAGAGAGAGAGAGACAAACAGAGAGAGAGAGGGGGTCTTGGTTCTTCGTACGAACTCAAAAAAAGAAGAAAAGAACATAAAATTAAGTCCCGAACCCTAAATAATTCAATAATAACTTCAGGATTGGAAGGTAACAACATTTTGAAAGGAGAGATAAGATAAGAAAGATGAAAGCAAATAGATCTAACCCAAGATTATAAAAACTCAAGAATTATAAAAAATATTTTAATTATATTTTTTCATCTTTATAATACTTATTTGTTTTAAAAATAATAATAACCATGACGTTAATTGGTAATATTCTGTTTTAGTAGCATTATGATGAAGTAATTTCCTCATTTATTGTGATGACAAATTTTTAGGTATAAATAGTCTACAAAT
>OY740768.1:148293972-148349937 GCA_963513935.1 Aphrophora alni
AACTTCATTAAAGAACATCTTAACGTCTGATAATTATTAATATCACATTTATCACTAATTAACAGATTTCTTAGGTTATTGAAGATAAAGTTAAAATATCAGTAACTACTCCCTCCCCCCCTCCTGCTATAAATATATCTATAATTTTGCTTTATATAACTGCGGAGTTCACATTTTGTATCGCCACCAAGGCACCTCTGCCAAGTCTTGCTATGATGTATGGTCTCATTTTTGGGATAACTTTGTTCCCTCTGGAGAAAGGAAAATAATTGATTTATCTTAAGACGGCCATTTCAGCGAGGAAAAAATATATATTAGATAAAACTATAGACGAGGAATGAAAAAGAAGTGTGAATTTGTTTAATGCTGGCGAGAATTAAATTACTTTTGTTTCTTTGTAGAATGAGTTATGAAATACGATAAGTTTAGCGTTGAGTTATTATTTTGAATTCTAACTTCTGACTTGTATATTTTGTTTTATGTTTCTTTTTTTAATTATTGAAGTTATTAATTTAATAACTAAACTGATATTCAAATATTAATATATTTACTTAATTTCCGTTCCGTATTAATCTTGTTTACTTTAACAGTATACGAAGTGATTATATTATTATCTAGTGTGTCATTCAACTTATAAATTAGATAAAAATTAGTAGATATCTATTCTGCATGCAATGGTAACATCCTTACCTCTATAGTGAAGTTATTGTCAAAAATGTAAGTTCTAACTCTGACCGTGCAAATAGTATATTTACGAGAACCGGTAGGACCGAGGGGAGGGTTTTTCTCATACGTACTGATTGGAGGTCCGCCATCACCCCCAAGCGATTGGAAACTGTTTACCCTATATAATATAGTCTATGACGCCCGTCAGGGCCAACCGACTCCAAGAAATTATTGATATAAATAATTACGAGGTTAAAAAACTTGCAAAACTATTTAAACAAACTAAATCTACTGAGTAAGACCGTTTGATCTACCAGTACAATTAACGTTTCCTAAAAAGCCCAACAAACCAACTTTTGGACATTATAATCAACGGATCTGCTTGTATTTACATATGATGAGCTATACCATGATAGCGCTCAGTAACTTGTTTATCTTCTCTATAAATCTAGTATGCATAATAAAGTATTTGACTTAACAGATGACAAATTTATAATTATTTGTATAAATGAAATACAAATAAAACAGCACCTAAATAAGATGTTTTTTTCTTATTTAAAAATCGTAATTTTTGCTTTCAACTTATTTAAAGTACAAATTTATTTTCCCTGATTTATTTTTTAACTACTGAAAGAAAGACAGGTGGTTACAAACATCCAACGAGCCTTGTACCTAATAACAATATGGAAGAAGTCATCCCCAAACTACAAATAAAACTGTAACACAAATAACGTAAGAATGTTTAATAAACCTATGTACATTTCCGTAACATAACTACCATCCTAAGAGGAATATAAACAAATACTAAACTAAACGTGACAGTAAAATGACTTATGAAAGGTCAAACATTGGTCAAACCGTACCTTATCTACCTAGAAAGTAAGAGGGGCTACATGCCTCTCAATCCAATAACTCTAATATATATTATATTAAGAATTTTAAAAGAAAATACAAGAAATGTTCTCTAACATAACTAATATTAAAACATAAAGGAATAACAACTACCACATATACAATAGAAAATACAAGTCACAATTAAAAACATGCATAATGTATACTTTAACTTGGTTTTTACGAAGAAAATCACGAACATTTTGGAATTGGCCCGTTATTAAAATACAAGAAATCATTTTCAGCTTCAACAATGACAACACTTTCAAAGCTAATCCACAATTTGTTGTTCTTAATTTTTTAATCAAACAAACAAATTATTCTTTACTTCGTTATATGTTGAAAGAAAATTCTCAAGGTCGCTAGAATTTTCATGCTTGTGAAACTTAATAGGCAAACTATGGTCTTTAAATATCGGTGTAACCCTTCATATAGTTTGAGAAAGACAAAACTTTTCACATGGGTCACACTAAATCTTAAATTCCAGACACAGCATCAGAAATTCATCGTTGGGATTACCTAAATAATACCCTAGGTTTTTTTAAAAACTTTTAAATACAATTTAGATATTTAAATTGTTGGAAATTGATGCCAAATATTTGGTAAGGGCGTTATTAAACTTCTAATTTAATTATGTTATTATTTTATTTGTGGTTTGAGGATGACTTCTTTCAGACAAGTAGTTATTTATTTTTATACATAATTATACGTTTTTAATCTTCGTAACGTTAAATGTGTGAGTATGTTTAAAGACAACAAAGTACATTTTGTACTCCAGTGTCATTACATGGAGTACAAGTGTGTCCAACACGGAGAACTTATTTTTATAATTTTCAAAAAAAACGGCTGTTTAGTTTTTTCTAACGTCAAATATCTAGAAAAATATTAACTTTAAAAAAGTCTTATAAAAGACAAACTTGTTTTTTAAACTTTTTCTTGCAGATCAAGGGAAAATTGTGTTAACGACGAAAAACTAAAAACGCAATTTTTTTGCAATTGTCTACTACATCCAGAATTACCCTAATACTTTTAAAAAAATGTTTTAACTATGATAATTTTTATCCACGGAAACGAAACAATATACTATTATTATTTAGTTTTCTAATTATCAGTTACCTTATCGTGAAGCTGCCGAACAATCCTTATTTTGATATCCATGAAGCGTTTCGACTATTTATCAGTCATTATCAAATGTACTCTTAAAATACATTACACAAATACTTAACCAACACAAATTACTAAACATGATAAAAATAAACTGGAGACATACGTTGTCGTTGTGGCTCTATCGTCAACTGATTGGCTATCTTGTCACAAGATAAGAGTTCTCAGTATTTGAGAGGGGGTTTGCATTCGTAGTCCTTGCATCGTGATTAGCTTGAACGGTCTCCATATGTTCAATTATGTTAAAGATAGTGTGTGAATGAAATTGTAAATTATTGTTGAGTATATGGTTAGGGTTGTGTTTTTGCCATTTGTATGTGTGGAACACCTCTACGGTTTCATGAAAGGGGCTTTATTACAGTGATGTAGGATTTTTAAATTCTTGATAATGTCTGGTTGGTGTTAATTAGATGTTTTGCAAATTTGGAATTAATTTTCTTGGTTCCGGATATTTTGGAAGATAGAATGTGCTCCTTGAAGCGGGTTTTGAACGTGCGTCAGGTTTGCCCTATGTACATTTTTGAACAATCATCACATAATAACTTATATATGACGCTGTTGCTGAATTGGTAGGGGTTTCTTGCTCTGGTTGGTTTTAGAATTCCATCTAGACTGCAGGAAGTTCTATAAGCTAGTTGGTAACCTAAGGTCATTTATTTGCAGTTTTTTTTTTTTTTTTTTTTGTTCGTCATTATACAAGAAAAAATATTTTGTTTTGTAATTTTTTTTAAATTTAACATATTTCGAAATATTAGACGTTTTTATGACGCCATTTTTAAAATGATATAAAGAAAGTCTTCTTGTTTGGTACACTTGCATCTTATTTACTTCTTGAGATATAATTTTTGTAAAGAACAAAATGGCGGATTTTACCAATAATGAAGCGGAATTCGAATATATGCTATTTTACGTTATTTGTTCGTTTTGATACATATAATCCTAAAATTATATCCTGTATACATTTATTGGGACACCCTGTATATTAGTCCATTTTGTGCAGCTTATTCACTAGCATATAGTGATATCAAAGTGAAAATCGGCATAACGGTTAATCAGTAAAATCGATTATTAAAATTTGTTTGTCGTATGAGCGTATTAGGAACATGGAATACATTATGCTCCTAATGTTAAAATCATTAATAATATATCTTTCTTAATTTTTATTTTTTTAAAACATTAACTATATTATATTTTTACTTACATACATAAACGATGAACATGATTACAACATTTCTGTGCTCTGATAAATACCTGAAACAATCAAAATAATTTTGTAAATAAATACATTATGTAAGTAAAATGAAATTAAAGTTGAAGTAAACATCATTAATAACATTTTAATTCTTCATTCTTACTTATATTTCAAAGTTTTTTTAAAGTATCACTACTTATTGTTCCATTTATGATTAATAATAATAATAAAATAGAACTATTCTTAATTGCTATGTTTTTCTTCTAGAATATTTGTACTAAGAACGACATTTTTTCTACCAATTAAGAGAAAATTACACTTAAACTTGTAAATTTATAAACAACCTAAGCACCGCTGAAAATGAAAGATTATTAGAACGAAATTACTCATAGTCTGTTCAGTTGCATTAAACTAAATTCCAAATATTTATTTAACATAAAATCTTTGACTGCAATGTAAACAAAAAAATCGTCAATAAATCTGTTTTCTGAACTTCCCAATGAAATCTCGAATATGTTTTGCAAACATTGAAAATAATAGAACGAATAGAATAAATCCTACCCATGTATTTATATCACCTAGGTCTCTATGTTTACATTCTAAAAGAGTGGTAACCAATTAGTTTGTATTTGAATAATAAACATCCAGCTTGCTTTATGGTCGTTAAAATAAAATATTTTAGTTAATAGAATGATATTTGTCTGCTTTTATTTTTTTCCCCATCTGCTGATTATGTTTGCGTATACAATTAGTAAAATAAAAAATATTAAACTGCAATTAATAAAATTTGTTACACAAATATTGCAATATTTTACATGAAAAAAAGAAGATAAATATAGCTATAGAGAGAATAGAATATTCATATTTAACAAAATACATATACATAGACCAAACATAGAATAAGGAAGAAAGTGACACATCATCTTATTTTTTACAAATATATGAATTCTGTTTGGGGTAACGTCTTTAAGTAAGAGGGACAACCTAAAAAAGAAAAAGTTAAGCTATTTTAATTGTGATGAAGTTGCTCCAGAATTTCAAAAATTATTCATAGCCTTGTGATACCCCATTTTAATCGTCTCTTTGAGACAAGAAAAATTACTTAAATAAAATAAAATTTTGATCATTCCAAACAAAATGGCCGCCAAAATAGTTATTTTATTTACGAAGCTAGAATGCTAGGTAAGATCGACTTAGAAGGCAAGACAATCTATTTATTAAATGTTGGTTCAATAATTCAAATACAAGACTTTTTGGGGGGTATCTCTTGAATCACCGTTTATGAGAACAGATATTAACAGAATCCAGAAGATGAGCAAACCAAATTTTTGAAAACATATTTGTACAAAGCATTCAGTTACAGTGAGAAAAATTTGACGTAAATACTCCATTATATCATATAAGGGGGTGTAAAGTACCAATCTAGCTTCCTAAATAAAATAAGGTTTTAGCCTCCATTTTGTTTGGGGGGTCAGAATTTCATTTTGGTTGAATGTTTTACCTCACAATGACGTTTAAAATGGAATATCACAAGAGCATATACGTGACATTTGAATTTGTTGAGCAACTTCCCTCAACCTGGTGATTTAAACCTTAGGTTGTTTAAGTTTGTCCTCTCATCTAACGAAATGGACCACTCTCTATACGTACATACTTATAATAACTAAAAATACCATTCATAAAAAAGGTTTACTTTTAAGTTATTGCAATTTTCTAACCTCAATGACAAACCGTTTTGATGTAACAGAGTAATTATATAAGACAAAAAGAGTATAATATAGGTCTTTATAAGGGAGCAGTTAAATTAAAAAAGAAAAAGTTCACAAAAATTAAAAACTGAAACGTATACAATAATAATAATAGCAAGCTTGAATAAACATAATAAAATAAGAGGTTAACAAAAATAAGAGAGAGAGAGAGAGAGAGAGAGAGAGAGAGAGAGAGAGAGAGAGAGAGAGAGAGAGAGAGAGAGAGAGAGAGAGAGAGAGAGAGAGAGAGAGAGAGAGAGAGAGAGAGAGAGAGAGAGAGAGAGAGAGAGAGAGAGAGAGAGAGAGAGAGAGAGAGAGAGAGAGAGAGAGAGAGAGAGAGAGAGAGAGAGAGAGAGAGAGAGAGAGAGAGAGAGAGAGAGAGAGAGAGAGAGAGAGCCATCACAAAATCAGATCCAACAAATCTCTCAACGTCGTCCATTTAGAAGGTTCAAATACTTTGTGACATTACTACATTTTTATAATTTTGTCAGGTAGTTTATTTTAAATTTCAGATGGGATTATTTTGATTTTATTTAACCAATTTTAGTATAGACTGAAACTGAACCTCATAGTCTCATCACTTTAATGCATTCAGAAGAATAAATAAATTGTAAAATATAATCTAAAATTTGACGCTTCTTCAATTAAACTTTTTTAATATATTCCAAATAATGAAAAATTCACACTACAGACAATAAGAACCCTTATTGGACGAATTGGTATAAACAATTCTTAAACTAAGGTAACCTTTGGGAAAGAAAGTTAATAAGGCAAAAGTGATATAGAGATTACTAAATATGTTCCATAACGTTCACAGAGAAAGCAGTTGAAATAAAGCTCTTATACAAACCATAAAATAAATGTTAAACAAATGGAAGCAATGAAACAAACATATTTGTAATGAGTTTAACCTGAGCAATCATTAAATGTCAATAAACCGTTATGAAAACTACAGATGAATTGTTCCGCGATATGTAAACACAGTATCAATAATATTAGCTTTCAACACAGACAATATTAATTTACAAACGTTTTGTTTATTATGACAATACCATTTGTGGACAATGAAGTAACCCAGGGCTATTTGCTTTGTTCCAACTCTGGACGCAATTTTCAGTACTTGCAAGTAGAACACTTGAGAATAATGAAAGTTCAGTTATTGTTTTTGGTGACCTATTGTTTACTTACATTGAATGAATATTGAAATATGATTTCAATGTAAATACCACGCTCTGAACAATGATTTTTAATTGAATGTTTTCATCAAATATTATTTAAAGTTTTTCATGTTTGAGTGTACTGATTTCTTTACTCAACAATGTCAATTACACCTATACCAATTAGAATTTATTTAGAGAATATATACGAATATTGATTTTACTCGTTCAATATATATATTTTTTAATTATGTTGTAAATCGTTTGTCAACAATAATACAAATATCGTTCGTTTTCTGACATTTAAATTTTATTTAATCTGTTTACTCGATAATATTAACAACGATAACTCTTTCCAAACCAAATATATATGATAAATGTTCCATGAGTTCTAACATAAATTATCAACACTAAAAAAGATTTACATATAATCTACGTTTATAATGGAGATTTGGATATTTATAGACAACACAGAATTGTCATTTACAAACAACGTTACACTGTTTAAAACAAATAAAAAAGATAAATTATAAATGTTTTATAAGTTCTAACATAAATTATCAACACTAAAATAGATTTACGAAGAATCTACGTTTATAATGGAGAATAGAATATTCATAGACAACACAGTATTGTAATTTACAAACAAAGATACATTATTCAAAACAAACAAAAGATAAATGATAAATGTTTTATGAATTCTAAAATAAATTATCAACACTAAAAGATACTTACCGTACGTAAAATCTACGTTTATAATGGAGATTTGAATGTTCATAGACAATATAGTATTGTAATTTATAAACAAGATACATTGTTCAAAACATACAAAAGTTAAATTATAAATGTTCTATGAGTTCTAAAATAAATTATCAACACTAAAATAGATTTACATATAATCTACGTTTATAATGGAGATTTGAATGTTCATAGACAACACAGTATTGTAATTTATAAACAAGATACATTGTTCAAAACATACAACAGTTAAATATTATAAATGTTCTATGAGTTCTAAAATAAATTATCAACACTAAAAGAGATGTACATATAATCTACGTTTATAATGGAGATTTGAATGTTCATAGACAACACAGTATTGTAATTTATAAACAAGATACATTGTTCAAAACATACAACAGTTAAATATTATAAATGTTCTATGAGTTCTAAAATAAATTATCAACACTAAAAGAGATGTACATATAATCTACGTTTATAATGGAGATTTGGATATTTATAGACAAAACAGTATTGTAATTTATAAACAAGATACATTGTTCCAAACACACAAAAGATAAAAGATAAATGTTCTATGAGTTCTAAAATAAATTATCAACAGTAAAGGAGATGTACATATAATCTACGTTTATAATGGACATTTGGATATTTATAGACAACACAGTATTGTAATTTACAAACAAAGATACATTGTTCCAAACACACAAAAGATAAATGATAAATGTTCAATGAATTCTAAAATAAATTATCAACACTAAAATAGATTTACGAAGAATCTTCGTTTATAACGGAGATTTGGATATTTATAGACAATACAGTATTGTAATTTACAAAGAAAGATACATTGTTCAAAACACACAAAAGATAAAAGATAAATGTTCTATGAATTCTAAAATAATTTATCAACACTAAAATAGATTTACATATAATCTACGTTTATAATGGAGATTTGAATATTTATAGACAACACAGTATTGTAATTTACAAACAAGATAGATTGTTCCAAACACACAAAAGATAAATGAAAAATGTTCTGAGTTCTAAAATAAATTGTCAACACTAAAATAGATATACAATTAATCTACGTTTATAATGGAGATTTGTATATTTATAGACAACACATTATTGAAATTTACAAACAAGATAGATTGTTCCAAACACACAAAAGATAAATGAAAAATATTCTGAGTTCAAAAATAATTTATCAACACTAAAAAAGATTTATGAAGTATCTTACGTTTATAATGGAGATTTGGATTTTCATAGACAACACAGTATTGTAATTTACAAACAAAGATACATCGTTCAAAACAAACAAAAGAAATATATCATGGATTAGATATTTCCCTTTCATTGTTCTGATCATGTGATTAGGTTTCTCTTGTCTATCTCTTGTTCTATTCCGACCCTGACGCTATTTCAGTGTTTCAACGGTCTTTATTTTATATCCTCTTCCTCTCTTTTTTAAGGAGAAGATATCCAACATTTTTTTTACAGCTAAGTCGCAGATATCTAATATTTTCGTTGTGATATTTGCACTATTATTTAAGGAACTTAATAAACAATATATTTTCAAAATTCTAACTTTTTAACTGTGACTTTATAAATGTTATAATTTTGGAATAAGACATATCAACAGATATTTATTTCCTAAAACTAATATTTATCCTTTGTATATAGAGAGATAGGTTAAAGAGGGGGGGGGGGTAAAGAAATCTTCGATAGTCTACTAACAACATAATCTTTATTTTAGTATTTTCTACTTTAGATAATTTCTCAACTATCTTAAATAAAGAAGGATGACACAGAAGATTGGTAATATTATATGATACAGTCAAATATTATCTAAACAACAAACATAAAAATTACTAATTTTTTAACGAAATTGGGGAAGTAGTTAAATATTATTTTTAATTAACATGAAATTGGTACTGGTATTGAGTATAATTAATTGCAGAAACCGTGATTTTTCACCTCGACAATTTTTGTATTTCCTAATTATTTCAATATGAAAATTAGTTTTTTAAACAAATATACCAAAACAATAAAACCGCGGTGAATGTAAAATAAAACGATATCAATCATTTAAACACAGAGTATAAAAAAATAAAACATACTTGTGTATTCCTTTAAATACAGTCCATTCTTATAAGGTTTTTTAGTTCAAAGTCATGTAACAACAGTTGGGTTAAGACGAGAATACTTTGGTTTTAGCGGTGTGTTCAGTAATGGGGTGAAAAGGTCCTTGTAATAGCCTTGCTATGGGGGTCGTAATCCAACCTAACTACCAATAATGATAACCACTTCAGCATCTAGTTAATAGCTTGGCGATTATTTCTAGCATAAATGCTTAGAGCACTTAGGATTCAAGGTGGACAAAGCTTACATTCACGGCTCATTATTAAAATGTACACCGTTTATCCTGAAATTACATCGTATTTATTAAGTATTATTACATCACTCACAATGTTGGAAACAAGAAATGAAACTTAATATTAATTACGGGTTTTTATTTATAAGATTTCAATAGTATACCAAATTTTGAAAAGTAATTTCGCTAGACCCTACGCCTAGAGCGTTGGAGAAAAAGATGAATTATATAAAACAATACTAACAAATATCCTTGAATTACATTTCAAAATAAAATCATAAGAAATAAACTAGTACTCAAAGTAATTTGTACGAAAAATTACAGTTACAATTACAATTCCTTTACTCTTGAACTTAATATATAAACCATTTAAATAAAGCAACTGAAAAAATAACAAAATAACGAATAAGTAAAATAGACATAGTTAAATACAACAACAAATATGAGATACAAGGAATAAAAAGAAGACAATAATAATTACAAAAAAATCTGAAAACCAGAAAAATAAAATTATAAAGTATATATCAATTATTGAATTCTTTTATCATCTCTAGTCTGAAGCGTCAGCATCGAAAACGGAATATTTTTCTGTATCCAGCTTATATCTAGTTAGTACATATTACTAAATATTATACTACGTTATATTTCACTAAAAAACCACGTGGCTGCACCTCGAGATAAACGTCACTTGCAGTTTTTATTATAATAACACTTATTTCAATTTATTACATGTGTTTACACCTCCATGAACTCCATGAATATTGACTTTCGGAATTTAGTGGTGATTTGGAAATTATTAATATAAATACAAAGCACGGAACTGATTTCGTTGATGTGAAAAGACTTGATTTGTCGTGTTATATTGTCGTACATACTTGGTTTTTGACATTAAGCTTGTCTAAAATGAGCTGTTATTTACCAGCTTAAGACAAGATGAACTTTTGAAAACTTGTTGCAACGTTTTAATTGTTTAAGATCATTATTTTTTAGTGGTCATTATGTTCTTCGATAATATATTACTTTCTAAAATTGAGTAAAGACTTGGTATGTACTGTAAAAAGAATAATTACTACTGATGTTTAAAAAAAATCATTTTGGAATTTTTAAAGTTTAACTCTTCAGTTATTAGAATTTGTATCTTTCATTTTCTTTAGTTATTTTTACTTTCCTATTTTTTGTCTTATATTCCTCCGTCATTCGTTTCTTCTCACTCACCACATTCTTTTATTTTCTATCTAATATTCCCTCTCATTTTTTCTCGTTTCCTCAAATCTCCCAGTTAATGCTCTCTAGATCGTTTTCCCTTCTTCTGTTTTTTTTTTTTTTTTTTTTTTTAATTTTCCTTCATATTTCAGACTCATTCATTCTTGATTCCTTAAATTTTAGTTGTTATTGTTCATCCATTACTCCACTCACTTTGTGTCCGGTTATTTTTTCGCTTCCTGTTAATTTATTATATTCATTCTTCAATATCACTTTTGTTTCTTCTGTTTCTTCCTGCTATTGTTTATCATATATTTCTCAATCACGCTGTAGTTCATACACATTCTTCTCTTTAATTTTGTATCTAATATCCAGTTTCACTTCTTTTTTTTCTTCTTATTTGTCCATTGCCTCCCTTAAGGTTATTATTTTATATTTAAATAGTTGCAAAACTAATGTTAAAAACAAAAAAAAAAAAAAATTAATTTAGTTTTATTTTGTTTTTATAAAAAAAGTTAAAATATGTATTTTTAATATGTCTTGTTGGTTTTTTTAAAATAAAATTGTAGTATCCTTCGTTTTTAGGTTACAATTTTTATACTTTATTATTGAAATGATCTATTTATTTTAAAAGGGTTAAGAGGAATAGGGGACCTGATGGAAGGAACTCTGTATACATATGCCTAATTGTGCATTTGATGGTGAGGTGATGCCTATCTACGTGATTCTTGGTTTAAAACCCACTTTACAGTAAAAACAAACATTGTGCAGTCATTAAAAATGATATTAGTTGCAATTAAAATCATTTCACTAAGGAAGTAGAAGAAAGAATAACAACTTAGACTTATTTTTTATTAAACAAATTATTGTCAGGTTAAGATAGGTTATTTAGGTTAGGTTAGGTTAATTAGGCTAGGATGTGCAGTTTATTGATTTTTCTTTTTGTTGTTTAAAAACCAATCGGTTAATATCACCTTTTATTTAAAAAAAAAAAAAAAGTAAAAAAGTATAATAACGTGAAATAATCAACCTTAGCTGTCGAATTAACAGCGTCAGCTGGGAAGAGATCTAGTGCTTGATAAAGAGAAACCTGTTAGAAAAGACAGGGATCTAGCCTAAAACTACACGAAAAAAATGTGTAGATTCAGCTATCTCACTCTAAATAGCTTCTGTACTGAGTATATTACCCCAATGAGAGTAACGTTTTTAGAAAATAACTCAAACTAAAAGGCATAGTTTTTTATAGAACCGGCTCAACATTTTCACTTCAACAAACGAAAATTGGTTTAAAACTGTCTAACTTGTATACCTAATGAAGTAGTGAAATCAATTGATATGAACTCTTCCAAAATGAAAATCAAAATTATCAAACTTACGAATTCATAAATTATACTGTAATTTTATGCTGAATTACAAAAACAAAATAATATTTTTAATTTTGAAAAATGTCATTAACAGTTTTAAAATTATTTTAGTTCTTCTATTGTGTATTTAAAATCGGTTTACTTCTAGTTGATGACCAATTCAAGGTAACTTGTACATATTCGACTTGTATTGGATGATTTGCATGAAATCCTTAATAGTTAGTTCTATATCCCATCTGATCACTTCATTTCCCTTGAGGAATTAAACTTTTTGTTGCCCCAGCTTCGTGAGGATATTTCGGATGTTACAATTACTTAGAAGCGAACTCTGGTTGAGAATGCTAGAACAACAAGTTTAACAAGGCGACGGTTTGCTAACAACAAATTACCTTAAGGAAAAGACGTCTACCAGGCATAAGCTTTTCATGGACTGTTGTGCATGGACTTTATTTTTTAATAAGTAAAATTGTTTATAATTCAATATTGAAATTGGATATTAGAATTTGTGTATTATTTTCAATAATATGTTTTATAAAATAAATTACAAATTGGTAATAGTTGAATGGATTGCTCATTATCTGTGTTGCACCACAAACACGAAATAGACATTTAGTCCCGAAGTCTTGGTTTAAAGGGATGGGTAAGAAAACAAAACACAGTTTTGAGAATCTATATTGACCTGATTGGATACCTCCAGCTCTCAATTAACGTTCATCGTACCGCAATTGGCAAAACAAATTTCCATTAAACGTAATTATACATTTCATTCCAAATACAATTATTTGGAAAGTTGGTGCGATAACCAACCTCCCTGATTACCTGACAAATACAACCACAAGCTTCATTAACAGCCGCAATGTTATTTGTTCAACAAAAGGTTTCGCTTTTAATTAATTGCTAAATACAAATTAACTGAATTTTATAAATGTTTAGGGTCATATTTCAATGTGGGAAATTAATTGGACACTGTGTGTGGAGTATTGAATAAATTAGATTATTAATTTAAGGAATGTTTATTTGTCCTGTGATATAACTGCAGTGAAAATGATGCACGAAGAAAAGGAGACATTTTCAGGACGTGTTCTACTGTTAATTTTTTTTTTTAAACGTTGATATGATAAAGGACCGAAAACGTTTTGTTTCTTGTGTATTCACTATTTTGTTTTTCTACAATTATACATTATAATTTTGGAATTAAAAAGACATTGAGTTCAGATTTGACAGACGCATTTTGTATGTGACTATTATAAATCTATCAAATTAGAGACTTTATTATGTATAATTTCAAAATGGCGCCCGTTTAAAATATTTAACGAAGGATATCTTGAAGACCGTTAACATTTTAAAAAAATCAAGCAAAACAAAATATTTCCTATTTTAAACAAAATTTTTAATACATAAAAAAGATAGCCTATAAACAATACATTTTCAAATTAAAGGTGAATCTATTTTAAACCATACAATTAAATCATTGTTTAGAGTTATGATTAATAAATTATATAACGTCAAACCAAATCAAAAATTGCTTTAATACTAGAGAAAATAATTTACCGTTGCTAAGAAAATTATTGTTTTACAGATATACAATCCTAATTATTATTATTTATATTTTTATTTAATTGAACATCGCCTTCCTCGCCCTCACTCATCCTCAATTTCACTGCTGCCAATTTCAAATATCTCTCATCATTTTGCTATGGTCAGACTAGCCATTTTTTCACCCTAAACTTCACTTAACTGCGGGTCAATTTCAGTTGGATTACATATTTTAGCCCGTAGTAAACTCACGGATTTACAATTTTGATGAAACTTCCAAGTGATGTGACATTAATACTTGTAAGTATTTGTCAACAATGTATTTATAAATTCTTACAGCTGATTTTACAGAAGTTTAAACAATGTTACCAACAGCTATAATTAAATTGTAAATACAAAAAGATCAATAATTACATATGCAACTTACATTTAAGTTTTTCATATTGTTATTTGTTAGGTGATTTATCAATTATTATTGTCAAACATAACATAGCCTCAATATTTAAGCATAAATCTGCTGTAATAACAGAAACTTTAATAAGTTTCTTGCAAAAATAGTTTTGCAAGTAAGTTATGTTCTGTGAAATATAAATAGTTAGTTATTATATTGAATTTAACCACAGTGTTTATTGAACATTAAATAATTGCTTTTATAAATGTTCCATTCTTTTTAAAGATCTAAAATTTATTAATTATTTATTGTTTCATAGATATTACCTAAGTACCTAGTACCTATATAGGAAATATAGTTAAAATTAGTTTCCTGTATTTTTAACAAAAAAACAATCCAAGTAAATTGTTTATATTTTGTATTTGTTAAGGAGCTGCACCTCAAAATATATTGTAAATAATGTATAAGCTAAAAAATATTTATTTCAAAGTAGTATTAAATATATTTTACAAATATAACTTGAAATAGAAGTTATTTTGAAATGTATATAACTTTCAGATTTGTAAAGAGCAGCGCTGCTAATACAGAATAGTCTGTTATTGTGTCATCCGTACACTATCTGGTGGCAATCGCTTGAACTACGTCGAACTCTTACAAACATTCAATAAGTACAGAATATTTATTTGTGAATATTACAAGTTTTTTTAAATGTATGTGTTTTATTTAACAGTTAATAAAATCTAGTTTTTAATAATTTCAACAACATTATTTACTTAAAGTTTACAAGAAATGTAAATCAATATGATATGAAATATTAGTTAGAATACTACCCCAGAGTGATGACATGAATACATGACAACGTTTAAACTTGCTAGAATCCCTTGGGATGGGCAAGTCTGTACTGACTTTATAGTGATCCCCTGAGAGCCGACGTTTCTAATATTTAAGATGTACTTTGATTTAATTAGCAATGTTAATTAAGGTAATTTATAAACTTCTCCATATGTATTATTTTAAAGTTAATAATATTTCTAAAAACTAAAAGGATTACATGGTAATTATTAAGGTTCTATTGATTGTTTACAATAGTTTTTTAACAACTACGAGATTGTATGAAGAAGTTTTCGATTGGAGTTACGTTATTTGTCTTTAATTTATTAAAATGTTATCATTATTGACTGGAAAATCCAATAGATACAATATAATCAGCAGTAATGAGCTACACTTGCGGGAATTACAAAACCAAAAGAATGAAACTCAAATTTGCGCAAAAACACTTTATTTTTAAGTTAGACAATTCAGCATTATTTACTGTAATAGATAATAAATCACTGAGTGTTTTCCTTTTAAAGTTTTTCGAAAATATCATTCACTGACTCACAGTAAAATAGCAAAATAGAAAATCGATTTATAAATGTCCACTCCATTTGTTCAACCACTAATGATTATATTCCAATTTTAAAAAAAGGGAAACATCCGCGTTCCCGTGATCTTTTAACAATAATTCTGAGATGAAAATTGACGTTAGTAAAACTTCTTATAATTCTTACATCATCAGTAGCATTATTCTTATGGGAGATGAATCCAATATGGCGGAGGTGGAGCAGAGCCTTAAGTGCAACTAATACAAGACGACATTTCAGTGATCAGCTCTTACATGCACACAAACTCCACTGACATTGGACTGTGACTGGCAAAGCCAAAGTCTTATAACAAAAGTGGGTTCAAAAATGTACTCTCAGTAGAGCTTGTGTACATGTAGCAGCTGAGAATGATGACTTAGTCATTGAAACCTCTTCTTGTATATTGGACACAAAAAAAGTGATTTTTTGTGGAAAATTATGTATCATTCATTTGGTTTATGTACTTATAATTTGTTTTGTAATAAATGAATAAAAAATATATTTTATTTTCGTGGAAGTGTAAGGCAATTTGTATTATTCAAACATACAATTTAACCAAAACAAATTTACGCTTGCCATCGCAGTACATACCTAGTCTTCTTAAATAACAAAATGTTCACAAATCATCTGTATCCCGTATCAGTTTTCATAAATGACAAGTCTCTCGACTATGAACTTTTTATCCAACAGAATTTGTTAAGTGGATGGACTTGCGAATGTTAAAGTAGTATATTATAAATGTAAATAATCGATATTTACCTCCGCATATCCTAATAATTGAAACAATTTTAACAAATTTCTTTTTTTTCCAGAAATCCTGAAAACTTAAGACGATTTTTTGGTATGGTGTCTTCCCGTGACATTTAGTTCAGATTTTTTCACACAGTATCTATTAAAGGAAAACGATTTAACAAATAATTTAGACAAATTAATTTAAATGAATTAATTAATAATACATTTCTGCCTATCAATCGTAAACTGATTTTCAATCAATTATAAAGTACGGTCCGCAGGGTGTAGCCCTACTTTGATAATGGGCGTTAGTGGTAGTTGGAGGGGGGGAGAGAAGAATTGATATCATAACTACTACTGCTGATAAAGACATTGACTCAGCTACATTCAGCTGTCAACGAGTATCATATTGCCGTCTCGCCTTGTCGTTTGTTTGTGGTTTTTGATTTGTTTATAAACAATTTGACAAACTCTCTAATTAGAAATATTGTTTTATACATTTCAAAAAACGAATAGTTTTTTTGATTTTGTTTAAATTTGGTATTTAGACTCAGTTTTACAAACGATTAGACAAACTTACGAACAGAAAAATTATAATACAAATTTCAAAATGGCTGCAAATTCCCCAAAAAAAGTTTGCCTTTTTAAAACTCTTTAGTAGTAGGCTTGATTTTTATTAAATTTGGTACCAAGAAAATGTGGTTCTTCATTCCGTCCTTCTGTCGTATTGTAGTCTTACAGGCACGATAATAATTTAAATAGTGATGTAGAGGACTGTTAGGAATCACAGGGGATCCTGGTGGAGTTCCTTTGCATTCTACGTAAACACCCAATTTAGAAATTATTACCAACCGATTCCCCTTATTTATCATCCTTGCTTTAACAAAATAAAACAATTTTATTTAACAATTTATATAGAATTTAAATCAATCTATTGAGTATTAAATAAAATGCAAAACTTACAGAAATGTTTCGTTCTAGGTTAATATTGGTGATTGTCAAGCAAACAAACACTTTTTTGCCCTTAAAAGAGGAAACATTTTTACTTCTTGTAGCCTACATTGTTTGTAAAATTAACGGGTTTCGAGATATGAATAGTTAATCATTTTAAATAACTGTCATTGTAAAATAGGTACAGGATATCTGTTGATAAGTTTTATCCAATTGGTTCTATATATAATTAAGTATCATTCAAAATTTTAATTTTGTATTATTTGACTTTCAAAATGTATGGATTTTTTTTTGTTCAAATCACAAAATGATGGATATATAGACAACAAACCATTTTAAGAAATGTGTTCATGTCATGATTTTTATTTATTTAGAATACGTTCTTAGAATTTCTCCATTTTGTTTTAGGAAACCGGTATTATGAAAACATAACATTTTTAGAAATGATGATATGATCCATTTCATTGGAAGGTGTATTTTGAAAAAAATCACCTATTTCTTCATCATCAATACATTGTGATAAATTAAAGTATTACAAATAATTTGTTGTTTTCCTTTTAATATATTGTATCAAGTAATTAATTTGATATTGAAGTCAACAAGGTAGATGACGTAACATCGTCGCATAATTTTAAACGTTGTACTTTGCGAGATGATTCTAATTAGTTAGGTTATCAAAGAAAATACAAACATTATTTTTAATTGGGCTCGCTTGACGTGTTATTACAGTCAAGCAAAAACAGCTAAAGGGTTAAAGTGAAACAGATAAATTACTGCAGACTCTCGCAATTAAGGGTTGCAGAGTTCTCTAGCGGAGAATGTGTGAAAAACCAGAGATTGTTTCATACATTGGCGCAAGAGTGCGCTCAGATCCTCCTTTGGAAGGATGCTTAGGAGGTAAATCGATTCCATCCTACATAGCTTTCAGATTATTTTTACAGTAAGTTGAGATAGCTATAAAGTTCTTATAAAAGAGACGTAGCCTATAGATTGTATTTAAGTGGTTTAAATGTACTCTTATTGAAAGGAATAAACAGTAAAAAATATAATATGTTTTGTACCATAAAATATACACAAACATTACTGTTTTTATATTTTTTCTACCATAAAATATGTACAAACATTATTGGCTTTACATGTTTTGTACCATAAAATATACACAAACATTACTGTTATTATATTTTTTGTACCATAAAATATGTACAAACATTATTGACTTTACATGTTTTGTACCATAAAATATACACAAACATTACTGTTTTTATATTTTTGTACCATAAAATATCTACAAACATTATTGGCTTTACATGTTTTGTACCATAAAATATACACAAACCTAACTTTTTTTTTATATTTTTTGTACCATAAAATATGTACAAACATTACTGGCTTTATATGTTTTGTACCATAAAATATACACAAACATTACTGTTTTTATATTTTTTGTACCATAAAATATGTACAAATACTATTGGCTTTACATGTTTTGTACCATAAAATATACACAAACATTACTGTTTTTATATTTTTTGTACCATAAAATATGTTCAAACATTATTGGCTTTACATGTTTTGTACCATAAAATATACACAAACATTACTGTTTTTATATTTTTTGTACCATAAAATATGTACAAACATTATTGGCTTTACATGTTTTGTACCATAAAATATCCACAAACATTACTGGTTTTAAATGTTATGTATCATATAATATGTAAAAACATTACTGGGTCTATATGTTTTGTACTTAAAATATGTACAGTCATTACTATCTTTATATGTTTTGTACCATAAAATATTATTTTATAGACATTACTGGCTTGATATATTTTGTACCATAAAGTATTTACAAACATTACTGCCTTGATATATTTTATACCCTAAAATATTTACAAACATTACTGGCTTTGTATGTTATGTATCATATAATAATAAAAACATTACTGGCTCTAAATGTATTGTACTTAAAATATGTACACACATTTCTAGCTTCATTGTTTTATAGACTAGATTATAACATTTTTTAGTTCATGTAATTTTTTTTTTAATTTAGTCAATTGTTTTTGTTACTTTTTCTATGTATAAACAGATTTTTTTTTTCTTATTTTTTAAAAACAAAAAACCTCTTCACCTTCTAAAAAAGAATATAAAATAAAGGTCCGTGGCCCTAGAGTAAAATTTAATAGCGTCAACGTTGAAAAAGAACAAAATTTGATCTAGACAGACCTGATAAGAACGATGAAAGTGAGGGATCTAACCTAACCTAACCTAACCTAACCTAACCTAACTTAACCTAACCTAACCTAACCTAACCTAGACAGTCCTGATAAGATAGGGATATAACCCAAGACAAGACGACAAAAAGGTGTAGATCCAGCTAGGCTACCTCAGAATTGCCAAGCCATAAGTGAGACACTAAGGGGGATGGAATTATAATCAGTCAATATATTATATACACGAAACAAAATTAGTTTCTTTTATGATGGATTGTGAAACAAATTACTGTACATACAAACTGATATCATATTCTAACTCTGTAGATAAAAAAGCAACATAATATTAATAAGTAGGCCTATTGAAGCTCTCATGATTCTGTCAACTTCGAACATTGTTCTTTATTAATTACACTCCCAATCAAATGTAATCGATTTTTGAGTATGAATTACTAAAATAATTAGTTATTTATAGTCCACAGTTTTGTGATAATATATAACGATAACTCCCCTCCTCCTTCTTCGTATAATCTTTAAAACAACCTAAAATTTTCTTTCGTTCCGACATAGATATATTCACAGATACTAATCAAGAATGCGAGTCACTGAGGTCATCGGTGGCTGAGACATGTTAATATCCCCCCAAAAGTCTAATTGGTTTCTAAACCCCGAAGGAGTAGTGACTATTTCATGAAGTAGTAGAGATGAGGCGAATTATCAAAATATAAACATATTGTATCGAAATTTGGAGTTCCTGGATATGTCAAATCTATAATTATTGCATAGATTAGGGGATTTTGTGAGAACAACCATAGTTCTTAATCGATTTGACGTTTTCGGTGTAGTTATTCATGGTTTAACCTGAAGTTATTTCCGCCAAAATTTCAAAAATTTGAGACATAAGTGAAGGAAATTAGAAGGGATGAAATTTTAACATTTCTCCATGTTAATTTTCTTGAGATATTTATAAAAAAATAATAAAAATAAAAAAAACGTGGCTGAAATGTATGAACATCTAAAATTAAAAAGATATTGCTTTAATTGAAAAACATCTTTAAAGAAAAATAATTTGTGGTTATTTATAAAATAATTTTTGTTATATGTGGTATATTTATTTGTTTTAGACAAAATATTGTATTTATCAGTTCGTTTAGATTGATTTATACAATGTTTTTAAAATTCATTGTTTTGCCTTAGAACTACTTTAATTAATTAACATACCTTATTTGAAGTAGATAGTAGTTCCTTTTGTATTTGTTTATATTATATTAGTCGATAAACATGTATTAGTGGCAGCGAAACATGTAGCGACTAATATAATATAAACAAATACAAAAGGAACTACTATCGACTTCTAATAAGGTATGTTAATTCATGTTTTAAAATGAGGTTATTTTTAAGTTTGTTAATAGTTTTGTAATTGTATACTCCATAAAGTGTTTTAAGTTAATTGAACATTTTACTTTTAGTATTCACAATGCCTCCAATTAGAGGGAACACTTATACTGAAAAACTACTTGAGAGTTGTACGTCGACCAATGAGAAAACGAACATTGATTCGTATAAACGAGCAGTAATTATCCTAGTCAAAGTTATACCATTTAGAATTGGACCAATGAATGGACGTTTTATTTATTTTCTATGAATCACGGGACTGCAAGACTGATACAACTGCAAATACAAAATATTTCTCTATTCTGAGCAACGAGAAACTTAGTAATTTATTTAAAGGAAGGGTAAAGTTCTTAAAAAAATATTCAATTAATTACATAATTTTGGTTAGAACGTTGTACGCTTTTTACTTTATCGTAATTTACGTTTTTCTTTTTTAATAATTTCTGTGTGTTTCTATGTTATAATTTAGGAATCCATATTCTTTTATTTTATAATTTTCAATAACAATTATAGGCCTACTATTTAACATCTAATTAGCAGAATAATTATTAATACTGTGTTACAATTATCTTGGAATAGTTTTTTATGTTCGTGTTTGTATGTGATATTTAGTTTCTTTTTTTAATAACCTAATTAATTGTTATTGGTATACGAGATTATTAATAACTGAGGGTTTGTTGTCTTTTTTTTTTATATTCTATTTATTTTCATGACTTAAGATATGTTAAATTATGAAGTGTACGTTTTTTTTTTGTTTTGTAAATTAACGGTCAACCGTGCGCTCGTTGGTTGAGAACATTTGTAGTACATATTGAATTTTTTTAAACATAAACAACGCAATCCATTGTCCAATTGTAAAGAAATAATATAAGATTATGATTCAGTAAACTTAATGAGAAAATTAGACTGAAAGTGAAATAATACAATATTACAATATTACAGTTATTTTGTTTATGACCGTAGAGGCCAAACCATTGTTATAATCGACTGAAATAAATTTCTTAATCTTAAATTGTGATTTTTTTTCTTGCTATAACCCAAATGAATGAGGTAACAAACAAACTTCATGTTTTCGGACGCATTATCATTACAAAACTATTTTTGATTTCATTTGTGTTATTTTTATTAACACAGCCTAAACATCTTAACTGAAGAACTCTTCCGCGTCTGCTCAACTTACTAAGTTGAGGATGGTTTCATTGGAAAGCTTAGGGTTTGATGATCAATAGTATATATAATATTTAACGTAACCATGTTTTGCGACGTTTTTGAAATGGTTATTGTGCGACAACCCTATTATTATCTATTCCTGAAGTTTTACCAGACCGATTTTCATGACGCTTGTTTTAAATGAAAGAACATTTTGGCATAATTTGTAAAAAATTATGAATTTTCACTTCTATTTAATTTATATATTTAAAATATGTTTTTCAACATGCAATAACAGCATTATTCTATTAACAGTCACAAATGGACCTAATCAGTTGTTTTAAGAATCAATTGTTATGTTGGTTTCTATAATATTTTAATTAGAATTAAAAAAAAAAATGAAAAAATCAAGTTTAAAACACTTTCAAATCGTTTTACACTGGTCTGTGCTACACCTAACCTATTGTTTGATGAATATAAAATTAAAGGTCCTAATTAGCTGTTTTAATTATTTATTATTATTTGGATGATATTATAACTCAATTTCTTTCTAAAATAACAAATTACTTTAAATCTTTTCCAAATAGTTTCACGTATTAACTAAACTTTGTGTAGAAAAGAACTCCCACTCAACCTACAGATATGGAGATGGTCTCATTGGAAAGTTTAGGTTCTGAGGAGCATAGCATATATAGAACGGTCACAAGGACGCTTTTCAGGGTTTTGGAAATGGTTTTCAGCGACAAATCTATTTACACTTATTATAGAAATTCTACTACAAAATGGTAAAATTACGCAACACTCGGATGGTAGTCTACTTCCGTTGCCTTGGAACAATTTTTGTCTCTTAAACCTCCCGACCTCGGTAGGTTTTTTACCAAGTTTATCATAAAATTGAACGTATTTTGGGTAATTCCTTTTAATATTTATAACAGTTTGGAATAAAACTACTTGAATCGGTTTGCCTATTGAAGGGTACTTATATAAAGTGAATAAATAAAATACTTATTGTGATTAAGGATAAACAGAAATAAATAAATTAACTTTGCTCGTCACGATCATTACAATCTATAGATTTGTCTTCGTTGTTTAAAGCTGAAAAACCTCTGTTATCTCCTTATAACAATGGAAGAAAATAGCATTAAATAAATACCGCTATTAGACTGTAATAGCCTCAGGGTAAAGAGAGATAATGTTGGAAAGATGAAATAGACGGCTCCAACCCAAGACTAGATGAAGCAAAGGGAGAATAATACCAATGACTACATAAATACTATAAGACACGACATAGGATAGGGAAATAGTCTACGCTTTACGGATGCTGTTCGTCACAAGTTTGACACACAGCTATCAGAAAGCGCTAGCAGCAGGTACTTGACTGTACGCAAACCACTTGGTTGAGACTGTACAACTGTTGACCTCTCTCTCACAAACCTTCTCACTTACTTCCGTCAGCATAGTCAGTGTTGTCAGTTCGTGCGCTGAGATAAGCGATTCTCGACCTTCCCTCGCATCTCTGGTCCCATATGTGGCATCAGTGCGTTTTCTCTTACCCGCCTGAAACATTGTTTGACCGTAGAGCCACCTAGCGCCAGTCACATCAACTTCAGATTCTCTAGCAGAGCGACCTAGCGGGTATTGGTCAACTCAAGAATAAGCGTAGAATATTTAACATGGCCATGTCGTGTCTTATAGTATTTATGTAGTCATTGGTAATACCCATACTCAGTCCTGGAAGATGTACATAAATATGTAAACAAATCTCTATAGTGGAACAGCCCTAAGAAGGCACTTGTGCGGGGCGGTAGAGGAAAAGCTGGATTATGTCGGAAAATAACACCGTTCCACAAACATTGACTTTACCTCCGAATCGCCAGCTACCTGAGACTTGCCCTCCTCTCACCCCTTAACGTTTACTTCGAGAATAGTACAACGTTTTCACCCGATCTGCGAAGTGTTTTCTTAGGCTTGTTCCACTATACTCGCACCCTCGTGTTGACGGTTCAGCCCTGCCGCATCTCCTTAAGTAAGATTATCACATTTTCTTGGTAGTTGAAGATTCTAATTATATATCAGTGTACATTTATTACATTAACTTCACTGTTTGTTATTGCAGAGATATGAGTTTAGTACTATTGAAATATCCAAGTTTTATTTAATTTAATTTATTATAAGTTAGGAGGTATGAAGTGTTTAAATCGCTGCCATTTCAATGTTATAAAGTTGATATTTCTGAATTTCTAAATGAGCTTACAATTACAAATTTTATGTTCCCATCATAACGTTTGTGGCCGCTATCGTTTTTAATGTACCAACGACAACGACAGACGGTATATCGAGATTTATTATTTCAGGTTCCAAAGAGACTTCAAGATAAGACTAAAACATCCTGAAATTTTTGGTTATTATGAAACTTTGCCTGTATTTCGTATAAGTAAAAAGGAAATTTTTAATGGTATTTTACGAATGTGAATTTAAAAAAAGCAGAAATATATATTTTTAATTTAAAAATTAGGGAATAAACAGAAAACACTTGCTGAGTTAAGTTGTATTTACACATCACGTGCAGGATTTTAAAGTAAAGTTAATTGTAGATACTAATTTCCACGGCAACAAGTCTCTATTGCGAGGTGTAGATGATTAAACCCTAATATTTAAATCGAGTAGAATGTAAAAGAAATTAAAATTAAATTTACAAGTGAAATACACTAAAATTCTATATCACTCAAACAAAACAATGAAACTCCAAAACACAATGTAAAATTAGTAATTGTTTTAAAATATATTCAATACCTGTGAAAACTTGTTTGTATTCAAACTTTTTATTAAAAAGAACTGAGTAATCTATAGAAAAGGATTCAATACAAAATACGAATCAAAAGAATAAATCATCTAATTAGTTTTCAAATCTTATTTGGCTTTCATTAAAAAAACTCAAAGTTGAAGGTTAGATTGATTTAATATTCTATTCTATTTATAATACATTTGAAACCTTGTACTTTTGCTAATATTCTGGTTCATGTAGACACGAATGTTTTAACACGTGGATATCACATGACGTTAAGTTCTACCCACAAAGAAAATAATGTCGTAGTATTTACAAGTTATTAATACATAATAAACTCGTAAGTTTGTAACTCTAATTTTGGTAATGGTTAAATTTTGGACTTAAAGTTGATTTAAGAGTTATGCACTTACAAACTAAAGTTCTAATTGATTGCTTCGCTCTTCAAAATATACTTTTAAAAGTTTTTTTATTTAATTTTTTTTCAAAACAAGGATTATTAAATATTGTCGTTAATTTTGTGTACTGTCCACTTTTCACTGTTACATAGTAAAGAAATATCAAATTTATATGTAAGAAAAAGTTGCATAATATAATTTAAGGGTAGTTCCCACCTCATTGTGTACTAAATACAGATGTTGAAGTACCGATGGTGACTAGCTGTATCTACAGCTTACTTTATGTATTTTGGGTTGTTAGGACCCTCACTTTCATATATAATATCTGGTCCCTACCAAATCTTGTTCTCTTCGAACCCTGACAGTATTAGAGTATTGCAGTGTTAGGAGTTTCTGCTATTTTATTCTTTTTTTTAATAAAGTAATGATGACAGTTAATTTTAATCTTTAATCAAGAAATAAATAATATGATGCTTTATTATGCGTGTTCAACATTGTAGTTTTGTGGGTTCAATACAGAATGCGCTAGTATGGGGAAGTCGGAGCATTGAATCCGGCTTGCTGGCCTTGAAGTAAGCAGTTAGATAGCAGCACAAGAGCCTATAAGGTCTGAGATCCAATTTTTGTGTTTTCCTCTGCCAAAAGACCCTTAGCCCTCGAATACTCCAATAACATCATGGTCGGAAGAGAACTAGAGTGACTTCATGGTAAAGAGAGACATGATAAGCAATACAAAAGAGAGTGATCTAACCCAAGGATTCATGAAAAGAGGTGTAGATCGCGCTAAAGTCGCTCGGAATTGCTACTCCTGTACTCAATATACTGAGGCTCTAATGATTTATGAGATAAAAACATTACCTTGTAGATAGTCTATTTATTTAGTGTAAAAAGTAAGTGTTATTATGTAAAATAAAATTAACTTTAATGTAACAGCAGATATTTCTTGTTGAAAATCCATATTCAAGGATAAAATAAAGCAAAAGCTCAATGTTTCAAATATTTTAATAATATAAATGAGCTACAATAGTTTCGCCTTGCGGCATCATCGGGCAACTAATAGTTGATTGCGGCAACATCTGCCTTCAGTTGCCCGATGATGCCGCAAGGCGAAACAATTGTAGCTCATTTATATTATTAAAATATTAGAAACTTTAAGCTTTTGCTTTATTTTATCCTTAAAATATAATTATCCTCTCTGACCATTGAACCGAATTCCCATTCAGATCGCATATTTTGAGATAAAATATGATATTATTATTCACTCCGTGAGTTTGATAAACGTCATTTGTCGATTAACCTCGATGTTTGATGACCTCATGAGATCGACGAAGGTTTTTCGAAATACCATCTGCCCGTCGGTGTTGACGTTATCCGAGAGGGTCGAGGCACTGAGGCGAGCGTAGAGACTAAAGGCTCATTCAAACTAACGCCGACGCATGAAATCATAACTAACGAGTGGAGACTTTATATTAAAGGGCCTATCCGAATGAGAAAGTTGTAATGTACACAAATACGTGGTTGACGAAATCTTTTTAACAAACTCACACTGCTGTATAAGATTTCTTGAGCTATGAATTCAATTTAACATTTCTCTAAGGCAGAAAAGACCAAATTTTGGGGGAAAATTTAATGGACCTGTTTCTACTACATTTATACTGTAATGGGGGTGTGACTTCTTTGATTTTTTTGTTTGAAAATTAAGTGTAGTAATTGTTCAAATTAAAGATGCAAAAAAATCTTGGAATTTTCAATATTTTGCTGTTTAAGGAAGTAAAATTTAATTGACTAATATTAAAAACGGAGTGAAAATTTCATGTTTTCTTATTTTATACAGCACAGTATCAATGTTAACTTTTATATAAACCAATACTAATTTCATTGATACAGATGTAAGTGTTTACAGTAAACATGTTTAAATAAATAGTATTAACCCCAAGACAGATCCTTGAGCACACCAATATGTGTACTACACTAACGGGATATCAACTCGAAAATTGTATTTTACATATGCAGAGCCTTAATATCAACAATTCTCCATCCTTCCACTTCTGATATTTAAGGATGTATTTCAATATCATGGGATGAAAGGCGTCAGTAATGGGGCTGCTCTTGTAGTAAATGTATGTAATTTAAAATAATTATATAATGATGGATGCAAGCCAATTTAATATAAGTGCCTTTAAAATAATATTTAAGAGTTAACAATGTAAATATATTGGAGTGTTTTTATGTTGTTATTTTATGGAAATAGGTGCAACTAACAGTGATATCTAATTCCTAATAATTCGAAATGTATTAAATTTCGAAAAGGATAAAATATGTATTGAAGGTTAAATTGTGATGGTTAAATTTCGATTAAATTTTAATTTCTGACTTACCTCAGTTAAATCAAATAAAAATACATACCGATTCAAATTTTGAAATATTGCTCAAAGTTTCAAATTTTACGAATCAATAATAAATACTTTTAGTAACACATGACCTACCTCCTATGATCATCCTAAATATTTTTTTTTGTAACACCAACCCTGCATAAATTTTAAAATTGATTTATGTGGTGAATCCATTTTAAACATATCAAGTGAAAATGATAAGATTCTGTATTTAATTGAATTTCAAATGTAACCATTTCTGTTAACATATATCCTGTATCAATTTCTACGTTACTAAAGTTACATGTTCGCAAGGAAATACCCGATTTAATATTTTGACCAACCGACATATTTCTATACTAGTTATGATATGTACCCAGCCCCATCATACAATGTAGTACAAGATGTTTCTTATTTCGATCTCTTACATCAAAATTTAATTAGCAATATTTTAGGAAGTGTAAATACCAAAGCAGAAATAATACTAATTTGTTGTACATATGGAAACCTGCTTGCAATTACACTAAATATGAAATATTTTTTTCTTCTCTATAAATTAGTTATTTTAACTTTTTCTGCATCTGTATTTACTCTTCTTAGAATATGATTAATTAAATGTATAACCTAAAGGAAACTGTGGGAAGCACGGAAATTATCCGTCAAAAAAACACACCCATAAATTCAAATTTTTAATGACGTTTAATTTAATAAAAAAGTGTAAAAAAAATAATTAGGAAATACCTAAAACGAGATAGTTTTAAAATTTAGTGAAAAAAGCGAAAAACAAACAAAATTGGATTTTCCTTAACGAATAAAATAGTGATTTCCATTTTGTAAAATACTAGTAGGCCTAATTCAAGTTTTAAAATGGTATTTAAATTCAATGAAAAATATAATGACCACCCTTATAACATATTTATATTGTAGAACATTTCCTATTTACAAAATACAGTACCGTTTCAGAAAAAAATAAATAAATAAATATCCTCCAATAAACAAAAATCAATTAACTCCTCACATATTCCACTTAACCAAAGACAATTGCAACATTCCTTTAAATGAAACTACAACATAAATTAAAAGCATTTAATTTCGCTTCCAAGGAAGTCCTAATGCGAAACGCATGTTAGTTGCTTTTAGACAATTTATTTGGCGACAGGCCGCAACAAGAGCAAGGAAAACAATTACGCTATTCATATATTAGACGCGCGTATGTGTACGTTATCAAACCCCCTTTGCGGTGAGATTTCTTCTTTTCCACACATCTAAAACCCTCCCTTCTCCATTCCACGCCCATGTACACAATCCATGTCTTATTTAAAAGTAATATTTGAGACAGCCTTTTCCCCATTCTTTATGATGATATGAAAATTTTACCCTCTTTCCAGATCTCAGCCTATATAGTCCACGTGTTTCAAATAGGCCTACTTTATTAAGGTTTCTACCGTACGACACTTGGATTTTCTCCGCAAGCAGTATACACATACAGTAGATGTTTTTATCTATATAAAAGAGAAATGTGGTTTCATGTATATTGCTTAATTATGTGTAGTTGAATGTTTGGAAGTCAATCTACATTTTGCTGTTTATGTAGAAACTGATTTTTTAATAAAAACTCCGGACTATTGTGAATAATTTAAAAATTATTACCTTAATTTCCGTCTAATGGTATTTCCTTAGAGCGTTTGTATGGCTGTTTCTTCTTCAAAGAGACATGTTATGAGACTAGTTGAGGCAAGATGTCCAACTTCCTAATTACTTGTAACTTTTGATGACAGTGTTTAACCACATATATTATATCGTCGTGTTCTTACTTATTTTATTATGTGTTCCTCTGCAAGACTGACGACGTCTCTTTGAAGATGAAACGGCGATAGTAAACACGTAAATTAAATGACGTTTGTTTTAGACTGAATTTAAGATATTTATCCTTTTAATTTTTAAAATTACAATTCTTTATTGATGGAGAGTAGGAATATATATATGGATAATTCTTCATTGGAGAAGTTAGAATCATAGGTAGCCACGTCTATACATAAACACTAAAAATAGAAAAATAGGCCAACTAATAGCAAATTACTTTAACCACAAAACAAAAATGTATTATTGTATTTTCTTATTAAAACCGAAAAACCTCTCAGTAATCAATGCCTCATACAACAACGAGGTAAAGATTTTAAAATAAAGACTTCTAACCTTCGAATACTCTAATAGCGTCAGGATCGAGAGAGATCAAGAATTGGTTAAGAGAGACCTAACAAATAAGATGAAAGAGATGCATCTAACATGATACAACGTGACAAAGTTGTATCCAGCTAGGAATTGCCAGGAACAGTTTTAAGTAAAGAAAATAGTTTATTTACACAAATCTAAAATTAAGGAAATTGATAAAATCTTTTTTATTTTTACTAAACAAATACCCAAAATAGTTGAGATGAAATTAACCCAGTTGGATCTAAATATTTTTTCAGTTTAGTTTTGGGATAGATTCCTCTCTTTATCTCTTCTATCAGGTCTCTTTTGATCAACTATTGTTATATTCGACCTTGACGTCATTGCAGAATTTATGGTTTTTTATTTATCTTCCTTTCTACCTTTTTTTAGAGAGAAGAATTTAACCTCCAAGCAATAAGAAACAATAAAATTAAATTAGTTAGGTTTTGATTCAATTAAATTAACTGTAACGTTTAACAGATAATAAAATGAAATTTAAAACAAAACAAAAAAAACAACAACTTGAATTTTAGTCTTATTTATACTCAAAATTCGACTCTGAATAATCTAAAAACATCTTTTCATCTCTTTACAATATAACAACTTCTTTTACTTAATGAAGTTTAATTTTGATAGAAAAATAATGCGTAGTTTTGGAAATATTAATTACTGTGTAACTAATACATGGTAGTTTTAATCTGCAAAGTTTGTTTTTAACTTGAAATGTGAACAGTCTGAACTAAATTAAATATTTGTTTTAATTTATGAATATTCTGCAACGGTATTGAAATTCAGCTTTGTAAATAAACATGAAAGTCCTCACATGGATCGTACCATAAATTTCAAACAATGACCTCAACCGAAACCGTCACGAGCAAAGAAATCCATCAAATAAAATAAACCGTTTCAATAATTTGGTGAGAAAAGTGCAGTAAAATAAATTTAAAAAAAAAAAAAAAAAAAAAAAAAAGGAACGATAAATAACAACAAGAACTTAAGGATGCAAAGAGGCTACCCAAGTTAGACGGTTGATAAAAAATGTGTTCGAAGTGTATAATGAACAAACGAAAATATTTAAATACACGAAGAAAATATTTAATCAATTGGTAAGTTTAGAATGAAAAGTCCTTTATGAGTGAACTATTCCAAACAGAATTTATAATTTCCTCGTAAACATTAAAAATTTTTATATACAATAAACCTGATTTTAAACTATAAATGAATTGATATTTTGAATTTTTAAACGAAAATTCCCTAGATCTACAAACCACTTCATATTTTCACACAGCCAATTATCCATTTGGTAATTAAGAATATCAATAATAAATTTTAATATGCGTATATTAACGTTTGTTTTTAATCTATTGTGGACCTATTAATTAGTCCACAAAACTAATTAATAGGGTGAATTAATTAGTAGTGTATACATATGTGTATACATATTCTCAGTTATATTAAAACTCATTTTAATACTTCCGCAAAACAACTAATGTGTACAGTTTAATTCCATATTGATTTGCATCTGTTGAAAAAAAGAATTGTCTTTTTGAAAGTGTGTCCTTTACGAATATGTGGGTGGTTAGTGGGAGGGGTAACATTATCATGGCGAGAGAACTAAATAAAACTGAGACAGCTAAAAGCAAAGGCGGCCACTCCCTAGGCCCCCTACTGGCTCAGCTAGCCCCCGCAGCCCCCAGCCCCTTTCCACTTCCATTTCTACTCATTGTCTTTACTTCTTGCGAAACTCGTCGCCATCGGAACGTAACGTTTCCTTTGAACTAGCTGCTCTCATAGCGTAATAATCTTCAGCCCATGTTAATGGATTAATTATAAAAACAAAAGTTACAAACACGATGTTTAAGCGGTCCTCAAAGTGGGTTTTGTAACTCTTGGCATCTCAAACTTTCAATTTTCATTTAGGAAAATATATTGTCTTATTATGTTTGAAAGCGAACGTTTAAGTATATAAAAGAGTGAAAACAAATCATCAGTTATTTATAAAATGTAAATTTTTGAGGTTATGTTTTAGTTTTATACTTCTTTTATAAAATAAAGCATAAACCTACTAGATTACCATATGATTTACACATACTAAATCTATCTATTTTTTGAACCCAACTTTTTGATTTGATTTGTTTATACATTTTTTAATGTTATGTCAGGCAGATTAATAGTCTAATATTTGAACAGTGCTGTGTTCTATTCAACAAATTTTTGTTGTTATTTAGTTTATATATATATATATATATATATATATATATATATTATGTTTTATTTGTGTAATAGTGACATTTCGTTTTTATTTTATACAGTTGAGTTAAATTTGAAAATGATATTGTAAATTATATCAGGGAATTTGTAAATGTTTGATTGTGTTCAATGGATACGTGGGTCATTTTTTAAGTAAGAAACGTTTTTAAGTGGAGTAACAGCAATTTTATTTATGAACATAAATTGTATCAAAAACTTATGTATTAACATATTTTTACTTTTCTACATAGTCACCAAGAATATCTAAGCATTTGTTCAGTCGTGGCACTTGCTTTTGGATCCCCTCATCATAGAACTCTGCCGCCTGAGCATTTAACCAGTTAGTGACAGTTTCTTTCAACACGTCATCATTTTCAAATCGCTTTCCGCCAAGATATTCTTTGAGTTTTTTTTCAGAAGGATATGAAAGTCTTATGGTGCCAGGTCAGGGCTGTAGAGGGGATGGTCTAGTAATTCCCATCGAAAGTTGGCCAGTTGCGTCTTGGTCATGGCTGCAGCGTGAGGCCAAGCGTTATCGTGAAGCAGCATGACGTCACTAGACAGAAGTCCCCCACCCCCGGCAGTTTTAAATAGCGCGCCTAAGCTTGGTTAGTGTTTCGCAATATCTCTCAGCATTTATGGTCATTCCTCGTGGCAGAATGTCACAATCGGCGGGTTTATTGAGTAACATGGCGACAAACAAAGCAGTGTTACGATAAAACCAACAAAGGCAGAGACATGAAATCAACTGACTGCATAGTTGGGGACTGGGCAAGAGTGGCTAACTTGAGCGGGCGTCACGTGGCAGCCTGCGCGGTTGCTATGCGCAAACGGTTCTTACTCAAAAAATGACCTCTCGTATATAAGTAGATTTAATAAAAGATGTAATTTGGGATCCATATTTTACACGTACTTAGCTTCTTGAGTACAAGACTAACTACTTTCTTTTATTGATTTTATTTCTTTTTTAATGCATATACGTTTTTTATACGAGCTAGTATTGTAATTAAATAATATTTCAAGTGAAAAATAAACGAGCTAGGCTGGGAATCGAACCCAAGACCTTGGTTTTACGAACCAATCCTCTACCAAATGAGATTTGGCGCGTAAAGCCAAAGGTTCTGATTTCGATTCCCTTTTTAGGTCTTTTTTTTTTTTTTTTTTCACTTGAAATATTATTTACTTTATGTTAGTCACTTTATCTTTACAGTTTCATTGTCACATTGAGAATGTTTTACAAGATAAATCACAGTAAGAAGTATCTAGGTAAATGCCCACCTCCCAAACCACTGTTTGACATTATCTTCATTTATTTATTTTGTATAAAATATTTAGCCTGTAGCTGTTTCACTAATGAAGGAGTTTTATTTTAAAGTATCTTTTGACTAATGACCTTTCACTAAATACGATATTTCTCCCACTCAAACAGGCAACAAATGTCAGCTAGATGTAAAACATTCAAAATACATTTTGTTGTGTTATACTTAATAGAAGTTTGCCGTACTGTTTACTAGACAAAAAGTTAAAATACCTGTTTTCAAAATTGTTTCGTATTCTAAGGTCAAAGTAATTTAATTAATCTGCTTCCATACTACATAAAACAGTGTATTAAGGTGAAACAATTTCAAATCAAACTTACAACTTGGTTTATCAATTATAGAAAATTTAAAAGACCTTACTGAAATAGTTAAATAGCTTCAGATTTTCTATTTACCTGTTTCTGGCAACTTGTTTTTGTTTGGTAATGTAAGTTAGTTACTGGATACAGGGCACAAAATAATAGTTTATTAGTTTCTGTTTTCTAAGTACAATCCATAAGTTTCTGTTTTTCTTATAATTTTTTTTTATCTCTATAATTATTAATAATTTTGTAAGTTTATTGTATAGGCCTATTTACTTTCAAGGGTAAAGAAATGCATTATACTTGCACGCACTGTTGCTAGCCTCTAATTCACAGTACATACTATTTAAAAACTGTTTCTATTTTTATTACAAATTCAAGAAATTTACAAGATGTGCTGCCATCGCTGCTGGAATAGATGTCTAAATATTTCAAAATAAACTGTTATTGTTAAATTCTACATTAAAAGTGAAATAAATTATTATTATTTTGAAATACTATTAATATTGAGATGAAAATGGTTTTGGAACAAAAATGTATATTGCCAAATCATAATGAAGCTATACAATTATGGTACAATGTAATATATGTTTTAAAAGTGAAATTCAATCCAGAATAGAGTAGAAAAAGTTCGCTACCTTTGTTTTCTACTACATTTTTATCTACGAATGTTGTCGCTTCGACAGCTTGTCTGCTGTTATTTATTCTAACAATGTCTTAGTTTATTTTATTGAAACTCGACAGAAATATTCCCAGGAGTTCTTTGAATGGTTAATGATGCAAATCCAACGTTAATTTGTAGAACACTCGATCTCAAAAGTCATGTAGGAAAGTATAAGAAATTGTTAATTTTCCGGCTCAAATTAGTATTTTTTTCAATTAAATAAAATTGATTTCATATGGCTGAAGTGTAATATAGAAAATTGTGTTCATATACTTAATGATAATCCACAAAAGATGTAACTAGATTATTTTTTTCTGGATGAAATTTAATTATTAGGATTAATTTATAGTGATACATGAAGCACATGTTTATTCACAAGTAAGTGTCAATTTAAAGTTATTAAAAGCTCAGTTACTTTTAGTTCAAATTCAAAACAATATCCATACAATGCATATTTATTATTGTATTGCATTGATACATTGGAATGAAGTTTGTTTGAAGATAAAACTCTGTATAGGTTAAAAATGTGATTTATGGTTAACGCTCTATTTTTTTATTTATTTATAATGCCGTTACCAACAGAAACACATATCTGACTAATTCAGAGTTTTTATGAATGTGGGAGAAAATTTACAATAGCATTAATATATTTTTGTACCAGTAATAGCTTGAGGGAAGGCCTGTGTGGGTTAACTAACTATAGAAAACTAGTTCAGAAGTTGAAACCAATGGTTTTGTAAAATATAAACAAAAATCAAGAAGACCTATCGTAAACCGATATTGTGGTGGTGGAAGTCTTGCATGCAAAAAATGAATTGCTAATAACACTCAATATTGTGAAAGCAGTGTTAAAAATTGCGAAATATTTTGATTTGAGTAACTCAACAGTGTGTTCTTAAAAGGCAATTGTAAATTTACTCTTATGGAATCCCCATAAAGTTCAAAATGAAATATATGATAAGAATAATACCTGATAATTGATATCATTGGCCCATTTTTCATTACATGAAGGAAAGATATTTTGGAACAATAAGGTCCAATTTCATCTGAATGACACTAAACACTCTAAAAGTGTTATATGGTCTTTTACCAACTCTCTAAAATTAGTTTACAAGGATTACATGAGTTATAGAGGTTAGGTTTCTCCTCCAAATTAAACATTTTCCCGTATTTGTTTGTAGAAGTTCATAATTGCGTCCAGGAATGCAGGAAAGGTTGTGCTTGTTGAGGAGCAGAGTGGTGGATATATTGAACACTTAGGTTACTTCTAAAATAGGACATGATTTTGTTATAATTTGATTTAGAGTATCAAATTCCAACTTTTGTAAATAGTATATAGAGTCAAAGTGTAAGACAATAGAAAAATAAATGAACTATATTAAAATAAAATTGTCACTTAATTTTTAAATATCATGGTATTGCTAGTATGTTGTGTCAGATATTTCTTTTAAGGGTGTTACTAAAAAAATATTATTACAATTTATAACAGGATAGTAAAATTCTTCACATTTTGCAGGACATCGATATTGTTTAAATTGCCTTTAACTGGAAATAGTAGATGTGTTCACATGATATGCTGCAATACTATTTATAGAATATTGACAACTAGGATCTTGACGTCAATATGTGATAGACAATCAGTATATATTGAAAGCCTTTGTATATCTAAAGGTATGAAAATGAAGTGAAAGCACAGTTTGAAAATTAAAATATTGTATTTAAATGTCTAATGAATTAAGTAATCTATGGTACGAGGGTGGGGTTATTCTTGGGTTGACTAATTTAATTATATAATATATATATATATATATATATTGCAGTTAATTTTTATAAACATATTTAAAAAAAACTATAATACCCTAAAGAAAACAAGAAAACAACCCCTCCCCCGTCTTATCAATGTAATTTCACCGCATTTCTGTGTGAGCGAATAATATTTTAATGTAAGAATTTTGGAAATACATAAAATATGTGTAATCTTTTTCAGCGGAGAATATTGTGTGTGTGTGTGTGTGTGTGTGTGTGTGTGTGTGTGTGTGTGTGTGTGTGTGTGTGTGTGTGTGTGTGTGTGTGTGTGTGTGTGTGTGTGTATGAGTGTGTATGTGTTAAAAGTTCTTTTCTTCCTTTCCTTATAAACAGATGATGAATTAAAGGTTTTTTTTTAAAATTAAACCACAAACACAAAATCGTATAATACATCAATAAAATATCAGTAAAAACAAAAATATTTACTTTATTATGTAATATTTATTTATAAAAATACTAGATAAAATAGAAAATACCATTCAAGATTATGTAAGAATAATTTAAAAAGATGTGGTTGATAACAAATAAATTGTATAAATATTTAATCTGAGTAGCCGTTTAGGTTTTTCAGGTAGGAAGAAAATAATTTTTGCATTTTAAATTTAAAAAAAACAAATTTTTCAATATATAATTCAGCAATCATATTTTAGTAAAAATAGAAACGTTTAAGTTAAGAACGAGTATTTGATTTCGAATAAAAAAACTCCTACATAGCAATTAAAATTATGTAAATTAAATCCAAGAATTAAATAAGACATGTATTAAATAAATATTTAATCAGAGTAGCTGTATAAAGTTTTTCAGATAGTTGGAAGTAAATTTCCAACAATCCCTATATATTACACGGTAAAATGTGTTTATTCATGATATTTCAACAGTTAAAAACAAAAACAACAATTAAAAAGAAAAGCAACAATTTTAAATTAACATTTGATAAATAAAAAAAATACAAGAAGTAATCCAACAATGAAATTTCACTTAACAAAAAAAACATTAAGCTATTAAACTGAGAATTCAACATAAAAACACTCGTTGAAACAACAAAATACCAATGAAAATTACGTAACATTAAAATAGAACAAATGAAAATTAGATGGAAATTCAAAGTAAAAAAAAAAAAGTAAATGAAATTTAACTAATAATTAAATTAAGCTGCCGTTAAAGAATGAAGTAAATTTAAACATACCAGAATCTACAACAGAAACTATTTGCAGCAAGTCCATGACAGTGTGTAGTAATCTACATAGCAGACAGAGTACAAATGTGTTATATTAGCATGTCTGTGTAATATAAGCTGGGTTACAGATTAAGGACATAAAATACAATGTAGAAGCACAGCGCTTGGGATCTGAAACTGCGAGTATATTATCTCAAAATATATGTTTTAATTTATGAACCATTGAGATTGTAACGCATAATTAAAGGCGTTATAAATAGTGAATAAAATTTTACACTGAAAACAAATAAGTTATGGTAATTTAAAAAATTACAATTTATTTATCTTGTGGTAACATAAATAATTTCTTATATGTGCACACTATAGAGAAGGTCACGTAACTGGTTAATAAAACAATGTCAGAGTTTCAAAACAATATTCGTTTTGATACCCGTAGAGTACAATAATGTTGTTTTTATAACTTATGTCCGTTTATGTTAAGTGTTATGGAATTTTTAAATAGTGTTATTATGGATTTTTAAAGTTTGGTGTGTGTAACATTAAATAAAAAAAGTAACTTAGTTTCTATGTTAAACTAAAATAACACCACAGCAGGAGTGGGAAGAGTGATCCCGTTGAGAACCACAATATTAAAGTTACGATACTAAAAGAAGAGAATCACTCACACTGAACAGTCGGTATCAAGACAATAGCAAACATATTAAGAATAACGTCTAAGCTTCAGGAATAAAATCACTGATCATTGTTTATATAAATTTAGCCCAATCAATCACAAGTAAAAGTAACGCCAGTATTACTATCATTGTGAGATAAAAAGATCAATTTCCTAAAAATAAAAAATAAACGGACGATTACAATAAAGTATCAAATGCCACACCTGCAGGTACTCATGGAAAACAGAATTACCTCATTGTAATTAGGTTTTTCATAAACCAGTATTTGATAAATTCTCATTCACGGGTTGGACGTACTGATCTATCATTTTAATAATTGAGACTAAGTACAACATAACACAGTCTTACATCGTTTAACTCTGCAGTACATTCCACTTAAGGCTGACGCAGCAAAGAAGAGACAGCAGGCTCAGCAGAGACATAGAGAGCAGCTGTAACAGAATTAGAGAGGACAGGCGGAACATCAACGACAGAGGGAATAGGTGTAGCAAAAACAGAGAGGACAGATGCATTAGACAAATATGGCAGGAAAGGCGAAGACAGAGAGGAGAAGCTGAGCAGGGACAAAGAGAGGACAGGTGCATTAGACAAAGATAGCTGGAGAAGAGCCAGAGAGAAACATTTTAGAAGATACAGAGATATCAGGTCGCATAAGCAGGGAGGATCAACGCAGCTGAAATAGAGAGCACAGTCTCTGTGGATACTCATGTTTTTTTGAAAATGTCACCTGTGTTTTTTGTTTCTATAGTTTTTTCTATTCTATGTATAATGTTATGTGACAGTAAGTAAATAAATAAATGTTTTGTGAACAAAATTATACAAAAGGTTAAGAGCACCTCTTTTAGACAAAATTGTGTATCTTAAGAGGTGGCTATAAGATTAAATATGAAGAATAGTTATTTTCTAGGAGCTAGTATATAAATTATATTTAATAAATGGTAACGATTTTTTGGGGGGAAGTATTTGTTTATGGGAGAATGTTAGTGCAATATTTATTCAACTGTTAATTTATTTCTTGTTAGTCTTGAGTTTCTTTAATAAGTTCTTTTTATTTAAAAACACCTTTTGTTATTTTTTCAAATGTAAGTTTAAGTTATAATATCCTGCTTTTACAGTCAAAATAACAATAATTTACAAAAATGCAAACGTGAAAAAAATTTAAGTAAATTACTGTAATATTCTTATTACTACGTTAGAATTTTAGAAAAATAAAAACATTTAATTTAAATTAAAGAATTCAGTAAACATATTTATAAAGCTTATTATTAGTTAGAGCTACAATTATTAACATGTATTATTTTACCTTTTCTACTGCAAGTGATAAAACGTTCATTGGAAGTGTTATCCTTTTTTTTTTTTAAAAAAAAACTCTACTACTTAGTATTACATGCACACTTAAAAATAGTTTACAATTCAACTATAAACAGCCCAATTTTTTTCTATATAATTTTGAGAGTATAAATCAACTGCCGTTATCAAGTAATAAACCTAGAACATAAAAGTGAAAAAAACCAACATATCCTTAGAGGCATCTTGAAAACTAAAACTAACTCTGTAACTTAAGAAAGATACCAAACCCTAAAGCCAGATCTGAGCAGTCAAAACTAAGACTATATAATAAAAAAAACCACCAGACACTAAAGCGCACTATACAAAGAACTGTAAACAACAGCTGGTTTTGAAATGATGATTTATTAAAAATTACTTACCACTACCGTAGGAGTTCACTCATAATGAGTAAGTGTGTGTCAAGTCAAAGGTACCATGTCTGAATTTATTATGAATAAATCTACATCTTTTATATTTCACAAGATTAATAAACTATCATTACTACATAACTGTCAAACAAAGCATAATTTATATAACTTTATTGTCAACTAGTAAATGTGATATGTAAATGACCTAGTCTGTAAAATGTTTAAATGCAGATGATGTTGCGCCAAAAATTCAAAAGATTTTGTCACTGAGAGACGAGAACAGAAAGATTGTAATTTAACGCAACAACGAGCTCTGGAGAAAAAGGAAGACCCTACTCATTACAATGTTCGCCACTGGAAACAAAAGAAAATTACTTAGCCCACGAAACAAGGAATTTATAAATGGGCGTAAAGAAAAGATAACATCTTGGGTACCTTTAGGTTGGTCGAATATTACCAAAACTTCAACTCTTTTATCTTTGTAGATTTCATTACGCATCACATAAAACAAATTTTTAACTGTAATCCAATTAGAAGAAAAACATCGACAGACCTTAATGAAGAATTAAAAATATTTCAGAATTATATAAGTCATCTCTGTCACCTTCAAACATTTGTACTTAAATTTATTTACCGATATTTTTCTACTTATATTTATTTGCATTTTTGAGTATTATCAATTAATTTAGATGCGGAAAGTTTTGACTAAATATATTTTTAGGTTACAAAATACCATAGACTAGTTGCTTTATAACCAATTGCTTGCATAATAAAGTGGACCTTAAAGGTAAATTGAATCTGTCAAAACTACATATCCTTTGTGTATTGCCCCAGAAGAAAGGTTAGATCTTTTTAATCAAATGGTTTGTTTAAAGATTTTTATTCTAGAATACTTGTACAGGTTATTCTATAATCTATATTACTCCGTACTATGAAGAGACATATCTATTAAAACTTAATGATTTTATAAAGGATGTTTAAATCATGTTTGAGATTGAGTATGTAATCAATTTTCAATGGGGAGAAATGGCACTCTTGTATTGACTTTTTCGGAGTTTCAGATCTTTGGGTATCTGTGTCGGTATATTCACATTTGTTAAATCAATGTATATGATACATTTTTAAACTATTACATATACTATTATAGAAAAATATATGATAATACGTATTACACAAACTTTCATGCATCCATTCATGTGGAACCATTTCCACGCACATCTGGGGTTGAATTACAAAAAGTTATTAATTTTAATATATGTAAATTTTATTTTTAAAGAAGTAAATTGATTATATAACCACCTGCAGTTATAGTTTGATTATTGTAGCTCATCGAACACTAAAGATTTCGACAATAAAGGTTGAAACACGTTTCAATAATTAATGTATTCATTTTGAAGGAATTAAATTGTTGGTGCTAAGTCAGTCCCAAATATTATTAATAATTTCTCTCACTCTCTCACTCTCTCTCTCTCTCTCTCTCTCTCTCTCTCTCTCTCTCTCTCTCTCTCTCTCTCTCTCTCTCTCTTTCTCTTTCTTTTTCTCTCTCTCTTCATTTGTATAAATAAGAATGAATCACGTTATTCTTATTATATTTCATAAGCATATCCTTTGGAAACACAAATATGTTAAAATTAATTTAAACTGGTTAGTGACATTGCTATACATATCGTAATGGTTGTACGTAATCCCATAGTTATAGCGGTGCTACAGCACTGCTTCGACGAACCCAGTCGGCTTCGCTAAGCACAGGTACTAACTGATAAGAATATTCTATTTGTCTTTGGGTACATCTGACAGTTTTTATACATGTGGCCATAGATATTTTTAATAATAACTATGTATAAAGAAGAGCTCGACTCGAAATATTTTAAAGTATGTGTTACGTGTTACGTGTTACGTACTGTATCTGATAAAAGCCTACAGTGTTCGGCGAAACACCCCTGTAGCAACGCTTCAAATATTGAATAGAAGTCAACCAGTAAGGTATTTATGGTAAAATTATGTTCAGTTTGGATTGTAATTATCATTTCAGTATTATTCCAAATAATCAATTAATTTCAAAACTGACATCCTTCAGTTATAGTATTCGTACACGATTTGTTGTTACATAAATGTAACATTTGTTACATTTGTTGTCACTATTTAAATATTTTATCTTTATAAATAATTAATTTTAAAGTTATTAATGATATTTATAGTTTATTTTTAAATGTTAGTGTAAATCTGCATTCCTACACAAGTACTATGGGTTGTGTGTTTGAAGGGTTTAATCAAATAAACACCACATTCTGGTTTCGATTACCACTTCTCCACCAATATTTCCCTGTGACGCATCACTTTGCTATTCAGAATGTGAACACTAGACTAATTACACAACCGTAATTAAATGTTAATTTAATTAATTTAACTTTTAATTAGTACATTTCATCTGTAATAGAGATTAAAGTTTAACGAAATTATACTTCACGATTTTATTGTGATAAATGTATACAAAACAAAGAAGTATATTATTAATTTGAATAGCGTTTAACTTGAGAAAGAAGTAGGGGCTTTTTTGTCAGAAATTGATTGACTTTTTTGTCAGAAATTAATTCACTTTTTGTCAGAAATTGATTGACTTTTTTGTCAGAAATTGATTGACTTTTTTGTCAGAAATTGATTGACTTTTTTGTAAGAAATTGATTGATATTTTTGTCATAATTGATTGACTTTTTTGTCATAAATTGATTGACTTTTTTGTCAGAAATTGATTGACTTTTTTGTCAGAAATTGATTGACTTTTTTGTCAGAAATTGACGTTTTAATGACGAACGTTTAGTTTGTCGATTACACCAGACCTGAAAATTTTAGCTCCTTTTTCATTTAAAGTTTTTTCACAAATTACTATCGATCCTGAGTTTTTCATTGAGATGAGATATAGTTTGTTGGGTTCTTAAAGGTTACAATTTAGCCAAATTACATCTCAGGGGATCACTTTCAATTGTTTGGGCGTGTGTATCCAGAAGGAACGCTTGTTGGATCTACAATATTTCATAAGGCACTCTATTGATCACCTTTCTTTTTCGACTCTGATGATATTAGAGTATTCAAGGACTATGGGTCCTTATTTTAATTGTTGTTTTCCCCCCTATTTTTGTTAGGCGATGATTAACAAGGGCTTTTTCGCCTTTGGAGCAACAAGGAAAAAATAACAATTTTTGTTAAAATTTATTATTGACAACTTTGATTTTACGCCAGATTATACTGTAACCTAATAATTATGGTTTTTAGTAACTACAAGAGGAAAACATTATGTGTGTGTTTTAATTTTATACAATCACATGAATGTCTTTTGTTTTACACTTAGACCCAACTACGGACTATAAAAAAAAAACGAAAAAGTATGAACTTAGGTTTTACTTTAAAAATGTAAAAAATAAACGTATTTTGTAGATAATTATATATATATATATATATATATATATATATATATATATATATATATATCGTGTTGGTGAGTTCAATAGGGAAATTCTATAATATTTTTTAAATTTACCCCAATAAAAAAATTGCTCATTATTCACTTACGTATTTATAACAGGTTTTGAATTCAATAAACTTATATAATCCCAATATATCTATTCAAAATTCATTGGAACGTTTTATTCTATTTATAATTGAAATGCTAAAATCAATGTTTTTAAATTGGGTAGTAGTGAACAGGTTAATTGGAGCATAGCATGGTAAGGGGGTGGGGGGGTTGTAGAGGGATTGTTGTCAAACATTAGCATACTTCATTGAAGCAGAAAAGAAAACTCTAGTCTTTGGAACAATGGAGAATAAGGGGGTAGAGGGGTGAAGTAGGGTGAGAAGGGGTTGAAGCTGTCTTCATCTGCTTGAATAAAAATCCCCAACTCTTGTGTCTAGAATCCAGAGAACACAATGTCTCATGTATTGATGGCTTTCAAGCCTTCATTGATTTTACTGAATTGAAACCTTTAGAAATACGCTTCGGTAGGTCCTTTACTTCGTTAAAAATAAAAAAGAGAAATATATCGTAGGTGATAATATTGGTAGGAAGTTAATTCAACCGTGACGTCATTACAAATTGGAATCGGAACTGATAATCATTGAACATACTGTTTCTTTAACTATTCAGATATGAATGGAACTGTTAAAGTTAAAAAAAAAAAATTCTCTCATATTTTTATGTTTTATGAGTATAATTTTTTTCTCATGTACACCTCTATTTTCAATGTGGTTAATAGTTAATTGTAGTATAAATTTAAACTAAATGACAACTGGAAAAAAAGAGCTTGGTTGGTGAACTCTATGAGTGAATTCAACAACAAGATGGACGAGAATTCAATATGTTAAGCATGCATAACCCGACTGTAAAAACCGTATAGTAAGTTTTCCATGTTACTAAACAACTGAGTTTAGTTTAACATAGTACAAATAAGTTTTCGTTTCATAATGCCCGCTGCATGTACTTTTAAAACCAGTATAAGATCTTCGCTTGCATTCGCTGCAGACAATAAGCGCTATTAAGTACACCAAGTGATGTGTTGAGAAACAGGAAAGTTCAGACTTGGTATCAACGGCATAGCGAGCTGAACGTAGACACGTGGTTCTCTTAACATCTCAAGGGTTAATGAAATTCTAAATTTACCCTGTAACTTTGAACATGGGCCCATTAATCAATCCCTTAAATCAACGATGTAAAATTATCCAAATCAGCAAATGGTAGTGTGAGTTCAAACTGCATTGGTCTTCCACGTTCAAACAACTTAAACACGTCGCTGGAGGTATTACATTTTGTTAAGTTGAATCTTAATATATTTTTGTTTCGGGTTTCATGCTTGTCTCGTCCTAATCGTAGCTCAGTACGCATTCAAATTTAAATCTTTACTCCAAAGACTGCGAGAGGTGTTGCATAGTTATAACTAAAAAAAAAGGGTTTATTTGTTTGACTCATAATCTTTTAAATAACATATTCTCAAGGGTACAATTAATTATAGTATGTGCAGGGGGTCAATCCCGAGAATCCTAGCTGAATTTACAACATGATACTTTTTTTTAGCAGTCTTGTGTTAGATTCTTCTCTTTCACTTTTCCTAGCACGTTTCTTTTGAACAACTCTTGTTCTTTTCCGAGTCTGACGCTATTAGTGTAGGCGAGAAGGGAGGGGGGGGATCATTTTTTTATATTTGTTTGTATTTTTGTGTGTAAACTACTGATGACCGTACGATTTTTCGTGTTATAACAACAGCAACAACACAAAGTAAGATACATATTTCTTGATACAACTTAAACTTTATTTTAATTAATTCATGGTTTTTTTAAAACATATTAACAGATAATCCCTGACTGCAAAATCAATAATGTAAATAAAAAACAACTCTTTTTTGCGTTTCATAAGTTGTGGAATATGCATAAACAACTTCTTTTTTTTTAGTAAAAAAAACAAACAAAGCAGTCTACTTTATGATCAGCTAAACAAAGTGAAAAGAATTTAAATACTAAGAAATATTAATACTACTTTTTGTTAAACAGTGATTAACAATTTTAATTTATGTTATATTATAATTTTATTTCTAAGAACATTTGTTTATTTATGCAGCTAAGGGGTGGTGCAGCTAGCTGTATTTTCGCCTCACAAGTCGTTTGTATCTAAAATACAAAAACAAATACTTTTATTAAAAAAATATTTTTTTTGTTTAATTTTCTTTTGGGCGTCCAAAAATCAAAATATTCTTCTAAATTTTGAAAAAAATCCTTTAAAAAAAATTTAAAATAATTTGATTCAATAAATCTGTATTTTTTAAATTTTCTTCTTCAAGCTAGAAAAAAAAGTGATGTAAAATTTACTTAAAGATTCTTGATGATTTTTTTTTCGTGTATATTTTGTTGATCACAGACTAGCAGTATTTTGGTTCCAAAAGGTGTTTGTACAAACTTTCCTTCAGACAGTTAAGCGGTGTAAAAATATTCGTGTTATGTTATTTGTCTCTTCAAAAGAAAATCACAATTATGCCTCCAATCCTTTACACAACCCTTTTATCACAACTTGTAACAGATATGAATAATAACGATAGAAGCGTAACTCGTTCATTGCAATATACCTATAACTGCAATTGGGAGATTACGCCTCGACTATCGCAACACGAGAATGTAAACTAATATTTAAAATATAGTAAATAATTGACAGAATAATTTATGCAAAATAGATTTTGTTTACGTTAATAAATAAAACAAATTAATTTATTGTTAATCAAAAAATCCGATTAAGTTTACGATACTGTCCGAATTTCATTTGAACGCGACATAATTCTTAAAATAATTTGTAAATATTTATATTATGTATTTCTGTATGGATTCTGAAAAGGAATGAAAAACGGATGCATTATGGTGGTTTTTAAGTGATATTGTTATCATCCCATATCACGTGTAGGGTTTACAGGAAATATACTTATACCCAAGTTCAGACGTGGTTTAGGTTAAAAGAGTGCATAATGAAGTTTAACGATGTTTTAAACACGATTAATGCACATTGTGGCAGGAAGAGTTCAAGAACAAGTTATGACTGTACTGGGAGTGATAAAATGGGGAAAGGGAACAATTTAAAATTTTTAACCTGGTTATATTTTATACACTCTTCCGAAGAGTAGAGGTTATACAATTAATTCTGATCGGTCTTTATACACACAGACTTTGAGTATTATAAAAAATTTCAGAAATTATAAGGAAGGTAGACTATAGCTGTTTCGATGAACATGTATGTCCAAAGCGTATTTACTTGATCTCACGAGACTGAGACATAACTTATTATTAACAGGAAGCTAATTATACGAGCAAAAGGGTTTTTAATAAATTTTTCTGAACAATTTTAAGGTTTTTTAACAACTTTAAACTCTTTAAAAAGAGATTGCAAGTGTTATTCCTAAACGGAGCTTCTTACTTTGTTGAAGAGTCTCTTCGAGTTGAATGCATCTTATTTGATTTTTTCTTATTACTTGTTGCTATTGATCGTATTTCTGTGTTTGTTGCTGTTATTTATTTTTGTAATTTATTATTACTTAGTCAAGATTTAATCTATCCTGTTGACAATTTCAACTCCATTATATGGAGTTTACATTTAATAGTAATTTGTTTTGTAAAAAAGTGTTTTAAATTTCTCAATTTTCCCTGAAGACAACGTAATCTGGTATTGAAAAAAAAATGGTAGGCTACATTATAATTTGCTTAATGTATGTGCATACATATTTTAAGTAAAATTTTGCTTAAAGTGTCATTTTGTAGATAACTGATTTTTATAAAAGATGCATTTTAATTATATGCAAGTGCTTTTGTTGATATGACATACATCCTACATGAAATCTACATCTTGCCAAATTCATTTTGTCTTGCGTCACGTTTCAGCGAGATTGACAGATAAGTTCGAAACAACCATTGGTAATTTATGAACTCATTTTGAATAATCGAATGCAGTTAGGAGATGACTAAGTAATTCAACATGGAAAACAATTTACCGGCCTGGAAAGCTGTTATCGAGGAAATACTGGACTCCAATGACGTAATGCGGTTGTATACCGACTTATTGGAAAATTGAAAAAGTACATTTTGGTCAACTTATTGCAATCGTGGTTAGAAAATAATTTAGAGCTTATCAAAAGTCACGTTACCCTGACAAAGAACAGTCAACTCTTATAAACACAAACAATAATTTATTTATGCGCTATTGAGATGCATATTCACAAGATTTTCTTCTGTTAAAAACCATATTTGAAAAAGTAAACTGTAAAGTTTGTAAGGCTTCTAGTACAAATGATTAAGTAAAATGCGCCAAAAGGTCAGTCATAGTGTATCCAGCTCATAAGTATCTTCAGTGACATACTTTTTATATTCCTTTCTATTCAATTTTACTCAATGGTACTAAGAAGACATTGATGAGCATAATTTGGTTTAATTGAGTAAATACTTCTTAGAAACTGTTAACATTAATAAAAATATAAACATCTGATTAATATAAATGTATCGTGCGCAAGCGTGGACATTGAGAGAAAGACAAAAATAGAGAAAGAACTGCTGCAAAGATGGGAGAGAAGAACTGGTGCAAAGATGGGAGAGGAAGAATTGAAGAAAACAAGGGAGGGGGAGAACTGGTTCAAGATGTGCGAGGATGAACTGGTGCGAAAGTTGGAGTGAAAAATTCAATTTTGAAGAGGAAGAACTGGTGTAAAGATGGGAGAGAAGAATTGGTGCAAAGATGGGAGAGGAAGAATTGATGAAAACAAGGGAGAGGAAGGACTGGTTCAAGATGTGAGAGGAAGAACTGGTGTGAAGATGGGAGAGGAGAACTGTTGTAAAATTGGGAGAGGAAGAATTTGTGAAAATATGGGATAGGAAGAACTGGTTCAAAATGGGAGAGGAAGAACTAGTGTAAAGATGGTAGTTTTGGTATGGAGATGTATAAAAGGATGAAACTAGTGAATGGAAAGGGAGAATTGGTATAAAGATAGGAGAGGAACAAACAGGTGAATATATGGAAGAGGAAGAACTGGTTCAAGATGGAATGGGAAGAAATGGTGCAAAGATAGGAGAGGAGGAATTGAAATAAATATGGGAGAGAAAGATTAGGTGAACTTATTCGTCTTGTATAAATCAATCTTTATTTAGTATAAGTAATGAAGAATCTTATTTAAGTCCAAGTGTAGTAAATTAGAATTATTATCATAATTATAGTAAAAGTTTTACTGAGAAAGAAACATACAAAATTAAACAATTTTTTAAAAAATTTAAATGTGAAAGTAGCAGTCAACATGAATAAAACTATAAAGAATAGATTAAATATGAATATAGAAAAAAGTGAAAGATAAGATAGAAAAAGAGTATATGAAATAAAACATAAGCGCAACACTACATAATATACAAACAGGACGAAAGTTAAAAACAAGATTTAGGGAACATGTTAGGTTAGGTTATAAAAATACAAAAAGAGGATTCAAATTACGCTACTCATTTAATAAAAGTGGGTTATTTCACAGATGAAGTGAGTGATTATATGGAGATATTACATCAGTACAACAAAGGAAGATGTTGAAATATAATGGAAGATATCGAAATTAGTAAACTGAAGGTGAATGGAGAATTACTATTAATTAACAAATTTTTTAACCAATCAGAAGTTATGTTTCAAAATTTGAAAATGGTAAAGGAAAAGAAATACGTTAAGGTCACTGAAGACGGAGCCTGGTGGTAAGGGGCGGGGTAAGCTATATATATATATATAGGAAAGTCTTTAACAGACGAACTCCCTACTAAAGTATGTCTTGAAGATGGAGGAACCCCGAAACACATCTACAAATATAAATACTAACAAAATGATAAACAGTATGTACTAAAACAAATTAGTAAATTGGATATTTTGAATCTTAGTTTGCGTAAGTATTTTGTATTAAACGTGGCCATTATAGAAGGTGATTTATATTTGAAATTTTTAAATATTGAGAGACCCCTAAATCTTCATTTTAGGGTGCTCATTCCTTATACGATAAAAAAAAGGGTTTTTTACATACAAAAAAATCTTCAATTGTCATTTTTTTGATTTTTTTTAACACCTCTGAGATATTTTGAAACCCAGAAACTAAGAAAACTGTTTTGAGTGGGATAATATTCTAAAAAACCAGTTAAATTTCTGGAACATAATTAATAATTTTTGATCTATTTGTTAAAATTGTTCTAAATTAATTTTTTACCGAATAAAAAAAAAAATCGTTTGAATAGTACATAATAAATTAACGATCAATTTTCGTTTGTTTGATTTTTTTTAACACCTCTGAGATATTTTGACACCCAGAAACTAAGAAGACTGTTTTGAGTGGGATAATATTCTAAAAAAACAGTTAAGTTTCTGTAACAGAATTATCAATTTTGATCTATTTGTGAAAATTAATTTAATCCCGAATAAAAAAAAAATAGTTTGAATAGTACATAAATTATCGACGGAGATAAATAACCGATAAGAGAAAATCAAACATTATTCTCTTACATTGTTGTATGTTTAAAATAGGTTAATGATGATAGATGATTCGACGAGAGCCAAGACAAAAGGAAAAAAAAATTCCCAAGTCGTTGTGAGTGATTTGTTGATGTATTGACCGATAATTCCCAGTTGTGGGAACATCAAGAGACAATTATCGGTCGTATTGATCGGTGCTTTGAACATGTGCACTTGAATGTGTGTGATGAATGAGGTGATGCTTGGGCTCTTGGCAAGAAGAAGGCTTACTCAAGAAGTGTTCATCGTTATCGACATTCAAATTTTATCGGTATTTGATTAACTGGAACTATTGAAATCTGTGAATAAGTACCATTTCAATTGTTGTCACGTAATTCAAATCTTAAATGATTACGCGAAGGGAAACAAGTTGATAAGAATCATCGTACATATTCAGTTCTATTACGAACTGATTCTTAATATTAACGGATCTTTCTTAGGATTTGTAGGAAATGTTAATTTCTATTCAAATGTAGAACAAAAGCTTTTACCTAGTAGAGTAATTTGTTTAAAAGTGCTGTTACGTAGGATTTTTGAAACTGTAATTGTGTCTGTCACTACTTACTCGTCGTTTGCTATATTTTAAAGCCTCTCGAATATATTTAATAATGTGAGTCTTTACTCACATTGCTAGTGCCAGTGTGACCTAATGGGCCTCACAGCTCTACATATGTAAAGAAGCCTGTACTCGCCACACTTCGTAGGTGATGCGGTCTTCTTATGTATAGGTATTTTTATTGGGAATTCAAGTTTAAAAATTATATTATTGACAATAACTTCGCTATTTGTCATCAGTGAAAGGTCGGGTTGTTATCATTACTTTGAAAATTTTAGTTTTATTTAATATAACTGTTTTGTAATTGAATAACACACAAAAACTATGTAATATAGCCACCATTTTTTTGTTTGTTTTTAATTCGATATTTTTCTGAATTCCAAAAGGGTTTTGTATATGCACACAATAATCTCGTATAGTATCAAATACCCTACTCTAGCAACTAAAAATAAATATCATGGATATAAGCTTTAAAAACGTACAGAATCAAAGAAATTATAAGAAATCCAGGAAAATACATGATGTACTGAAAAAGGTGGACTTGCTACTCATTTTCTATTACATACATTAAACAAACATATAGTCGAAATCATTTTTATATACCGTCAATGCGCCTGTATTTTATTTTATTTATTTTTTTTTTTTTAACATTATAACTCTAAAAAGAGATAAGAGATTCTGTTCAATTTTTTATTTAAACATTTTGTATGTTAAGTTTTACGAGTGTTACCAATTCAAAGACTTTATTTTTATAATTTTCAAAACAAATACCGTTTGAATATCTTAACGTTGAATATCTCAAAAATCGTTAAAAAAAGAGAGAAGAATCGGTAATTTTTTTTTTTTTTAACAATGAATAAAACCATATTTTTTTTCTGTAGTTCAAGTGTAAAACTCAATTATAACTTTTTCTTGAATAATTATTGTGGTCGAATTAAATGTTAAACGATTATGTTTTTCTGGAGCAGTAAATTTAGTCACTAGTAGTAAATTGTTTAGTGGAGTTACGTATCTAACGCTGTTATTGCGTAGGCTATAGTGCGAATTGTGATATTGTGCGTTAGTAGTCTTATCTTGATTATTTTGAAGGATAAAATTAAAAAGGATGTTTGTTAAATATATACAGTAATAACAAACATTTAATAGTATACATTAAAACAACTTAAATGGATAAAAATAATCATAATTAAAAATATTTGTCGTTATGCTTATTTTCGGTGTAGCAGATAATTACCAAGAATATGTGTTTTTAATTTTTTGGACAATAACTGGGATACCTTTTCAGATACAAAATAAGTTATAAATTGTTGTCTCTTGTATTTTTTTGAAAGTTAACAGTTTTCGAGAAATACGACGTTACAATTTTTAAATAGGCCCATTAAAAAATATATAAATACTGTGAAACAGTCTTTGTTTGGTACACTTGTAAAACGTAACATATGTGTATAAGGTTTGTGTTTATAATAATGTTCAATATACCAAAAACTATGTATTTTACAACAAATATGTACAAGGGGCCAGAGAGTATTCTTATTGATAAACAAAATGGTTTTGGTAATTTTTCAGTAACTTAACGGATAACAGAATTGTTGCCAGATAAACTGATAACATATTTCTTTACAACAGCTAATATTAACCTAAATCAAAAATATTTTTGAATTATGTAATGACAAAACAAATAAAATGCCGGGGAAATAATATTATATTTCATCACTAGGACGAAATATGATTTTTTTTTGATACAAGCTCATGTTTAAGGAGGATAGAAAAGCTTCTGTTAGTGCAAGTGATGAACTACATTTTTCGTTATAGTAGAAACAAAAAAAAAAGCAATTTCACAGAACTAAAATTGTATAACATAAATATTTCAAATGTTAGCATAAGTTAAACAAATGTATTTGCAACTATTATTACAGCTGTTTAGTTTGTGTTAGTGGTACACTAACTATTTCGATTGCCAGATCTAATACTTCTGATTCAAATAATATCAAAAATACAATGATCTAAACTCGATGTTAACAGCTGTTTTATCGGTTATTTACAATCGACAGTACCGGTAGTTTTTATAAATTCTTTACAACTGTTAATTAATTCGTATAAACGAAGTAACAGCTGATGACTTCGATCTCAGGTGAAGTTTTATGTCCTAGGATTAAGAATAACTTTAGCATCGCTTGGCATGTATTGAAAATAGCTGTTTTTGAAGCAGCATGACGAAAAATTTTTTTTTTTCCTTATTATTACTAATGCATACACTGATGAAAATCTAACATTCCTCCAAGTTACAGTTGGTTGAGTTATACGTGTGTCACATTCATAAAGAAAGATTCATGTCCCATCTCGAACTCTGTGACCTATGCCTTGCCCGACATAGATATTATACAAATTGGAAAAGGGGCTTGAGGGTCAAAAAGGGTCTATATCTACATTAAACAAATGGAAAGAAAAATAAGCTCTTTTTACTTGAATGGAGAAGTTTCATTTTTCTTTTTATGTATTTTCTTACATCCATAATTTATGATATACGCTCCAGACTTTGGACTTTTTGACTCCCTCCCTTTCAGTTTCTCGGATGGCTGAATAAATAGATGTGATATTCAAACATATTTGTGTTATTATGAAAATTATATATATGACGATATCTTTTTGTTTGTGTTAATAAGTTAGTTGGTAAAATGTCAATATCGGATGCACTGAACGTTAGATTGCAAACTTTGCTTAGCAAACTTTACAACCTCCTCTCTCTCTCTTTCTGTAAGAGTTATTTCTATTGGAGCTGTTTGAATAATTTATACTTTAGGAATTTTATTATGCTACATATATTTGCTTTAACTATATGCTAAGTTGTAATATATCTGTGTGTAGAATATAGACTACTTACTATTGCTGTACTCTTTGTTTTAACGTCAAAATTTTGTGTTGTAACCTATTTAAATTATCATATTGAATTGAACGAAACAGTTTAAATAATTTTCCTTACTATAAGCTCATAATATAAAAAACAATGTCATAGTTCTTTGAGATAGTTAAAAAAATGATTAATTAAGAAACTAATTACGGTAACTCTTTTTTTTATTTTATTGTATTTTTCTAATATTTATTGTTTTTGTTTCTTAAAGTCGACAAATCCACGAGTCCTTAAACAAAAACCGCAAGTTAAAGGTAATTAATAGTTACATAGTTAGAGTTTCCGCACGTTTTTTTACGATATATATATATATACCGGGTGAATAAAAAGTCAAGACCCCCCCTGTAATATTTTTCTAAGTAAATATACAGAGATATCCTTTTGGTGGTCGTGCAATCTTAGTAGGAAGTTTCATTTTATGATTTTGAAAATTTTGAGTGTCCCCCAAAAATGGGGGATTTTGGGGGCAACTCAAAAATTTTAAATGTAAACCCCCTTCAAGTGACACCTCATTTTGAAGTGTTTACAAAAACTTAAAGAATGGTGAAAACCAGAGTTCGCTATCTCCTCTCTATCAAAAATGGTAGCACGTCAAATGTTATTGAAGTCTACACAAAATTTCATCCTTATAAAATTCAGCTTGTCCATGAGTTGATTGAAGATGATCCAGACCGTCGTCTTCAATTGAATAAACAATGGATGAGCTAAAATTAGAGCTTCTATTTCCTCACAAAATTGAAGACGACGGTCTGGATCATCTTCAATCAACTCATGGACCAGCTGAATTTTATAAGGATGAAATGTTGTGTAGCCTAACCTAACCTAACCTAACCTAACCTAACTTTACCTAACTTAACCAACATTAAACATAATATATGAATACACGCTTTATTGTTCTGGAACCCAATAAAAATTTACGTTCTTCCATCCTTGTTCCGACAGCGCTACATGAATTCACATAAGTGAGGATTTTAAAAATCTCTACTGGTTCCACATTCATTCTGTTCCTGATAAAACACTATCCTTAATACACAACAACAATGTTCCAGCTGTTCTGTCAGGTTAGGTTCTGTTTGTTCTATTTATCTCAATTGAAAATTGTTTACAAGTGGGGCGGTCTTCTTCTTGAACAGAACAATATTTTCTCAGTTTAATTTTAAAACAAAATTTGTTAAAAATATTTTCAGTTGCTCAAAAGACAAAACAGTCAACCATAAAAACGAAAGATTTATGTCTTGGTAATTTATAGCCTTTTCATCTCCCCAATATGTCTACGTTGAGATAAAAGGTAAAACGCTTTGTACGCTGTTATTCCAAATACACAAAAATACTTATTATGGGGGGGGGGATACACAGGTGTTGAAGTTGAAATGTGTATAAATGTTTTTGTATTTCTATAAGAGTGACAAAATTTGTGCAATGATTGTGCTGTTTGTTTGTAAAATACAATGTATATGGTAAACAAAAAGATACTAATTAAAACTTTTGAATCATACAGTATATCTAATTGATATTTATACTAAAACAATAAGATATCGTATTGCAGTTACCAACAGAAAGAAATGAATTCAAATAAACAATCACATCTAGATGATTATAGATATGGAATGAATTGAACACGATAACCAATACTAAGGACATGAATGCTTTATGTTACGTCTGTAAAATCACATTGTCTCAAGCAATAAAAGCGACCTTTCCCTCTTCTAAAACTTGTGTATTTATTGGAGCGTCACAAATTGACGCATAATATACGCAGAGAGGGGAAATAGCCGGAAGCTACAGTGAATGTTTTACACTACTAGTTGACAAGACTGCCACTTGGCCAACTTCCGTTTCCGGGGTCAAGTGCGACCCTTTTCCACTTCCACTGGCTACCTAAGTATTTTCATCTATCAACTCAAAGTTTGTCCAACGAAGAAGTAATTAAATTTATATATTTGGCTGAGTACATCATAATGAATATTTCCGTTGTAAAAAACACCGGATTCTGTTGAATATATACTTCTATAGCATATGTATTCAACAGAATATATATTTATATTGAATTGTATGTACAATAATTATGATATGTTAAAATTTATGACACTATTTTTTTTCCTTCTAATAATCATTATAATACTTGGACTCATGAGGAAATTATTATATACAACTTGCGTATATTCTATTTTGCGGCCAGAAATAAATCTTTCTTTGGTTTCATATAAAAAGTACACTCAAAATACTCATTCTGAATTGTGTATTTTTTATACGTTGATTTCAAGGATGAAATAAGGGTTAACCAATAAAAAACCGTTGAAAAGTTACGTATATTTTAAAGTTTTTAACTACCGCCAATTTGAAACGGTTAATCTTAATTTTTGTAAACTAACGTGTATAAGAGACCGCAAACCAAAATATGTCTAAAAGTTATGAAAATTGGACCAAGATTGTAGCAAATAATCGTTTTAAAATCATCTCGTAAGAAAAACGTTGAATACTTGAAAAATGTTCGTTTGAGTTTATCAAATTGAGAGTTGTATTAAAATATTTTG